>OU343035.1:20597108-20746805 GCA_910593735.2 Ectemnius lituratus | reverse complement strand
CCAGACCTAACCCAGACCTAACCCAGACCTAACCCAGACCTAACCCAGACCTAACCCAGACCTAACCCAGACCTAACCCAGACCTAACCCAGACCTAACCCAGACCTAACCCAGACCTAACCCAGACCTAACCCAGACCTAACCCAGACCTAACCCAGACCTAACCCAGACCTAACCCAGACCTAACCCAGACCTAACCCAGACCTAACCCAGACCTAACCCAGACCTAACCCAGACCTAACCCAGACCTAACCCAGACCTAACCCAGACCTAACCCAGACCTAACCCAGACCTAACCCAGACCTAACCCAGACCTAACCCAGACCTAACCCAGACCTAACCCAGACCTAACCCAGACCTAACCCAGACCTAACCCAGACCTAACCCAGACCTAACCCAGACCTAACCCAGACCTAACCCAGACCTAACCCAGACCTAACCCAGACCTAACCCAGACCTAACCCAGACCTAACCCAGACCTAACCCAGACCTAACCCAGACCTAACCCAGACCTAACCCAGACCTAACCCAGACCTAACCCAGACCTAACCCAGACCTAACCCAGACCTAACCCAGACCTAACCCAGACCTAACCCAGACCTAACCCAGACCTAACCCAGACCTAACCCAGACCTAACCCAGACCTAACCCAGACCTAACCCAGACCTAACCCAGACCTAACCCAGACCTAACCCAGACCTAACCCAGACCTAACCCAGACCTAACCCAGACCTAACCCAGACCTAACCCAGACCTAACCCAGACCTAACCCAGACCTAACCCAGACCTAACCCAGACCTAACCCAGACCTAACCCAGACCTAACCCAGACCTAACCCAGACCTAACCCAGACCTAACCCAGACCTAACCCAGACCTAACCCAGACCTAACCCAGACCTAACCCAGACCTAACCCAGACCTAACCCAGACCTAACCCAGACCTAACCCAGACCTAACCCAGACCTAACCCAGACCTAACCCAGACCTAACCCAGACCTAACCCAGACCTAACCCAGACCTAACCCAGACCTAACCGGTTAGGTCTGCAAAAAAAATCAAGGAAAGACCAGTCACAACCGGTTAGGTCTGCAAAAAATCAAGGAAAAACCAGTCAAAACCGGTTAGGTCTGCAAAAAAACAAGGAAAACCAGTCAAAACCGGTTCGGTCTGGGTTACGTCTGGTTGGGTCTGCAAAAAATCGCGATAAATTGTCCGAAAACCCGTCAAAACCGGTTACGTCTCGGTTAGGTCTGGGTTAGGTCTGGTTTAAGTATGAAAAAATCGTGGAAAGTGCCGGAAAACTCAAAACAAAACCGCGGAAAATTCCAGGAAAAACCGCGGGAAATTCCGGGAAATCCAGGAAAAACCGCGAAAGATTCCGGAAAAATTCAGGAAAAATCGCGGGAAATGCCAGAATAATTCAGAAAAAACCGCGGGGAATTCCAGGAAATATCGCGGAAAAATCCAGGAAAAACCGCGGAAAATTCCGGATAAATTCAGGAAAAACCGCGGAAAATGTCGGAAAATCAGTCAAAACCGCAGGAAATGTCGGAAAATCAGTCAAAACCGCGGGAAATATCAGAAAACCAGTTAAAACCGCGTGAAATGTCAGACAAACCAGTCAAAACTGCGGGAAATGTCAGAAAACCAGTCAAAACCGCGAGAAATGTCCGAGAATAAGTCAAAACCGCGGGAAATGTCAGAAAAGCAGTCAAAACCGCGGGAAATGTCCGAAAACCAGTCAAAACCGTGAGAAATGTCAGAAAAGCAGTCAAAACCGCGGGAAATGTCGAACAAGCAGTAAAAACCGCGGGAAATGTCAGAAAAGCAGTCAAAACCAGTCAAAACCGGTTAAGTCTGCAAAAAATCGCGGAAAATGTCAGAAAAACAGTCAAAACCAGTCAAAACCGGTTAAGTCTGCAAAAAATCGCGGAAAATGTAAGAAAACCATTCAAAACCGGTTAAGTCTGCAAGAAATCGAGGAAAATGTCGGAAAACCAGTAAAAACCAGTCAAAACCGGTTAAGTCTGCAAGAAATCGAGGAAAATGTCGGAAAACCAGTCAAAACCAGTCAAAACCGGTTAAGTCTGCAAGAAATCGAGGAAAATGTCGGAAAACCAGTCAAAACCAGTAAAAACCGGTTAAGTCTGCAAAAAATCGCGGAAAATGTCAGAAAGCCAGTCAAAACCGGTTAAGTCTGCAAGAAATCGAGGAAAATGTCGGAAAACCAGTCAAAACCAGTCAAAACCGGTTAAGTCTGCAAAAAATCGCGGAAAATGTCTGAAAACCAGTCAAAACCAGTCAAACCCGGTTAGGTCTGGTTAGGTCTGGTTACGTCTGGTTAGGTCTGGTTAGGTCTGGAAAAAATCGCGGAAAATGCCGGAAAACTCAAAACAAAACCGCGCAATATTCCAGGAAAAACCGCGGAAAAGTACGAGAAAATCCAGGAAAAACTGCGGAAAATTCCAGGAAAAGCCGCGGAAAATTCCGGGAAAAACCACGGGAAAATCTAGGAAAAACCGCGGAAAATGCCGGGAAACCGCGGGAAATGACCAAGAGAGTAGAATCACGGGGGTGCCTTTGGAGTAGTGTTCTGGCCGTGCATTCTCCCGACTCCGGCTGCTCTGACCGACCGATGGTGAGGGAGCTGGAGTCCTTCGCGAATCGCCGCGCTTTATTAGTTGTAGCTGGGGGGGGGCGCGTTTGTAGCTGAGCGGCGTGCGAGCGTGCGTGCGAGCGTGCGAACTTTCGTGGGGAAGAAGGGAACGCGATCGCCACGTTCGGTAACCGCGGAACTGAATCGTTGCGCAGGTGTAGGCAGGTCAGTTAGAGTTGCGTGATGCGTTGGGAGGGGGAAGTAGTCGCGAGGGAGAATAGCTCCCGATCGGTGACAGCGACGAGAGAAAGGAGTTATTTAGGCGAATCCTCTATTCGCAGCTCCCTCCGTCGGACGTTGATATGCGATGCAGGCAGGATTAGGGGAATGATTTAGGCAGGCCTTGGGTTCGTGCGCGTATTACGGCCGGTGTTCTGGCACCTGATTGCGAGATCGAGCACGAGGGGGAGGGGAACTAGGAGCTTTGCTTCAACACGATTGACGCTCTGTCGCCCGATACAGTGCACGCAGAGATGGCATTGTATCGGAGAGAATGGCACTCGCGTAGGTCAAATAGAAATAAAGATCGAGCCACTAGAGAAAAGAAAGAAATCGCGGATTCTCGAGTGCCAGGCGGCAGATCGCGTGGGGTAGGGGAACCAAGCTCGATCCTCGCGAACACCGGTCGGCCCACAGTCAGCTCGGCCCCGAAAAGCCCCTGTGTGCACAGGATGTTGCTGGCGATCGAGCAGTGGAGGTTACTGACACGACCATAGATGCAGTATAGAGTACTTGACTCGCAGCGCGGCGCATCTGGAGCTTCGGCAACCTGTGATGGGCCTATGCGTTGAGGTGCCTCTGTTGAGTGCGTGGGCGTGTGAGAGACCGATAGGTAGCCAAGAGACGTTGAGCATAATCGGTTTGAAACCCCCCCTTCTGTCGGCGGTCTCTCCCCTGTATGATTGGTGACGTACGTTGGGGGGGGGGGGCGACCCCCACGGGCGGGACTCTTGTGCACAACCCTCAGGAGTCCTTTGAGACCGGACAGGATCGGTAAACTACCGGAGGGATCCGCTCCGTACGGCTGCTGTCATACAGGCGTCGTGGCACTATATTGCGAGTGCCTCCATGAAATTGCTCTGGATCTTTATTAATACCAGTCGAAACCAGTCAAACCGGTTAGGTCTGCAAAAAATCGAGGAAAATGTCGGAAAACCAGTCAAAACCAGTCAAAACCGGTTAGGTCTGGTTAAGTCTGGAAAAAATCACGGAAAATGCCGGAAAACTCACCACAAAACCGCGGAAAATTCAAGGGAAACCCGCAGAAAATTCCGGAAAAATCCAGTGAAAACAGCGAAAAATTCCGGGAAAATCCAGTCAAAACCGCGGGAAATGTCGGGAAAGCCGTCAAAACCGCGGAAAATGTCGGAAGAGCAGTCAAAACCGCGGAAAATGTCGAAAAACCAGTCAAAACCGCGGAAATAGCCGAAAAAATATAAACCGCAGAAAATATCGTAAAATGCCAGGAACAAATATTGCGAGTGCCTCCATGAAAATGCTGCGGATCTTCATTTAATGCCAGGAAGAACCACGGTTACGTCTGGTTTGGTCTGGTCTGCTTTATCGTGGCACTATATTGCGAGTGCCTCTGCGAAAGTTGTTCCAGGTCTTATTTTACTCTGAAAAAAAAAAATATAGCGGTCGAATTGAGTACCTCCTCCTTTTCGAAGTCGGTAAAAAAAAGATCCTCTCCGTGCAGCTGCCGTCATACAGGCGTCGTGACATTATCATGTAGGTGCCTCTGTGGAATCGATGTTTTGACATCTATATAACAGTTGAAGCCCCGGAAAATTCAGATGACAAAAAAACAGTGAAAATACTGGAATATCGAATAACATCGATATCTGTCATGATATGGGATGACCTATGAATGAATTAAAAAATGCAAAAAGCGGGCTATGATTATTAGGATGAACGCTTGTCCAATAACAATAGTAGTTGTTGTGGTAAAAGACTGAATTTACAATCTTAAGGTCCTAGTTCTGTTCAAAATATCTAATATTTTGTTTAAATCCTCACTGTTCAAGCAAGTGAAGAAATGATACATTTTCTTAGTAGCAATAACTCATCTCACTATTACTCTGCGAGTATCGACAAATAAACGTTTAAGCCACATTTATAAACAATTAATTTTGTGTCATGGGTAGATACTATAGTCTGTGCTATATGCATAGTATATTCTAAGAAATCGTGATAAAGCGCGACCGTGATATTTTGTCGTATAAATTGCATAAATTCGGAATAACAAAAGAGCTAATCTTCTAACTCGGCTGAAATCTAGCATTTTACTGTATTACGAGCATAATAAAAAGTTATGTTTCCGCTTTCTATTTAAGTGATTTCGAAGCACATAACACAGGGTGCTCGTACACAGATACACAAACGATAACCCCGCGTAAACACTTCGATGACACAGGGTCACTACAAATACGAGTACTGAATCATCACGATACTATCATGCCTAGCACACTTGATGCACGTATTGTGGCAATCGAAACCTTCTTTAAATCTTTCGTCACTGTAGTTTGATCTCCTCTGAGTATGAGATGCTCGTAAATTCCCATTGCAGAAAAAATCTCGTGTCCAGTGCGAACTCGGAGAACCAGCAATAATCATTTATCAAGTAGATGGAATGCAAATGTGGCAAATGCATTTTTAAGAATCAAATGTGCGGAGAGCGATTCACACGACGCTGAGTTGATCTGTAATCCTCTCCGCCTCGGATTCAAGGGGTTAATAAAGTGGTGGTACTGATATCACGCTTGCAGTCGAGGCACAGTACGTCTATGCCTGCACACCATAGCAGTCTAACAGTGCAGCCTCGATTATACTCAGTAACGCTACTATATATTAACGACTTTGCTCGACGGTAGCAGAGCAAGGGGATATTCTCATTTAAATATGTCACTGTATCCCGGTTAAGATATTTGTGGACGGAAAACAGTTCCAGCGATAACTTATCAAGACTCACCATGAAAGATCTAGGAGTGTATTTAATTCTGGCGTGTTGTTTAATACTATTGCGACCATGCCAAGCTGTGGGAAACAGGTGAGTAGTTGTTTAAAGTTCGAAAGCACTTTTTACTGAAAGTAACTTTACAATAACTCGAAGCAACTAGATGAACAGGTACTTAAAAAATTCGGACAAAAGTGGAGTGGTTCACAATATTCTTGAGAGCGAGACTCTTTGCATTTTGTGCCGATCATTGTCGATTATATAGCATTAACTAGATAGAATTTGAAAGTAATAGAAACATGCAGAATTGAATATTTGACGTTCCGCAGAGGATATGTGTTCACGGCGCCGAAGACGTTTTTGGCAGGCGAGACCGAACGCGGGTGCATTTCTTTTCACAATCTGGAAGCACCGGTTCACGTTACCCTAGAACTATTACCCCCGCCAGATGTTTCGGGAGAGGACATCATAACTAGTTCAAGTAGCTATATGACAACAGGCAAGTATACGCACTCACTACCATTTATATTTTACCAATAGTAACGCGTACGTACGTCAATTGGCAGCGTTGTTAGATAACACAGACGTATTCCGAGGATGGGGAATTCTGACAGGTTATTCGTGTTCTTGAAAACAGCCAACTTTCCGTCAAAGCAATTTTTTAATTGTTGCGTACCTTTTGCTTCACCGAATTATTTCTCATGATTTTCTTCTAGCCAATGCTGCGCATAGTTCATCCGTTATAGGGAAAACTACGCTTCTAAATCTTTGACCTTTTATTACGTGGGTATAATCGCTCGTCTTTGCCATTTTGCTTCGCCCTATCGTGTTGATAAGAAATTCCCAGAAGTAATATGTATTATGGTTTATCGTGTTCACCAATGTTATATTTTGTCCTCCGAATAACTTTTTGCCTTAGTCAACTTATTGTCGCGTTCTGCGTGTTAATCGCGTTCGCATACAAATATTTAATATTGTCGGGATATCCCATGCATTTTTAATGAAATGATATAGTCATTTCAAAGAAAGTGACGATTGTATTTAGTAACAAACATATCGGCACATTGTATATTTTTATTGCTACTGCGACCAGTCAAATAATCGCTTATAAAACAAAGATCATGTTTTTAGGATTTGAATATAGGTAATTGGCAATGTAATAAGAACACCAATGCGTAAAATAACATTAGATAATAATGATAAAAATGATATCTCTTACTTTTGATTTTTGGCGGGGATAAACAAACAAATACATACTTCAATCAAATTTCAAAAGTGGACATTTGACCGCGCGTGGTATGTGTAGCGTTAAAGTTTACGAAACTCAATTTCAACAGAAATATGTGTTTGAATGGAAGTTTTCAAAGGCTGAACTCCATTTGATTACGTATAAGTGTCTTCCCGGGACTGAAAAGGTTAAACAAATCGTAAATTGAAATTGTCGCCGCTTCCTGCGGGGGAGCTGAATTGGTCGAGACCCTCTTTGGAGGGGAAATAAGTAATCGCTCGAATAAATGGGAAACCCATTCACATTGTTATATACCTTCGCTATGAACAACATTATATCGACGCCGTTCGATCAGACTTCATCATTATTCGTAATCGCACGAATAAATGAGAATCACTTTCACATTGCTATGCATCTACGCTATCAACAACATTATGTCGGCGTCGCTCGGCCAATCAGACCCGAACACTACTCGTAATCGGTTAAATAAATGAGAAACTCATTCCCATTGTTATACTATCATACCACCGCAAATGGCTGCCCTGTTGTTAAAGTCGAGTTGTAAAACTGGAGCTGCTAAAGAGAAGGGCAAGGAATTCTAAGTACTATACATATTTTTTTGATAATTAGTATGATATATGAACAATATGCTCGATTCAGTTAAGCAACTAAAATAATACAAAATTGAAATATTGCTTGGGGTTGCTCCTGATTCCACTTCTCATGTACTTTTTAGTGCTTTTCCGTGCCATTAAAATTTCAAACAACTAATATACGTACTGGTTGTTTTTTACGTTTTAAATGTATTCTCGTGAAATTGTAGTGTTTTTACCATGCGCAACATTATTTCAACATTGCGTCGCCGATCAGAATTGAATATTACCGGGAAAGAAAGGTCTTTCCTGACAGTTTTCTAGATGCAATATCTCAAAAGGAGCGCGCCTTTGAACGATATTCAGTTGAACTCGCAGATGCACAGCTCTTCGAAGTTGCCGCCGTCTTTGTCATTTAATTCGCTTGTAATTGCAACAATTACACGAACGGCAAGCGGTAAGAGCTGCATGGTAGGCCGTTCCTTGTATCAATTTTCCAATTGAGCTTGCCTTTCCGAGTAAATACATTAGGTCGCCCGAAAAGGTTATACTGTTTTTAGGGCCGAGTGCATCGTTTAAAACAATATGTCAGTTGCAACTGATGCCAATCTTTTTGTGAATGAACCAACTGCCAAAATACGTGGTGTAAAGATACGGTAAAAAGTGCAAAATAAGTTCAATCTAGAATAGTATACTTATTAAATATTTCTGTTTTGATGTAATAGTTGTCCCTACTAAAAACCGTGAGCAAAAACAATTGAAAAAAATCTCAACGCATTAGTATTGGAATAAGAGTCTCTATTTTGGTTCATCTCCGAAAAGAGCCCGATTAGTAAATGTAAATAAGACCAAAATTATTTGGTGCTTTTTAGTGTATTTTCATATTACACATTTTCAAAGTCGATTCAGATTTGTTTATATTTTTTAGCGGAGGACAATTTTCTTCATAAATGGCCATCGGAGGAACGTCCTCCACAAAGTGGAGAAAATTTCACGTTGACCAGATCGCTCGTTGAAAATTTATACCACTAGAGACGGAAAATTGGTTTCACGCAATAATAATGGTTAATTTTTAATAAATTCACAATTTTCGTAAAACGGACCCACTCTCCAAGTTTCCTCTGTAAAATAGAAAATTCCTCGTTGTTCCATCAGTATGTACACAGTATAAAGAACAAATTCAAGAAACATGCCAGAGCACGTGGCAGAATATAAGAAAGAAATTTACATGGAACATGACTCTGTCATTACTTTCGTTGAAACCAACAAGCGTCTGTATAATAAATGGTTGAACATGAATGTCAGAGTACATTTTCTAAGACAGAAATTTAAATTGAAACTTTTTAACAGACATAGAGACATGTTTGCATGTGGAAGTGCCGCTGACAACATATTCCGTTGCGCGTCTGCGCTTGAAGATCAGATTTGAAAAATATCCCGACTACGTGGTAGAATCCGAAAAACTGGTTGGCATCGAACACGACTCCCTCATTACTTTCGTTGAAACCGACAAATCTGTCTACAAGCCAGGCCAGGATGTGAATATTAGAGTACTCATGCTCAAACACGACCTCAAACCATGGGACAAAGTGGTCAGTTATGAAACATGATTCTGTCACTTTTTCGTACTTGTTTATCTCGTTTATTCAGTACATAGGCGCGTGAGCGTTATACTAGATTTATCTTGGCAGATCCCGAAAGTATGGATTGAAAATCCATCCGAAGTAAGAGTGGCACAGTGGACAAATCTCACGACACAGACTGGAATGGTGCAATTGAAGTTTCCTTTGTCACCGGAGCCAAGCTCGGTAAGAATTCGTATTGGAACTACCAAAAATCTTTATTTATATTCGTGCAGGAATGAACATGTCCAACTGTGAGAGAAATATACTATTTGTAATTTAATGTCTCCCAAATGGAATAATTAATTTCAATGTACTTTGGGTTATAGCATCTGAAAAACACAGAATATTAAACTATAAAAATATAATTTTTTGTACAAATGATAATCACGATGGTTCTTGGAAAGAAAGAATTTTTTTATGAAGGCTCCAAAGGCGATCGTTTAAGATTTGTGGACAGATTTAAAAGCAAGTAGAAACGGTACATAAAGAATCACAGTCAATTGTTTCGAATACCAATTATGATTTAGAAGACAACATCACTGTAGTCAATGGTTGTTTGTGACAAATATTGTAGCAGGTGAACAAAGTTATTGACGTTGTACTTGTCCACCAGGGCACGTGGAAGGTGAAAGTCGAGAAAATGAAAACCCATCCGCAACTTCTCCACACCACCCCTTTTGAAGTGAAGAAATACGTTCTGCCGAGATTCCAAGTTACGATTAGCTCGCCGGGATTCATCCTTGGTGATGCAGAAAACGTCACGTGGAATATCTGCGCTAAGTAATGTCATTGCTTAATCATATCATGATGGCCATTTAGTCAAGAAGTTTCTGGGATTGCAGTATTTTAATAGATCTAATTCATTGTCGTAGGTACACTTACGGGAAACCCGTTAAAGGTACGCTTCTCCTGAAATCCACGCCGCAAACACCGAGCTGGAGAAGAAAGCTTAATCTTCCCGAAATTCATTATGAAACTGAAGTAAAGGAATTAAGAATCATTATAATTCTAGCATGCTGTTATTGTTTAGTGATGAAATCGAAGTTCGGGAAACTGTATTGCTTACCAGGTGTTAATCTTGACACACGGCAGCAATAGAAGTAGAAAAAATCGTTTTACAAAATCATTTGTGTAATCAGCTTTTGCTTGAAAAAAATTGATAAAAGTTTACAAGTAATAAGTGTAAGTTGACACTATTAACAATTTGGAAATATGAAAATACTATAATCCATCTATTTACGCAAGAAATAGAGTTATTAAAAAGTGATGCAGAATTATGACCGCAGGCTGTGTGGTAACTTACAATTTAGGCTTTGGTATTCCATACATACTACTTAAACTAATTAGTTGTATTATGGTAAGACTTGTCCAAAAAATTGCACCTGATTTGTCAAAACTACGGCGTTTAAGAAACGGTGGAGTAATCAGTTATTCTTCAAATTAAATCATTGTTAGCTGGCACTAGTAATGGCCAGGCTGGTGAAGTAGTCGGCTAGTACAACCAGTTGGTCTATACTTGTCGGAAATTGCTTTAGCTCGAAACGCCTGACGGATGCACAGAATTCGTGTTGTCGGGTGCAGTATTGGGCTTGGGGCATTGGAAAGTGGCACCGAATAATATCGTGCTGATTGCAAACTTCACGGAAGCCGGTACCGGCGTGGTGGAAACTACACTCAGCCGTACTGCGGTGGTACATCAAGCTTTGAAATTGGAATTCGTGCCGTACACGCCGCAATACTTCAAGTTGGGTCTACCCTATCATGGCAAAGTATGATCTTTCAATCTTCTTAATGCTTTTTCCCCAATGATATCCTACATTCTTATCAAATAGACATCTGTAGAAAATTACTTCTTGCACTGGATTTTACAAAAAGCGTTATACGTCGATATTACATATGGGAAAAACCCAATTATCGTTCAAGAATACCTCGAGTTCAAAGTGAGAATTTTTTTCAATTTCGTGTCTTCCTCTTACTCAATATTGACGAATACCAAGTATAAGCATTTGTATGTTTATATCACGAAAGTTTGGAAGAATAATTTATAAGAGATTACAATTTTATCGCCCAAATGATGATTATCGTCATCAATCAAGAATTACGCTAGAACACATCATCTTTTGCAGCTTCGGGTTTTGAGACACGATGACGTACCGGCGCCAAATGAGAAGATTCAGGTATGCTTGCGCGTCAGTGGAAAGAACGAGGTACTCCGGGTTGTGGTGGAATGCCGTAACTTTACGTCGTCGGTCGACGGCTTTGTCGATTTCATCGTTCCACCGCCCCATAAGAATATCGTCCTACTGAGCTTCGTCGCCACTGGCATTGACTATCCTACCAAGTACTACTCACCGGACATACGCTGGAGGGTAATTTCTCGTTATTTTGGCTAGAGCGATGTTGAGCAGCATATGTATCAGCATATGTATACAGAGACAGTGTGTTACCATCGTTTGCGTGTCATAGGAATTTCGATAAATAACTCTGATTTATTCATTAACCCCTTGACACACAATGACGAGTTGGGGCCGTCATTCATTTCATGTGCCACTGTGGACTTTGACGAGTCTAACCCATCAAGAGCTTGCACATAACTCTTCAGTTGAACCAAATTAAATAGTATTTCTCGGACGCATGAAATTCCGTTTTACTTCTATCTCAGGGGGTTAACTATATTTTCTTTGCTTAGGTCTTTATGGACCAGCCTTCGGCATACATCGATGTTAATCCTTGGTACTCACCATCCGATAGTTACTTAACAGTTGCACGTGGATATCAGCCAATTGAATGCGGAGAGAAGTACTCCTTCAACGTGATGTACACGATGCCGTCTAATATTAAACAGAACGGATCGATATCTTTCCATTACTCGATAAACTCCAAAGGCGATCTTTTAATATACGGTCATGTGAAGCACAAGCCCAATAGGGATACAATATTAAACTACTCGGAGTTCCGCAACTTATTAGGGGCTGTTGAACCACCGGCAAACAAGACTGAACAGGATATGGTTGTACATAGGTGAGTCTGAATGAACAATACTCCAAATCTTATCGACGGAGTTTGGATGTATGTATGTACATATAAAACTACATCATTACTTAACGCTAAACGTACCGACACTTTATTACACACCTATTTCTACTGTCATCGAATTTTAAAACCGGTCATTTGATTTGGTACGTTTGGCGTTAACATATTCGCCGTTGGCGGTTCTGACACGGGAGCTTTGACAGGATATCTGGTACAATTCGTAAATTAGAATATCATGCTTGTAATGACCTGTTGTTTTAAATAGACCAAAATTTCAAAGTAATAAGTACATCCGTTACCATCACAAATATAGAATTACGCCGGCAACTCCGTTAATATGTTAAGGTATCTTATACAAGTATAATCGGAAAAGGGGGGGCGGTGTAATTTGGTAATTTTTTCCTTACACACAACAGTGTGTTTGGAAAATGCATCATATGCTTATTAAAGCAGATAGTTGAAACTAACAATCCTGTAAATTTCAGTTGAATATTCGCAATAACAAACAGGCTATAGAAATATTTTGAAAGCTTCGTTATTGAAATGGTATCCATCAGAACTTGAAACACGTCTACCTTTCTACAAGAAAGTCTATTCCTTATTCCTTTTCTGTTAGGTTTCCTTTAAGTGTGAAAGTTACACCCAGCATGGCACCAATTTCCGAATTATTACTTTATTACGTACGAGCGGACGGCGAAGTTGTCGCGACAACCTACACGATAGAAGTTGGCCACTGCTTTGAGAATAAAGTGAAGACCGCGTGGCACAGCAATGTCCAAGCACCAGGAACCTCGACGCAGTATCACATAGAAGCGACACCCTGGTCTTATTGCGGCATTTCCGTGGTCGACAAATCCACACTCTTCCTTGCTGGCTCCAAGACCAATCTGGTCGGCGCTGGCCAGGCTTTCGACCAACTGAAACGTTTCCACCCGCACAAGGAGACAGGATTAATCAGGAATCCCTGGCATGATTGTCGACGTACGTACACAAAAATATATGTTTTCCATGATTTCTAACCGACTACGAAAGGCAGGAGGTTTTCAATTCGTCGCGTTCGTCGCATTCATTTATTAAAATGGCCAGTTTTTAATCATGCTTATACATATGCGTTTGGTATAGGTGTGCGTGCAGGTACGTGTACTTCCAAATAATAGCACTTTACCTGCCATTTGCACTAGCAGGACAGTGATCCGTATTCATTAATGATATCAAAATATTCTTATCGTGGCAATTTCTTTTATTGCGATATCCACGTCAATTGATCCATTGTGCAGATACTGCACAGCCAAAGCAAACCGAAGAGGAAGTGGATCATTTGCCTATTCCAGCGCTCAGGTTCAGGCGGTCGCATCATTCAGTATCACCCGTTGTAATCGCGGGTGTCAATTATGTCGACGCCAACCAAGCTTTCGAGGTAAATATGCTCTTTCGCGCTAGGACAATTGATTTTCAGTTTAAAATAACAATTTTTCTCTTCCGAATTATTTTACTGTCGGCTATAGGACTTCGGGGTAATTGTAATGAGTGACTTGACATTGGAGACGCGGCCTTGCCCAGTGCTACCTTTAAAGGATTTGCGTACGATATCATTTAACTATAGGAGGCGCGGACAATTAGAAGATGGCAAGTGGAAATTATTTTCTCCATTCCCTCCCCTCTCTAATTCTGGCGGTTTTTCCCATGTTTTCCAATCTTCCTGACCTTCCCAGGGGCTGGAATTTGGTGGGGAATGTTTTCTTGCATAAGGGAAGAAGTGACATAAATTCCCAAGCCCTAGCTCAAGATTCATTTTCTCGGCGAATTTTTCCATATGTAGCCCTTCACAAATTTTCGATTTTTCGAAGGTTCTGGGACTTGGACGAATGCTTGACTTTTCGATTGTTTAAGTATCAAAACGGATAGAAAACATGAAACCAGTGGCAGAAATGCCGGAATTGTACCGAAAACGCATGGAGAACCGATCTTGAATAATTAAGTTTCGTGGTTTTTCCCATGTTTTCAAATCTTCCTGACCTTTCCAGGGGCTGGAATTTGGTGGAGAATCTTTTCTTGCATCAAGGAAGAAGTGATATAAATTCCAAAGCCCTAGCTCAAAATTCATTTTCTCGGCGAATTTTTGCATATGTACCCCTTCAAAAATTTCCGATTTTTCGAAGGTTCTCGGACTTTGGCGAACGCTTGATAAATCGATTGTTTGAGTCTCAAAACGGATAGAAGACATGAAACCAGTGGCAGACATGCCGGAATTGTACCGAACACAGGTGGAAAACCGATCTTGAATAATTAAGTTTCGTGGGTTTTCTCATGTTTTCCATACTTGCCGGCATTTGTCGGGGCTGAAATTTGGTAGAGAATGCTTTCTTACATCAAGAAAGGAGTGATATTAATTCCAGAGCCCTAGCTGAAAATTCATTTTTTCGCAAATTTCTGAAGGGAACAGGCATTGACCAAATTTTAGCCGACTGGCTGTAACCACGGCAAAGTTAACAGTTCCTTTGGCCAACGGTTGACTTATGGATGGTACACTACGGGTACAGCTACCTTAAGAGAATCGTCCCCATGAAACCCTGCTCGAGCCTGCATGACCTTAGCATGAATCGAACACGTGAATCTTCAAATGAGAACGTACTAGTTTGACATAGCATCTTAATAGAGGGAAATACAAATATTTAACAATCTTGGCTGATTTGTTTAGAGAGATTGTTTAGGACAGCGAGACCGTTGGCCTATCCACTATTGAATTTTGAAGTGACGGCTGCTGCAATGGGTCCGGAAGTCGAATATGTAGATCAAATGCCTGAGCAGAGTGCAACATTGAGATCTTACTTCCCGGAAACATGGCTGTGGGAATTGGTACCATTGGGGTCGGTAATACTCGTACGATTTCACAGAGTGTACCTGGCATGCGTGTCCTTTTTTTAACTGGGTCAATTGATTTTTAGGAAAGAAGGCAAAACGACTATTGAACCGATGCTTCCACATACCATAACTGATTGGGTCGGTTATACAGCGTGTATCTCTCCTACGCACGGCATGGGAATAGCAATTCCGACTACAATAACTGCTTTCCAACCATTCTTCTTGGATTACACCTTACCGTACAGCGTGAAGCGTGGCGAAATATTACGCTTGAAGGTGGCCCTCTTCAACTACATGCAGCATAGTTTGCCTGTGCGTTTCTATATTTCCTAAATATAAACATAGTATATTCTTCAACGCATCTTTTATATGGAGATCCGCGAGGCAATGGTAAAACTTGGCGATTGTTAATAGAGCTCGAAAAGGAGGAGAATTATGCTCGAGTGCATCAGCTGGAATATTCTGTTTCGCAAGGTTTTGTTGCTAGTATTGGAATCGGTACCGCTCTGCTTGTTGGAGAATAATATTTTGTGTTGATAGTTATTTGATTTTATGAGAATCGGTACATCTGGAAATAATGCATCAAAATATTGGGGTGGAAAATGCTGCGGGACAGAATGTTACGCTTGGTTTGCATCGGGATTGAGTGTTTGTAATACTAGTATATTGTACAGGGCAATAATGACTTAAGAAATTGGCGCAGGTAAAAATTCAATTAGAAGATGCAACGGGTCTTGATCTTCACTTATCGCATGCGGAAGCTTCATTTTGCGTGAAGCCGAGGGACAGTGTTGTTCAAGAGTATCTTCTGCGATCACGCGTGCTTGGAGAAGTGAACATTACAGTTTCCGCTTCGATCGACTTGGAATACACCGAGCCGTGCGGCCCAGAAATATTGATATGTACACGGTAAGTTGTATGTAGAGGGTGGCATATTGGAGGCTTCTCGCTATGAGGGCTTTTATTAAGGGCTAAAACTAAAGGTCTACCATTTGGACTTTGCAAGTGCGAGATGCAACTGCGCGCAAAAGTGTGTAATATTGTCAATCTGCGTGCACGAAGCCTGTTTAACATTTGGTATGTTCAAAAGGGACAAAATCACGAAGCCAGTCACAGTACTGCCCGAAGGTTTCCCACGGGAAGTCACCAAATCGGCGTTTATTTGTCCGAAGGACTTCACTGATGATTCCGCTATCACGTGGAACTTGGAATTACCGGAAGAGCTGGTTCCCGATAGCGGTAGAGCGTACGTATCCCTAATAGGGGACATACTTGGTCCCGCCTTGGAAAATTTGGACAATCTCGTTCGCCTGCCTATGGGCTGCGGGGAACAAAACATGGTCCTTTTTGTACCGAACATACACGTTATCGGATACCTCGACGCTATTAAAATTGAGAATCCCGTGCTCCGAGCACGAGCCATCAACAACATGGAGAAAGGTGGGGAGCACAAGAATTAAGTGGCAGCAAGCGTGCCACGCCCGACAGAACAGCATAGCAGGGTCTTATTCGATTCTTCATTGACAGGATACCAACGGGAATTGATCTATCGACATCCCGATGGATCATATTCCGCATTTGGGCCCAACACTTACTACGAAGCAAGTAGTTCTATCTGGCTGACTGCATTCGTAGTGAAGTCATTTGCCCAGGCTCGCAATCTCATTCACATCGACGAGCGCGATCTCAAGCTGTCCGTAAAATGGATCGTGAAGAAACAATTGGAAAATGGATGTTTCCCTGTGATAGGCAGAGTTTTCCATAAAGACATGAAGGTGGTCGCTTCGCTTCGAGCGAGTTTTATCATTATTCCCCTACTGGGAAACCGAGCATTTTCATTGATTTCTATAAATGATGGAATACAGGGCGGTTTGCAAGACGAGGACGGCTCTTCATCGGCGTTGACAGCCTACATTCTCATTTCTCTCCTCGAGTCGGATGTGCCTTTGTCTGGATCTCTCATCAACAATGCTCTATACTGTCTCGAAAAGGGGTTGGCGAATAGCGACGATGCACCGTACGCCGTCGCGTTGACTACTTACGCGCTTGCCTTGCTGGAACACCCCAAAGCAAACAGCAGCATGAAAATGCAACTGAGCCGTGCTACGCAACACAATGTAAGAGAAGGGAGAAGCAGTTGTTCTTATTGCCATTTGCGTGCATGTTGCTTAGTTGGGTGAAAAAACGTTCACTAAACAGCTAGAAATTTGATCGTACTCGGATAAATTTCAATATGTTTAGCAGTATCAGCAAGAAACAGGGCTAATAGATATTTTCTCTTCTTTCTATCGCAAATAGAAGGATTGTTGTCGTTCGACTAATAAGAAAAGTTGAATGTTTATTAACGATTTCTTTGCCTGTGGACGAGCAACAAAGGGTTAAAAAAAAAAAGTAATCGGCATTTACCTGGCAGGATTTACTCTGGTGGGAAGACAAATCGAATCCTTCAGTAGGCTTAAGTATCGAAATGACAGCATATGGCATTCTCTCACTGGTGAAGCTGGGCGGAGAGGAAAATATGGTGGAGGCTCTGAAAGCCGTTCGATGGATTTCGAAATTGCGAAACGCCGAGGGTGGATTTACATCGACGCAAGACACCGTCCTTGGTTTAGAGGCTCTGACAAAATACGCAATAGCCATGAACACAAGGAGTACCGATTTGTCCGTTCTCGTTACTGCTGGGGAAGTTGATCATGTTTATAGAATGAACGACGATAATCGAATGATCCTAACGGAGATTCGACTGCCGGTCCTACCGACTGTCGTCGAGATCTTCGCCGAGGGCGACGGTTGTGTCTTAGTGCAAGTAAGGCGAAATGCCATAACAGTGATACAATATTTCGATATTACTCCTAGATTATTATGCCTTTGGTGCTCATTTTTTGAATTTAGGCTAACATGAAGTACAACGTTGCCCGTGTGAACGGATCAGAAGCGTTCGAGCTCTCAGTAGTCGCAAATTCAGCCAGTTTTGCAGACGAATGCGCGATGCAAAAGATTACGGTTTGTGCGAGGTATAAAATGGCAGACGAGGAGAGTAACATGGCTCTACTTGAAGTCGGAATGATTAGCGGCTACGTGCCCGACCAAACAAGTCTTCATGCGTTGCTGGAGGAACCAACAACAAGTAACAAAAAATTCCCCAACTGTTGTACGATCATCCGGAAACACGATCTCCAATTTCTCAAAGCATTTTTTCCAGACGTAAAACGCTTTGAAGATGAGCGCGACATTCTTACTATTTACTTTGACAAATTAACTGGCCAGAAGACCTGCATTTCGTTCACGGTAACAAGAGAAACAATTGTCGAGCGGCTGGAACCGGCAAACGTGAAACTGTATGATTACTATCAGCAAGAATTGTCGGTGACGAGTGTACGTTAACGGGCAATACGAGTGCGCCTTCTAAAACACAGAAACGCGATGATTTCGTCGTTGTTATTTGCAGAGTTATAAATTTGCGCCCACCTGCGGAAGCGCCGATGACGATGAGAAAGCGGATGCAGCTCCAAATCCGACATCCGTCGAATTCGAGCGAACGCTACTGAAAGACACGTTAGTGGAGAAAGATTCAAATGAAGATGTGATAGTTGATAAATGGGAAAAGCATGCGCACGGGCCGGAGCTACCAGCTAATGCTAAGGAACGAAACAAAATTCAAGGGATCGAAACCGATTTCGATGCAAGCAGCCTCAATAGCCGGATAGCTGATGGGCATGACGCCACGAAAAATGTTCGCCCTTCAACTAATAATTCGATTAATGCGTTGGTAAACGGTAAATCTGATGGTAAGTGGGGAAACGTTTGGCTGGTTCTAACCGTTCTTAGGAATAACCGGAAATCTTTGTGACGTATAAAGAAGATTATCAATTAACGCTCTTCAAATTTCAACTCGATTGACCGTCTGACACTCTCGAGTAAAAGCTGTACCTTTCATATGCATTTCCTTCCTATACATATGAAGGGAGTAGAAGAGAAGGACAGAAGTAGGACAGAAGAGTGTGTAGCATTATGATTTGTATATTACAACAAATATTCCGAATTATCGGCGGATTTGCCTTTCAAAGATTGAGCCTGAAAAAGACTGTTATTTTGTACCTACCAGATATAGGCAATGTCTAGAAAGGGTACTGTTTTCAGCAGAAACTATGCGCTTCCGTAGACGGTCAATCGAGTTCAACGAAGCACGCACGAATTCGGAATAATTCTCCAAAATTGAATAGCTTAAGTCTTGAAAATGTAATTAATACTACTGTTGAACTCTCAAATAGAATCAGGTAGTGGACTAGTACCGAATGAACCGGACGACGTCAGTCCGGCTTTCAAGACCACACTCGGACCAAACCACGAAATAGGAACAAATACCATCCTCCCATCCTTTGTAGCTGTTGGCCACGAACTGGAAACTCCAGATGGAGTGGAAGGTCCCGAACCAGTTTACATAAAACCGAATGCATCGACAGGCTCCAATAAGGATATGACTGATGAATTGGATCACAAGACAGGGGCAACGGTAGGGATCGATAATTTTGTTCAACTGTCGACCGTGAATCCTGACGAAACAACAAAACTGTGGGAGGTAAGTCACCGTACACTCGAATCCAATAGAATAGTTTTTTAAGGGCAACCCTATAGTACATATCTTCTATCCTTGGACTGTATTCTCGCAAGATTTCATTAAAAAGTATTCGAAATTGGCCAACTTGAAGCTGGTGCTAAGCGGTAACTGTGCCTGAAACTAAGCTCCTTAAACTCGAAACTTAAGGAAATGTTTGATTTTTCGTAAATAAACAAGAATTCGGCAATAATCGATACTGCAAGATACATATGTCTTGAGGAATTTTCATCTATCGTTCTTTTCAGGGAACTGAAACACATACTTCCCAAGTTTCAAACAGTCAAGCGACGGTTTCCGGTACGTAGAACAATGATAGTTCTTACCACTTTTGAGTGCATCGTGAAAATGCATTGTTCCTTTTTAATTCAGAGGCAGAAAGGGCACAATCATGTCCCACGTGTTCCGAAAAATTACCTACCGGCTTCCGTGACATATATTGTTCCGCTAATACTGTTGTAAAAGTGGCAGTCCGCCGTTTGAGGAAGGCCCGGCTGTTATTAGACTTAAAAGAACCAGGAAAAATCAAGCGTCTTCGATCAACAATTGAATTTTCTTTGGATTCCCAATGTTCCTGTCCACCCTTGGATTCTCGTACGTACTTAGAAACATCGATATTCGCAAAAATACTCTGTACAGGGCGTACAAATGTCGTCGTGGCCGCGGACAAATGCAATGGATTTCGATCTTGAAATTCGGGTTTCATTCTACTCCTTCAGAGAACCAAAAGTACTGAGCAGGTACCATGCGCCCAAAACGTCCCGCTTTCCCGAAAACTAGTTGAAAAGTTTTCTCCATCAACAAAGTATCTACATACAACATACTTGAGTTTGAATTTGAATTCTTGAATTTAAGATGAATGATTCGATCGGAATGGTAGTCTGCAATGATAGAATGAAAAGAACGAATGGAGAAAGCACATGAATTGAATTGAGAATTGAATTTTGAACTGAAAATCAGTGTCACGGCATCTCTTCCAGTGGATTCGCTGATCGAAAGGCATAGAATCGAACTAATCGTACCGAGTAAAAGGTAAAAGATAGGTCACGGCATGCAACTTTTTTACACCCTGTACAATCATTAGCCATAGAATTACATGCGCGATAATCGTCTCAAGAAATAACACTGATCTAAAAGAAACTTGTTTATTTCAGCTGGTAGTTTAGCGTTAGTCTTGAGCATAGACGATGACATTTTGTCGAATGAAAGTTATAGTACGCAAGCATTAAACAAATCATTCCACATATATGGGCTTCCAGCTGTCGGCGGAGTACCCGATCAAGTATCGAAAGTTGAATTGACTTGCACGAAAGAGGAGGATAGTAAGCCTGAGTACACCGATCTCTCAGCCGGTACATGAATACACTTTTGTATTTTGCCCACAATGTACAAAATATCATATTAACGTATAAGTGTCCTGTGCTTATGGCTGTTCGATGCCGAGGACTCGTTTGTTCAATCAATAATACAGTTGAGGGTCGTCGTCATACGTTTGTGTAATTTCCGATAGCCCAATGCAGCAGATCAGCAGATAGGTCATGCCATGCCGTGGGTATATCTTATTGGGAATTGATAGTGTTTTTTACGTGTTGCATAATTTATTAATAAAGCACAAACATTCGAATATATTTGATTTCCAAGTTTAATATCTCTGTTTTCATTTAATACATAGAACAAGCAAGTTTCATGTTTTTACTGCCCTTTCCTTATTACTCTATACTTTTATCGCTACTGAAATTATTATGACAAATTAGCAATCACCCTTTGGATTCGTACTACATTAAATATTAGCTTTTCACAGTATATGTGTGCATACCAAGTTATTATAACGGCTTTTATTAACGATTACGATCGCGATTTGTCATTTAATGCTTTCTTACCGAAGATCAGCTTTGCATCTCGTGAACCAACCAATCCAAAAGTCTTTGCATCAGGTAAATTCATTTCATTGTTAATTATGCATTAACGCACCGAAATATCTAGCATTAAATATCAAATCGCTGTAAGTTTTGGAGATATTGTTAATTATACATATATTCACGTTGTATATCGTGGAATGCTTTTCCGAATAAATAATGTTGTCGCTCTGTTATTCACTATAAGCTACTGCTCGAAACTCTCCGCTAAATTAACGATTTAACGCTTAGTATTGCTGAAAACGAAAGGAACATTCGAATATTGTAAATTGGCAGTAATAGTTTGCAGTCAGTACTGTATAGTCCATGAATGGGAATCGTTGTTAATGTTTCGGCTATTATTTGTACCGCGATCAGCATAACACGCACTACGGATTTTGTGCGGGCAATACCTCGAGTTTCGTATCGGTTAATGGACTAATGAAATTCATGGACAGAAAACGTAACTTTGATGTGTGTAGAACAACTTAAATAAAGATCGATGTAATAAGCTCCTGCTAAACCCACTATTCATTTCCACATATTTCCAGACATTAAGACGCATCCAACGAGCATCGTTTCGGAACGGTTATCAAATCACTTGTCTCTGCAATAACTTGTAATTCGAAATGTAGACAGATGCAGCGTGATCAACATCAACCCACACTGGAACAGTATCGCCCAGGTAGAACACTTATACCAGGAGTAAGTATTGGTTCAAAGTGATGAAAACGTTTAAGTCTGATGTACAAAGTACATAATATAAGGCTAACAAATGCAGACATTTACTTATGTATATGTATATTAATAATACTCACACACTTGAGATTCAATCATTCTCAAAGGGCCAATTTAAAGCGTGTCGGAAAGTAAAGCATGCAAACTCGTCTCGTACTTTTTACAATCACCTACATGGTATATATGTGTAGAAATTAATACCCTGCTACATACACAATTTTTGTCAAACCTTTCCGATGTCGTGGAGACCTCGCCCTTTATGTTTATTCATCCACGTCGCATATCCGTTGTAACATACATATACGCAATAAACAATTAGTCGGATTTCCGGAACATGCGACCACGGCGCAAGTTCCCTTGGAAAGGACTTTTCTGTAGGTATAGTTTGTACTTAAAATAAAGCTATTAATGGGAGAAAGAAAGGAGAAACAAACAAACAAAAAATACCGCAATGAGAATACACTGAACCGGTATCTACAAATGATTTGAATACTTCACTGGGTTGGAGATACTACTCAAAATACCAGAAATGAAACACTCCGACCAGGCCAAGACAGCAACAAATAAATTATGCTCTACCTAGGCACTAATACTTAAGAGATACCTCCTACTAACATTTCTTACTCGACATTACGCAATTGCATCAATGGAATCCATATCCTCGTAAAGTACGTCCTAATGCGTACAAACGGAAAAATGAAACACACTTGTTGTGCGTTTTGTAGACAACTGAACGAAAAACTGCTTAACACAAGAAGAAAATAATAAACTCATATGCGATCATGTATAAGCTGTGTGAATATTAAGGCATGTGGTTGATATCTGGCAATACATAAGCCCTAATACTAAACGCAATAATTGTGATGTCTATGAAAATTCAGTAACGAAATCAGTCAAACCTTATTAGCCTAAACTTCAAAACTCTTACTTAACTTCGCTGGGAAAAAAGAATATATTAATTAAATTCATTTCTCGATATCACTTGCATCATTATCGGTTATGAATAGGGATTAGAGTTTAATAAATTATATTCTTGTAATGAATCGTATTCTCTTTCTTCGACGAAACGTGCAACTTATAAGATACGTTTAAATACGAAATGGAAACTAAACTTTGTAGACTATGTATTGGAAAGTCATACATCACCTCCAGATAACCACGATTAGTTTTGCTTCAACAGGTTACAAAATTTGTTCCACACGTATTCACATGTATAAACATATGAATACAATGGATATGAACAAGCGGGGCCATAAAATACTATTTCAAGAGACGTTTACTGTTCACATCTATTCCTGCATATGCCAACTCACTTTTCTTGGTCAGATGCTCAATTATTCATGAAGGTCAATTTCAATTAGTCCCCTGACCACTGACATAATTTAGGTGGTTTATGAGTTACATTAAAGGAACTTACGTGATCATCATGGATGCAATCTAGTTAATATATCTTGGGTGCAGAACGATCGTTGATCGGACCGCTAGTCTTACGCAAAGAAGTACCTCTTCGAATCTGATCCATCAGGGAATCTCGGACTTGTATGGGATCCATAATTGGGACCCGATTACTCATGATGCGCCGCACGCTCGCCGATTTACTTGTTGGATTGTTGCTCTGCCCGTGAAGATTCTGTTGCTGCTGCGCTAACTTAGCGTTCAGTGTTTCGAGAAATCCGGATGAAGATTTCGTGTTCTTATTGCTTTGTTGCTCAACAGAGTGTTTCCTTGCTGATTTTGGACTAATATTAGTATTGTTTCCTGTCGTATTGTTACTCGTATTACTAATAAGTTTTGCACTAAGTACCGCCATGAACGTTTGTCCTACACCGCCAGGTCCTTGGCCCTGGCCACCAGTCCCTGTACTTAACATATTACTTGCGCTCGATCCTCGCTCCTGAGAATTTGAACGAATTCTCGTACAAGACCGCTCAACAGAAGTACGTGTAATTTGTAGCACTGTATTATTTTGAACTGGAGTAGACTGATTAGTGTGGCTTTGTAATTGTGTTTTAACCTTCCGCAAAAGAGAAGGACTAGCAGGCGTGTGACGTAACTCTGTCAAAGTTCTTACTGTTTCTGATACTGAAACAGAGCTACAATACACGAGGAAATATTAATATAGGATAGTCTGCTTTGTCCAATTTCTCTAATCATTAAGAAGATTTTTACCTACCGCTGAGGAGTGGGACTCCCTGACGGTGAGGAACCTTCCAGCAAGAAAGCAGGGGGGGGTGGAAGATTTTCTGTTTCATCACAAGTATGTTCACTGTTCTCCTCATTAGTGCCAGCCGGAGTGTTATTGTAAGTGGCAGTCAGGATGCTGGAGGTCCGTCGTACTGGCGGTGGCGGTCTTCCTGTTTGTTGCATTGATCCCCGACGGGTAGTCAAAGTAGCCGAAGATCCAGGTATGTTCCATGTACTTCCATTTTGTGCCTGATCAGCCTGAGGCACTGACAACATAGTTTGGATAACGTATCCGCTACTAGATGCAACTGTAGACTCTGACACTTGATTCCCGGAATCCTTCTCGCTCCCTTCAACCTGTGAACACACCGAATCTGTAAACCTGCCGCCATACCTCATAATCGACTTTTGTAAATTCACCCATGTCCGTGAAAAGCAAGTGCAGCTGGCAGTTACCTTTTCTGTCCCAGACGCTGTCAGTAATGTGGGATGTGGCGGCAATGGTAGCTGCATTTCCTGAGCACGACTTGCTGCTAAATTAGCCAACTCATGCATATTGACATACATTGGTTGCTGCAGCTGGTGAACAGCTAATTCTGCAGAGTGATACAAGTTTAGCTATGCGCTCATGGTGTGTTCGGTGAAATAAAGACGAGTCCACTACCTTTTGCTAAATGAGCGGGGAGTGGCAACTTCGGTTTACCGCGCGGACTTCCCCCAGACTCGTTTTTCATTGGCACCGATGGCCGCTCTAGGCTAGAACATCTATTCGGGATTGGGGGGCGGCTGCCGTTATTATTCTTCCGAAGCTGAACTCTAGATGATTGCTGATTTGAAGAAGAACACGATGAAGAAGAAGAAACTGGAGATGCAGGTTGACTGTGGCAGCAACCACTATTGTCACGATCTGGAGCTTGGAATGTGTAAACACTCAACGCTGGCCTTTGATGCCCTTTCTCATATGCTATGTAAAGATGGACGAATATATTATATTATCTAAGGAAAGCTGGATGGAAGCTTGTGAAGGGTTTATCGGATGAGTACCTGATGATATTGTATGGGGGCGCTCACTTACTGCACCTTGGGTTTGTCTATCAAATTGTGCAGATGTTTCCTATAAAGCAATACACAGATGCACATAGTGGGTTTCGTTATACCGACCAAATTTTGCTATGATTGCTAAGTTAAAATATGCATATGTACACACAAGTTGTGACGATAAACTAGAGTGCGAGCAACACTTGTAAACAATAACGAAGGAATCAAAGTAGCATAATTGCAAGCAACTAATTCTTAACAACCTTACCTGGTACTCAGAAATGGGTTGTGTGTATAGTGTATCCTGAGATGTGAAGCCAGAATCACGAGAAGTGCCACTTGTCAAGTGGCACATTGGTGTCATGTTGCAGATGCTGGATGGTCTAACACCAACAGACTACAACGAGTACATTGACTACTACATACACTAAACTAACATCAAGTCGCGTGCTATCATATTAAGCAGCTATTAACGTAAATCAAGAGTATAATTATGCTACCAAATAAATTGTAAGACAACATGCATTGTATAAATGTGAGATCTTCGGTAAGATTGAATCCAAGAAATGTTAAGATAAGCGTACAAGCGGATTATGCACCTGAGAGAGAGATCGATGCCATGGATGACCCGATGGACTTGGGTGACTTTTACAAGATCCACTGCTACTACTCGTTAAAGAGCTAATTGAACACATGGAGCTCTTTCTCGATCCAAGAGATAACGAGGGGCTGGATGGCGGTGTCGCGAGAGACCACTGAGCAACATCGCAACCCTTTATATCTGTTATTACTTGTTCAGATGCAGGTGGTAAATGATGTGGAGATGCTGCCTGCCTTTGAAGTTGCTCAGATACTTCTTCAAGATGTGTGAGTTCCATTAGCATAGCAATCTCTTCATCCTGTGCATCCATATTATGTCAGAGTAAATAATCTACGCATAATTTCCATTTTGCTTGCACAAGACTTTCAATTGATAATATTTACTTACAAGAACAGGCTTTAAGAATCTAGCTAACAGACAGAATCGCCCCCTTTCTTCTAGCAGAGCAGCGCGAACCGCTTTCCTTTCTGTCTCTTCGAGGCTTAGACGCTTCTCTTGTATAACTGCTGCGGATGATTCTAACATACGATTAAGTTCAATATCTCCGGAACAAACTCCATGATTTTGCGGCAGTGTCTGGTGATTGTGCATATGCATATGGGCCTTACGTGCTTTCTTCTTTTGTAAGCGTAAAGTGTCTGTCGACCTTTTTTTCAATTCTGCTCTTACTTTTTTGTATTCTGTAGGTGCAAGAATGTAAAAGACCAAAATCATTGCAACAGGAACAATCTATGAAGTGACTGTTAATAACAGAATACCTTTGGCATGTTCTTTGTCCAAATTTATTAATGACTTTTTCCAATCCTCCAATTTCTCCTGAAGTGGCATAACTAAGCAATCCATTATAGCACTGTAGGGAATAATAATTGCATAAACATTTTAAATCTTATAACAGAGGCAGCACGAAAGTATTTAGGGTCGTGCATATACCTAGTAAATGATTTCATTCGTGTTTCGACTGCCTTATGCCTTAGACATATGCGGGTTAAAGCAGTTCCAATTTCTTTTGTTGCACCTGTATCAAGAATTAAAAGATTTGCAATTATATTGCTCGCTTTCTGATTGGAAAATGTTTAAACAACTATTACAAAGAACTGTGCCTACCTCTTGCACTGGTTGCTGCATCAGCTATTTTTTGAAATGCCTCGAGATAGGCAGAAATGGCCAAAATTGCAGTCCTAAAATTTGTTATATATTGAGTTAAATCATACATTTCATACTTTTATCTACTTCATGACATCTGATACTCTTTCTGTCTATTAAGATCCACTAATTTTATATATATATATATATATACTGTGTAACGACAACATCTATGTCTGCCAGGGCAATAATTTTACCTTAAGCATGAGTGCAACTTTGTGGCTTTCGAAATAAAATCCTCCCATAATGGAGTTCCATTCTAAAAAAACAAATGACAAAATGTTTTTTATATCACAGTGAAAGGAATCATTAACATACGCATGGAAATTTAGGAAGGAATAAAAATAAACAGTTGATAAAACAAGGAATTGGGTATTTATTTAATCTTTGAATTTGGTGGTCTCCAAAACACTGAGAAGATAGCCATGTTGTGGGCCATCCAATCGGAATAAGCAGATGCTAGAATAACAACTTAATATTTCCCTAACTCGAAAATTGTGATTTTCTGCATTTAAATCTCTACACACGATTAACTGTTTAACAGACAAATATTCCAAGTCTTTAAAAAGCAATGAAACGACGTTCGACCACGGTGAAACGGAGAGTAGCAAGAAGAAATATTACGAAACTATTTGGCAGAAATGATACGAGCAACAAAGGGAGTGCTTACTTTCATGTCAGTTATGATTTGTTGAAAGAGGCCGCCTAAAGCACTGCATTCTCTCTCTATAGTTATATCCATCTTCTTAGGTATCTCGACACTATTTCCGGCACTCTTGCTCCTTTGGGGGGATTCTCGTCTTCCAGGGAGATGCCAAAAGTTAACTCACTTAATGTCATTGACTCTCGGATTCGTGGAGTTTTGACAGAAGTACAGGCATCTGGTATGGTTCGCCATTTGTGTAGTAGGAATAAACTGGAGTAAACCTGGAGGGGGAAAGGGTGAAGAAAGAGACAGAAAGCCAGGGGGCACGTCCAAGGGATGAGAGGTGTACATTCGCTACAAGGAAACGACGTAACCAAATGTTCCTCCCGTTTGCATGTTTCTTAAGCTTAATGGGCGAATCTCCCTGATCAACGAGTAACGTTCACTTTGGCAATATCGGAAAAGATCATTCTCGTATCCACAGTATAGAGACACATCCCTCGTCCATAAGCGAGCCAGCATGTACCCGCTCGGTCCCGCATACCCCCCGTTCATAAGCGAGCCAGCATGTCCCCGCTCGACCCCGCAACCCGCCTCGTCCAAATTAGACTCGTGCGCCCCTAGCGGCTTACTTGATGAACCACGTCTACTGAAATCAGAATGTGCCACGCAAATTCCAGCGGAGTGACCCTACTGGTTAGTCTCTATACTGTGGTTTCTTCCTCGATTTCGCTGCAAGTCCGCCATTGCTAGGGAGTTAACTTCGGTACTAGGCTAGACGAACACGACCCCGTTGCGCGCGTATACCCCCTCCCTCATTGTCGTGGAAAAAACTATTTAGTGATTTCGTGTTACGATTTTGGGTATTTTGCTATCCGGCTGATTTTAAATGTGACATCCCCCCGGAGGGATGGAGAAGAAGCCGATACTCATTACGACCGATGAGACAGTGCTTAAGTCGGAGCTTTTCGCTGTCACACCGCGTCTTACCCCCACGGGGAAAATCAGCCATGCCAAGACGCGCGTTTATACGCAACGCTATCGCAAAGAATGGGAACAGATGCCCGATTTCAAAGGTATTTCTCGCCTGCCCGCTGCGATCGCTCGATTCGAGGAGATCCCGTGGCCTAAACTTGCCTACGTATCGGTGTTCGATAAGAGTGTTCCTTCGGGTGATAGGATGTCCAATGTTAGTAATACTTGTATATTAGAAAATTACGCCGGTGCTGCTGGGAAACCGACATACCGCTTATAGTGGTTTATACTTTTTAGAGTCCATCCTAGTGTTTCTTTCACTCCGATCTGCAGTTCTTTCACTTGCTGCTGCGAGTTGCAAACCTGCTTTTACACTTTCGTTCCTTTGTTTTCATTCTGGCATTTAATGTACTCATATTGTGTTGTTATTACGCCAGTGCATTATTACGCGATTTTCGATACTCTGTGCAAGCTTTAACATATCGTTTCGTGATATGCTCGTGTCGAGGTGATTAAATATAGTTGCCCGTTTTAAAATGTCACTGAGGATTTGGCAAACGGAGTCGTGAAGTGGAGATTGGGAAAGCGCGGCCCGACAAGTGCGAAGAAAAGATGAATGCCGCTAATTTACTGTTCTGAGGAAAGCGCAATGTTTAATTCTAGGATGGCTAACGTCTGTGGAGAGTCAGCCAACACGTGCATTTTGCACGTACTGCAACAAGAATCTCCACGCACATCGACTTTCGTTGCTCAAGCACACGTGCACTATGAAGCACCAACGTGCCGCACTACAGCACGAGGCCCAGCAGACGAAGAAGGAAGGGCAGAGGAAAGTCAGTACTCGGGAAATCATCGAGCTGGACGATGGAGACGATGTCGAGGCCTTGGAGAATGTAGAGGCAGAGATGGAGGAAAACGAGGATGACATAGAATATGTGGTGGAAAGACTAGAAATGGAAGAAGACGATTTAGATGATTCTCAATTGAAACATGAGGATGGAGTAGTTTTACATTCGCACGAGGAAGATGACGATGAAGATCCTGATGACAATGAAACTTGCTTGCGAACAACATCGGACGAGGAGGATGGGAAACCGATGATGAAAAAGATCAAAGTCCAGAATATGGTGAATGTTGTTAAGATTAGTAATTAATACTTCATTGAGCAATGCCTGCTGAATATAGTATATTTTTCAAGGGTCGCTGTAGAGATACCCTAGCGGAAGCAATGGCTCATGTACACGGAGAATACTTGGGAGATGACGAGAGTCAAGAACATATGGATCTGGAAATGGTTGTGGAGTCAGAGGATCAAACTACCTCTGACATACAAATGATAACTATCAATCAAGATTCTGAAGATAGCATCATGGAATTGCCGAAAGACTCTCAAGATAAATTGTCCACCAAGAAGGGTGAAAGTAAAGTTGACACAAAGAAACTATTAGTACGTATTATCATTAGCATTAATGTTTCATAATCAACTTGATTGCCAGAAACTATAAGTAATACAAATGATTTATTACAGGCAATTAATACGATACCAATGAGTAGAGCTCAGAATAATATGTTTACATTAACATCTGGTGGGAAGACTGTGACTTTGGCGGGAGGTGCCTTTAAGCCTGGAGCTCAATACATACTCAGTCAAGTGAAAGGCAAAGTACCGACTCTTTTAGTGGCTGACAGTAAAAGCCAAGCGATTGCACCAACAGATAATACGCCAAGGACTATTCAGATTAAAAAAGAACCAATGCCCACGGCCAGTACTAGCCAGCACCCTCCCAAAAAGGTAAGATAGTTCAAAGTGATTATCGATACATTTAGAAGGTAGAGTTTATCTTGAGTGTTGTTTGTAGACCATGAAAACACCATTACCTTTTAAGAGACCACGAGTTTCGACTCATGTTGTGGACACGAGCAAAGGGCTGCCAGTTGGGGGAATGCAAGTGAGTCTTTATAAGTTGATGGATGGCAGATGGACATTTTTAAACGAAAGGTAACTACCAAGTAAATTAAACGATATTTCATCTGTTTAATACGAAACGATAAAAACCGCCGCTCGTCTTCTTTCAGTTCCACCAGTCCAAGTGGCCGTTGCGTGGACTTAATTGATAGTACGAAAGTGAATTTTTCTGCTGGCCGCTATAAGTTGCACTTTGATGTAGATAAATATTTTACACTTCGACGAGTGGAGACCATATACCCGTTTATCGAAATAGTATTCGATGTAAAGAATCCAGCTGGCCATTATCACATACCAATTCTGCTGAGTCCGTTCGGGTATACGACTTACCGTGGCTCAGAAAGATGAATGCTCAAAGATTAGATGCCTTTGAAGAAATACTACGTTCTTGGATAGGTTTAAGATGAGATCACTAAGTGTTCCACATTGTTTAAAATGTGATATTGTAGAAAGCGGATTAACGAAGTGATTCGCAGTCAAAGATGTACAAAGTAGTTTTGTTACGAGCGACAATGTTGAGAAAAGGCGGTTAGAGGTGATTTAAAAATATATTGACATGTGCAAAGAATTGTATTTCTTTATACCTTTACTCCGATTTTCTGTTCGCCACTTAAATACTATTTTGAATGACTGACACGAACCTTCATAATTAAGAGTAGGGAAAGGTGAGTCGCTATCCTCTGTGAACCTCGCAAGCGTTTGAGGAAGGTGACCCACAGCCCGGATTTACATACTCTCACCATTCATCCCTACCTTCATTCCAACTATGTATACGGGGCATAAACAAATACGAGAAAGTAACTTTTACGATTAGCTTAACGAAATTTGTGTGTGTGTATTATCAAGAGAGTTGGATGCATTCTATAAATCTCATTTGTGTAATGGATAAGTATCTTAGTACTATCTCATTCGTCCAAAGTTTCGGCCGCGACTACTGAATTCGATTAACTTGAGAATAAGAGTTTGATAAACATGATTCAAGCACTTGTTATTGGTGGATCGGCGATAAGTTGACCTATGACACATACCATCCATATCAAGTGTCGCCCGAGGCTTTAGAGTGGCGAGGCAGACGGCCAGTACTACTTACGTTACGGACTCTTCCACTAGTGGTGTGACGACATTGCAGCACAGCATCCTCACGATGAATACCGCGCCAAGTGAAATCGCCAAAGCCGAACAGGTTCATTTTTTCTCAATTTATTATACGCGCCGATTGTCGATTGCAAGTGAGAGTTGGCTTCGCGGAACGTCCATCAATTAATGGGACGATTCGATCGAGCTGCTCGCCGGCTCCGGCATTTATTCCAATACGCTGACACACATGGGTTTATCTTTAATAGGGGAAAACAACAGTGGCGGGAAAGCCTTTACTCTCGACGCACGTGTTGGATACGGGCAGAGGTGCGCCGGCTTCTGGTGTACCAGTAATTCTTTACAAATGTGTGAATGAGACATGGGTTCATATGAAGGAAAGGTAAGGATCATCCTTTGTATCAGTAGCAAGATGGAATCATGTGTAAGTTGACTTTCTCGATATACTCAGTGTCACCGAGCATAACGGTCGCTGCGCCGATCTCGCGAATCTCGACGACTTCGAGGCGGGACGCTATAAGCTCCAGTTCAAAGTCGGCAGATACTTCGAGGACTTAAAGATCAACTCCATGTACCCTGTAATCGATGTGATCTTCGATATCCGAGATGTCAAGGACCACCATCACATACCCCTGCTTCTAAGCCCCTTCGGATACACTACGTACCGTGGTTCGTGAGTCGGCGACTCCGTCGCGAGACTCTTACATATATGCAAGCGCGCTTATCCTTACTGCGATCAAGTGCCACGTTCGTCAGTAGAAAAATATACTTTATTTCTCTCTAAGGTGTACAGTCATTACGTTAGTCACACATGGCCGCAACCAGGCGCGAGTACTTGTACAGAATGTTCTCGCAACGAATGGATACTTGTTCCACGGCAACTACAGTGCTGCTCAGAGAGATAGCAAGTAATACTGTACCTGCTGTCTCATGAATTTAAGTAGCTGATGCTGGAGATGCTATTTCGAAGGTGAGAGGTGCCTCAGAAAAACCTTGCATTAGAAAAGACAAAGCGAGAGAAAGCTACTAAATTCGCGGGAGCCAAAAGATCAAAAGTTGTGCATCACGAAAAAGCCACGTGATTTAGTTTGGCGGTAGGTACATTCTGTCGACGTTCTTCTTCGGTTCCGATGGTGGAAGATACGTGGACCCTTGGCCCGATGGTGGTCTACCGCCACCGCCACCGCTACCTGCTCCTTGGTTGGGTCTCGATGAGCTTCCACCCGATTCACCGGTACCAAATTTGAAGCTCGCTCTGTTCCCGTTTTCATCTGCTTCGTACCTTGATCGAGAAGTTACAATCCGATAGACTAAATTCATCCGATGGGATATGGGATACTCTACGGGTAGAGCCGAGATGGTAATAAGAATCTCACTTGACAAAGATCGGTAATCCCTCCGGGCTTTTGTAGGCGAAGTGACCCTTTACTGTTCGGACTAATTGGCCATCGACTTCCTTCAGCATTTCCGTTTCCTCTCTCTCGACACCGTCGACTACACTCGGTGCACCACTTGGCGCTCCGCCCTCGAAGGGTGTGTTGAGTATCAGGCCACCGGAGCCACGCGCAAAGGGTGGCGCTTTCTGATCGGGTGACAATTTCGCCGCAAGGCAAGATGACCCAGAAAGGAGCAGACAGGCGATCTGGGGATTGCAAGATAACGGAGAGAAGCAACGCCGGGGTAATGGCCGATTCTACTCGTTTCACTTCACTTAATCGCTTGGCCGCAATGAATTCCTGATTCTAGACTCGGAAAGATGAGTTGTGATCGGAGGTAGGCATACAAGTTTCGCGATAACATCGCTCGTCCGCCTGCCTTTCGATTGCAAGGCATAAGATGAACGAGAGAGAATGTAGTATACGGGAATGTATTGGGACTCTCGATGACCTGTTGTGACCGTACGATACTGGACAGCAGCACGCGCTGCGTCGGATAATCCGGCATGTCGGTATACGTCACCGGTTATGCTCGATTACATCGTCGCGGCCAAATCGAAAGGATACTTTCTACTTAATTGATCGTCACATGTCGGAGGGAGCTTTCCACCTGGCCAATTTCCCGTTTCTTCGCGTGTGTCACGACACAAGTGGTCGAGAAAACAATTTGCATGTAATATGTTTTTCTTGCACCAGGATTAATAATAGATCTAGTTGGAATAAAGCGGGATGATCGAACGAGCGATTGAACGAGTAATAAAGAAATGGAATCGGGATGGTCAGAAATACGAAAATGACGTCCACGTCCGTGCTTTCTTCGAACGTACCGTCCAGCGAGATAGAAATCCACGATGGTCCATGGTGTTCGATGATCACTCACTCCGGGATCACTTTAAATTGCATGTCCCTCGGCGCACACGCAACAACAATAACTATGGTGACCGCGAGGATCAAGCGGAATTGAGTAGCTCGGCAGTATCTGCGCCGACCGTTTCGCCAGGTTATATATACCCAATCCCCTTGGCAGACGGATCCTTATTCCCCCTCTGGTCCATGCCGTCTTCACGGGGGATCGTACAAAGATGAGAGGGAAGATGTGCTTCGGTGTCCGGTAGCTCCCGTTTCTCCGACTCCTCCGCGCATTACCTTGCCACACACCTCCTACCTACTTCTATGCCCTCTCTATCCTCTTTTTAAGTGCTTCACTACTTCACACATCTCTATGTCGACTCCCCCTAGCCGCATTTGCTTGTGGGACATAACTACTCCCCCCTTGGCGCGCCTCTTTGGAATGAGCATCTTCACTTCACCCTTATCTTGATGTTTCGCATTGACTATTGTTCCTGTACTCTCAGTGTTCCATTGCTCTGCCCTATAGTGCTTGCGCGCGCTTCTGCCTTATTGAAATCGTTCCTCGGGCACCCTGCACCGACATTAAATTACATTGCTCTCTTTCTCTTCTCCAGAGATCCTCGACCGCTCCTGTTCAGTTGCATTCTCGTATGAGTGCGCTATCCCTACACTATTCACATTCCCAAGAAACTTACATTGTTCTCTCCTGCTTTAATTGACTATTAATTCCTCATTCTTGCGGTTGTCGAGGGGTCATTATCGTACATCAACTTGTCTGCGACGTCGAGAACTTGCGTGGCCTATCATGCGATCTCCGCGTATTTGGCCGTAACCCTGGCCAGAAGAGATGCCTTGACTGCGGAGGTGGCGAATTCCAGCTTCCCAGTGCAGCCGGCGCTGTGAATGCGCTCTTGGCACCCTGGGAATTACGTGTGTGTGTGTGCTTGTTGCTAAGTAGCAGATAACTATCGCTTACCGTCAGCCATAAACTGTCGACGGCGACATTAGTCCGCGTCTTCTGGAACGTCCTAATCGTTGGCGTCTTCTGCCTCCCTCCTACGTGCCCGATGCACAAGACATCCCACTCTATGTATGTATGTACATATCCATGTACATACATACATAGATACAGACGTACAGGGTGACATGGATGAAGATTGTACATGAGTTAGTTATGTCGATATTGCCCACTGCCTACATAATTGTCTGAGTTGCGTGAGACGTCACCCGTGTCGAATTTTCCTTGGTATAACTGGAGACGAACCATAGCTCCCGCAGCGAATTAACTATGGAAAGGTGAATAAGACGGAGGGAAGTGATTCTCAGAGGGTAATATTGATGTAGATGAGCGCACATGTATCCGCGTCACCGTGTACAGTGGGTATCGGCAATACACTCGTAATCATTTTTCCAGGCGACGTCGACGTCGACGTATGGATTTATCGTGTCTCCCGCAAGCACACCATGGCTGGCGCGCAAAGGCCAACCTCGTCACGATGGATGTGATCTCGCTCGTTTAAGGGCAGCCCCCAACGAACAATACGGGCTTCCAGTACTCTTCTAATAGGATGCGTTTGCTCTTTGGGAGAGCGTGTATGAGCGTTCGCGCGCGCCTTCCGAGAGCGGGAGCACAGTTGACATTTCATCCTCTGGTGCGCTATTCCCTCGTGCAACCGAACCCAGTGCATTCCGCTGATCTAGAGCCGAGCTAGCGATCGATTCCACATTTGCGATTCACGACTCACCTCGATTCTCCGCTCTTCCAGCCTTTTCCGTAATGGATTCCGTCTGTCACCAGGTCACCAAACTGGCTGGCTTCGAAGACCAAACCATCCTCCGATTATTCCAAGCGATCCTAACAGCGAGGAATTCACTGGACGGTCGCGATCTTTCCTCCCGATTTTTCTTATAATCCTATACCAATTTAGGCCCTCATTATTAGGCCCGAGTTTGTCTTTGCCAAAAAGGTAAAAGTCAACTGGCTAATATGTACGATAGTCACGCGTTCGGTTCGATCGTACATGGATCGCTAGATTTATTGGTGCACGTAATTCCGCATATAGAACTTGGCTCGCAAAATAGTTGCTTCCGCCAGTAAGTGTAGCAAATTCTCCTGCGGGAAAGACTTTCTCCGAGGTTCGAGACAGAATATCTGTGCCTCGGTCGAAAGGTCGACGCTCTTGGGAATCGATCGTTGGCCATTAGCCAGGGGGTCATCGAAGCAACTACCACCCCAACCCCATTTCCACGAATTCTTTTAACCCTCCCACACAAGGGGTGCGAAATCTAGGACAAAAGCGTAGATAGAACCTAATTCATCGTTTCGTCGCCAAATAATGTAATCATTCCACCGAGATGATGCCACCCGACGATTTCGCCAAGCGGCAGCCAGCCCTGCGCATTCGTAGGAAAGAGAGAAAGGATGATTACATCTGCAGAGCTGCTACTCTTGCAGATCGCGCGCACTTTCCACCCATTCTGATTTATGCTCGGTGGCTCGAGGCCGAGCTAGCCAAGATTCCTTGGGAATCGTCTGTTATCTCAGGCACCGAGTGCCGAGGAACTCGATGCAGATAGCCAAACCGACGATAAATCTCATTGCGACTGCCCGATAGTTCCCCGATTGACCGTGGTCCTCTGGTATCCAACGATGATGCCCCTCTAAGTTCATTATCGCTCTATCGGTACTTTGTAGTTCCAGCCAACTTATAACGCTAAGTTTTGCGGCGATTAATCGTTCTACCTTAACCACGGCATCGCTAGATCCGTATCTGCCAAAAGATTCTTTTATTCTTCGAGCCCTCACAAGTTACCCTCTCAGAACGATGCGCGCCCGCTTACCATATGCATGGATGTGTGCAATAACCCATCGACTAGTGGGCTCTTAAATAATTCCACGATGATTAATGATGTCGGATCGATCATTGAAATTTTAACTCGCAAGACCGAGAGAGACTCGATGTAGTCCCGAGAATCTACTGTAAATCACTCGAGCGAAGTTGTTCGGGTTTCTCCCAAATCGTTCTTTCACCTCGACGCTTAGGAACGTGCGAAATCGATATCGGGAGGGGGTAATCGGGCATATCATAGTTGCAATCGATGATACTTTATGTAAGGAGATGAACGATGGCGCGGCGGTGGCTCGTCTCGAGGAAGCCGGGCGAGAGAAGAGAGGCTGGCAGCGATTTCCTCCGGCGACGGTTCTTACCGCACCATCAAGATGTTTGACTCCTCTTTTCTTGAAGAAGGTATTAACTAGCCGTCCTCGCCCGTGTATAGAGGAGAGCGGATGGGCGGCGGCCTATAGAGTGGATCAAAAGAATAAAGGCTTGTTTGATGAGCACCTTTTGGCTGACTGGAATCGACATCCCGTACCCGACATTATTGCTTGAATCGTTCCACCCTAATTTTGTACATGAAGGTCTCATCCTGACAAAATACTTGTTCTACATGGTAGAATCGCAGGCTGGCGTGAAGACAACGTTGCTCAGTTAACAGTGCTTTATTCGTTAAGACGCGTAGCATATGTGTATTTAGTAAAATAGTATCTTTAGTCTTTGATACTCAGCACCCTTCGTATTTCTCCACATGCTCTCGTCGGTCTCACACTTGGTTGGTGTACTTGCCATGCAACGAAACGTTCTTAGGTACTGGATAAAAGACGGTAAGAGCCAACTTCGGAGCCAACTGGCTGCGCGTGTAAAGCGTGAAGGACAAGTAGCGATATTTCGATTGTTCTCTAGGCGACGCACCCTTACCAGCAGTAACAACATTTCTAAGCTCCGCCGATCGATCCCCATTTATTTTATTCAAAGCTACCCTTTCCTTCTTTGATTTTGGAGGACGTTGTGTCCCTGTCAGCCGAATGTCGGCTCTCGCTCTTTTCGATTCTTTTGAATAGTATGTGGGAAAGGGTAAAGGTAAAGCGGATTTCACTGCCCGTTTCACGGATCCAGCCAATTAATCTATTGCGATCTTCGCGATCGAAAACAAAGAGGTGATATTAAGCGTCTTGCGCTTGGTTTTATCTGGGTCCGAAAGCGTGGGTTAAATTCGTGAGAGGATCGGGTAGGCGAGTATCCTGTTTGCTGTATTCTTAGTTATATATATGTATGTATGTATATATACATATATATATGTATAGATCATCATCATCATTTACAGGAGGTAAATACCATTTTCTCTCATACTCTTTTCGCCTAACCATTTTGCTTTTTCTTGGCTAAGTCAATACACGGCTCCGACATCGCGGTGATCCAAGTAAACGTTCAGGAGGGCCGCCCTCGGCATTACTTACAATTTTATATTACACATTCGCCTTGCGCGGCGTAGCTGCCAATACATGCATAGTGAATTAAAACAATAAAATTCATTTCCACCTGTCCGCACTTTCGAGAGTATTATGCGCATGTTCCTATAGACATCTCTCATTGTCAATAAGGAGTGTGCTAATCGGGGGAAATATCCGGGGATATGCATAGCTTGTATACGACGAAAAGGGGATGGCTAAGAATCGCTGGTTACGCTCGGGTGTCCAGCACAGAGCGCGCGTACATCTGTGTCGGGCGAAGACACGAGCTCCAAAGCCGAGCACGGGCCGAAGCTGCCACATGAAAAGACAAGCCGATTCTGAGTTCCCTCACCTGCCCACCGATTCAACCGTTCAACGGCCTTCTCCACATACAGGAAATTCATTACACGGACGCTCGCTTTACAGCACAATACTTAACACAGGATCTGCGACATCGAGTCAACATTGGGATTAAAAATAATAGTAATAAATAGGGCGCTCGCGTACGATGATAGGATAATGGGGAGAGAACACAAGAGGAACTGTCACGAGGTAAGAAGGGCAGGAGGACGTGAAGTGTCTACTCGGCGAATTTGTCCGCTCGGTGTCCGTCGGTTGGACTAGATACATCTAGCGTTACAGTTTGTGCTGTATCAGCAATTGGGAGAAAAGCGGCGCACGACTCGAGCAGCGGCGGCGGCGGCGGCGGCGGCGGCTGCGGCGGCGCTAGAGACTCTTCATCTCCGCGCCTCTCCTCAAGTCGCTGCGACGGAATGACGCTTCAAAAATATCCTCGCGCTATTTACATTTTACACCGGCCGTCCTGAACATTCACTTGGAGTTTGCGAGCTCGCGTCAGCTGCGCCCTCGCCACGCACGCGTCCTCTATATCCTCTGGCCGTCCCTTGTATGCGAGATGTATAAAATAACAACGCGAGAAAGAACTAGTTTTAAAAAAAGGAGCGGCTTGCTCTCCGCGAGCGCACTCTAAAGCCCACGGAAAAAATATGCTGCCTTGAACCTTGTCGTGTCCGCAGGCTGTCGGCGCGTTCATTATATTACGCACACTCTCTACGCAATATAAAAAAAACTCTTAAACTGTTTAGTTTAAGTTGTCGAGTTGTCATTTTGAGTAAAAACGAGAAATCTATGCACCTAGGGGTATCGATGTCCGACGAAGCAAAAGAGTCGTCCGCGAAACTTGGTATATGTCTGTGTGTGTGTGTGTGTGTGTCGTCTCATCTGCTCGAACGTTCCCCTCTTGCTTTCCCCCGTAGTGTTCGTCCCTATCTGTGCAACAGTTGGCCGACTTTGTTCTTGTAAAACGCGGGTATGCGCGCGCGCGACATACATCTCTCTGACATCACGATAATCTTTTTTTTTTGTTGTTGACAATAATTAACCACAATAGTAAAGGCATATAAGCTATACAACTACCATTCTGCATCTACAATATAGTTATGTATATTTATATATATAGATTTTCCTCTGTTCAAGTTAGTCTCTTTGTCGTGTCATGGGCACACGCCACTGTCCCTGAAAAGCAGTCAAAGGCTCAATGTTCATACGCGTCCTTGGCCGCGTACTTGCTCGTCTCTGCTCGATTCCGAGGCTCCATGCTTTTCCCCCGAAAATTCGAGGGAATTGCAGTGTTCCATTCTCGATACACGGACTTGGATCGAATGGTGCGTGAAACGACGGGCCTTCCTTTTACTTGACAAGCAGCCTCGTTCTAGAGCTGGGGGATCACCGAGCTCGTCACACACTAGGAAAGTGTGGATCCTCGAGTCCCAAGAGCATTGCGAACTGGTCTCCGTTGACTCTGCCATTTCCTCTCTCGAGTTTCCGTCCAGTAAAGATGTCCTCCCGCTTTCCTATCTTCGTGCCGAGGGAGTCTTTGCTTTCCCGGAAGGAGGGAACGCGAGAGAGTCGCGCTCATTGCCAATCAAGTCTCATGGCGTCTTGAGTGACGGCGCGGCGGGGACCTACTCGAGTCTCTCTTCTCTATTTCTCGGTCTGTCTGAGGCGCGTCTCTTGCGGTGGCGTCTTCCTCTTCTCTAGTTTACTGCAGAACACAACACTTGCATTTAGGCTTCTTCTTCAAGGTGACGTGTTCGACCTGCGAAGCGTCGCCTGGTCCCTGCGCCGTCATTCTCTCCACGTCCACATTCACTCTTATCGAAGGCGCACGAGCCTGCTGCAAGGAAGGAAGGAAGGAAGGTGGCGATCAGTACCTCTGTCGATTAATACGAATTATTAATGAGAAAGTGAAAAAGAATATTTACCGCATCGTTGACAGGCCGCCGACCGTTGGCGCCGGTGCTTTTGATGGGCGTGCCATGAGCATTCCCATTTTCTTGGTTACCGCGTGGCGACGAGTTCGCATGTCGATTCGTCGAATTCGCCGAGGACTTGAGAAGAGGGCTAGAACTCGACTCATCCCCCGTTTGCTGTTTCACCGGGTCCTCGCATCCTGGCAGCGGTCCGCTTTGGCCAGGGGTCGGAGTTATGGGCTTCCCACCCTTTATCAGCTCGACGATTTCATCCGCCTCCCTCGACAGATCGCCGTCCGGTCTGAACGGATTATCCCATCCACTGTCCGTGCTGAAAGCAAAGTTTTTTTGGCATCAGCACCACCATTTCCTCGTCTATCTCTTTCGCGATACTCCTCCTTGCGAGGACTTTTTCATGATAGATTAAGTATACTATCACGTCTCCAATATAGATATGTAGATATACTGTCTTTCGACATGCCCTCCCCTCGCCACGCCACGCCTCGCCTCTCTTTGCATCGTAGAAATGCGCTTCCTCGGAATCTCAAGGAATCACCAAGAGATTGATTTTCTTAGCCCCCCAGGTTCATTTATTCTCAAGTCAGCCGGATTGATTTCGCTGCTCTGATTGGACGATATGAATTTGTCAAGAGTCCAAGGACCACAATCTGCTTGCTGAATGGGCCGACCACGTAATACGAGATCGTTCACTTTATAGTATGTTGTTTGCTCGACTGGCTTCACGTGGATGCTATGCCTGCCGTCAGGCTAATGATACTAACCAGCGAGACAATGCTTCGCCGCGAATGCCAGTTGGAAATTATGGCCAATTACGATCGCCACTCCCCGAGGGCTGACCATGACATTGGCCGTGATATCGGATCACCTCTAATTACACGGCTAGCCTCCCGCGCTACCTTGCTTGGAGAGTGAGTGAGTGCACTATCGCGGAATATTACAAGGTGGATTGAAGTGAAACCGACGACGAGGTAGACGTAAATTCCTCCAAGATTAACGCCGATCGCACTTTAAGCCCGCTCTCAACTTCTTGAGACTCGGGGCGCTTTCTCTGTAGGACGTCTCTTCTCGCCAGGAGCGAAGTGCTAGCAAAATTCAATTACGAAGACTCCTCAATCTCAATCTCAATCTCAATCTCTCCCCCCTAGTGCCTCCGTACCGCACCAACAACTATTCCATTCGACTTGGGAGACAATGAATAGCCGCCTCCTTAGTATATCATGCAAACAGAGTATAGAAAATAGGGAAGAGCTAGGTTATTATTTTCTTCGAGTAACGACTGGTGTCGATTAAACGGGGTCAATCAGTATTGGAATGCAGAGTCTCCAGACTCTGAAGAAGAAGAAGAAGAAGAAGAAGAAGGTGCTGGCTGGTTGCTGAGGGGATATGAGACTAGAAAAAAAGGGCGGTGAGAGTTGGTCAGGCAGAATGTGGATCGAGCAAGAAGAAAAGGAGATCGATCGAGTTTGGTGGGTTGAAAAGAGGAAGAGGCCAAAGCTCGAGCAGCAAGGCAGGAAGGGCAGTAGGCTGCCGAAACTGGTTGGCCCGTGGCCAGGCGGGCTAATAATGTTCAATATTACGAAACTGCGTGCCGGCACCCTCGCTTTTCCTGCCCCGATCCCCTGCAAACCGCATTCCAGCCACAGCCGACAGAATAAACCTCCCAAACTCTCCAGGATCTTCCTGCACAATTGCATTGACCAGCACATCTTGTCCGAATGATTTATCCGGTGGTATGCGATGCAGAAAATTATTTTCACAGGAAGCCAGCCATATGTCACAGCCAGGAATAGTCGTGACACTACTATTTACAACAACATCGGGAAGCAGTGCGAGCCAAAATGCTAGAGGCATTCAGAAAGATACGCAGACCAGAGAATGAAATAAGAGAGACTTTCGAATTGAGAGTGTCCAACCAAGATTGAAAGCAGGCTGTTTCGATCTATTGGCCAACTATAACTAGTTACTTGTATGTCTAATAAATGCCAGTCTTAGTAAATAATGTGCTTTCCTTCTATCGTGAATAAAAAGTGCAGCTGCAATTGAAGAATAAAGTATGGGGTTCCGGGGAGAAGATGATTGCGTGCCGAGCAAACGAGGGCGCGTCCTGGCTCCAATTCTCCGTCCTATAGAATATTCGCCGAGCTTTGCTCTCCCCTCGGTTCCTCGAATAACAGTTGCTTCTGCTTCCTTCGTCGCAGGAAGCACTGCTTAATCGACGATGTCGCCTCGTAATTGTACGCTTTAAAAGCAGCCAGCGCCAGTATAGTTAGCGCGCGCGTTCCACTGCATTTGCGTTCTTGCGTAATGTACCTTCGGCCGACTTTGTATGCTACACTAAGCAGCTAGATAGCAGCCGAGCTGACTACAACCGCTCATTTTCGTGTCGATGAAATGGAAACGGTAAATATGTGCGCACACGCTACGATCGTGTAAATTTCGCACGAGGGGAAAGACTTGGTGGAATGGCTGCCTTCACTATTTATCCGATACGACCTTGCCTCCGCTCATCCCTTATTTAATGAACTTGCAATCGTAGGCCCTCGATAAGACACATTGAAACCAATGAAAACCAGATTGATCCTCCACTCCACGATCGATATATGTTTTTCTTTGTGTAGGATATTACGTATCGCTGGTTTTTCCTTAGTCAACATTGGAAAACTCGATGGCACATAGCGAGGCGTGTCCTTGGACGGACAGACACACACACGCTATTTTATCAGGACGTCGCCGCTTTTCGCAGCGTCGCGTCGCGTCGCGTCGGTGAGAAGTTGTGCCGTTTGGATAACGAGACTCGTAAAAACCGCGAGCGCCGACGACGTGTGCTGCGCACGCACCGTGTCTTTGCTCTGGCCTTATCTTTGACGTGCCTCGCAGTCTTACCTAATCCTATTGACCTATCAGTTGGAAGAGTCTTTCTCATCAAAGCCATTCGACCGAGACGAATTAATTAAGATTCCTCTACCAATTCTCAAATGGAGCTGAATTTCTCAAAATAAATTCCTTTCACACCTCATGTGTTATGATATACTAATAATATCATGATGGCCGTGATGGAAAACTTGACTTTGAGCAATAGTTGGAATTCCAGGCTAGTGGAGTTCCAAGGAAAAAGCGGCATGAGGAAGTCACGCAAGTTCTCTGCTGAGGAATGTGTCTGGCCAGATGGTGGGGATTGTGGATCCCAGGGTGTTAAGATATTACCTTTCGTTGCCGTCCGCCTCCTTGGGCACTTTGATCACGTAGTACACGTGGCCTCCATGGGTGGTCGTCATTTTCCTCGCACTCGCGGCTTTCCCCGGCGCGAATCAACATTTGACACTTGGTCTACTTGGCCCGGCCGCACTTTCTCGAACCCCCTACCTACCCCCCTTTCACTCTCACTCCCTTTCGCTCCTTCTCACTCTGATAGTCTCGATTAATTAATTAAATCCGCAGAAAATCCGGCACAAAAGCGGCTTTATTGGGAAAGACGTATTCATCGTTCTCCGGTAGCGGCGGTGCTCGCTGGCACTTGGTCACTGGTTGGATGTTGGCTGCTGACGCCGCGAATAAATCTCGCCGGCTCCGTTCTGCTCCTGGGCCGAAGAGAGGAGAGATGGTCTGATTTCGCGGCCACGAACCAGAACGCGAGAGAGCGTAAGGAATTATTTTTAAGCGACACATCAACCCCTCTCTCTCTAGCTTTCGCCGGATTCGCCCTCCTTTGCACCCGATTTTACCTACTCGACCTCCGCACGACCACCATTCAGAGAGCACAAGCCGCGATCTAAGTATCCCTATTAGAGAAATGTCACGACTTTCTTTCACCACCCTCCCTCTTAAGCGGTGCTTCGTGTCGATTCGGATAGCTTAGCATTCTCCTTCCTGACCCACTTTCTCGTCGACTCTGCGAGCGCCGATCCGGAAGGGGGATGATTGACGAGTTGACGAAAGAATAGTTTCACGGCAAAGGAGGCCGTCCAAGGATAGGTCGTGGGTCTTTCCATAGAGGAAATTATGTGCGTACCGGCTTTCAGTCGATAGGTCGGCCCAGGACTGACCCAATTCCTCGGAGTCCTCGACCTATACCCTACCCCTCCTGTCGACCTTGCAAGGATATATGTATTGTCCTACCGAGAATAAGTGCAGGTGGGCTGATACGAACTTTGATACGTTCTCCTCTGTCGAGCAACTGAACTCGACACTCATTTCTCTCTCTCGCTCTCGCTCTCTCCCAATATAGTATACTATGTAGAGCTCCTTTCGTAGGGAGCATCTGTCTCTCGACGTCCTGCTTTATTCAGTGGCTATCTGCATGTTGCCGGGGCGCTTGCATAATTGAATAAAGCCCACGTGGGATATCGGGACCAAGGTTGAGACCTGAATCCTATCGAGATCGAGGTACGACGCATATTCTCCCTCGGAAACCTCGCTTGCTGCTCTCTCGCTGCTTTCCATTTTGCACTCGCTTACATTTCAATCCAGTGTCAGCAGCAACAGTTATGTACCGCTCCCTACACGCCACGCCAACAGAAGCGTTATATTCTTGTCTCGACTGCCGCTGGGATGTCAGATCGATTTGAGAGTGCCATCTCTACGACGCAAGGCGTCCGCTGGCTTCCGGCGCGGGCCGGCGCGGGCCGGCGCGGGCCGGCGCGGCGCACTCGTACGTCCCAGTGCTTTGAATCTAGTCGCGTGTTGCCCATGTGTTGGAGTTACTGGCATCCGAGGGACAGGATGATAATCAAGTTATCCTGGAGAAATGTGGTCCGACATCTCTCCAGCAGGATGATCAAGGTGGCGTGAAGAAATCCGGTGTTCGTTATCGCGGATGAGCCAAACCCGATCACATTTCCGGTCGCCCATAAATACTGGCCTCGAGGCTGACACTAATTATGCACTGATGTTATTAGAGCGAGGAACTGAGAAGATTCAGCTCTCGGCGCCAGGATAGGAGGGATCTTAACTTGATCCACAAGTGGCTGGTCGACTTGCACCCTTACTTTTAATAGACTGTCTGTTCACTAGCCAATAATATTCTCGTGTTTCTACACGTATGATTCGAAGGAAATATTCAAGTATTCAATTGTGCAAAGGTCGAGTCTATTAGGATTGAATAAATTTTCGTGATTCTTGGTCGATCATAAATATGGCCGGTGAGGCGAATGAGTTATTCCATAAAATAGCCTGTGAACAATGACTCGAGAGTGCTTAGTTCCATCAGGTGCTTGAGACTTATGAGATTCGTTGACGGCTCGATACACACCGCTCGAATGAATGGCGAGAGGAAAGGAAGACTTGATCGATGATTACTATGGCTCATGAATGGAGGAAAAGGTGATGGTACGGTAATGACGGACGTGAATGAAATTCCCGCATCTTATAAGGCAGACTGTCCGTTAATCGGCGCTTGGCATTCTAAAGAGCGACAGCAGCCCATAAAAATATCTATCTCAATGAAAGTATGTATGAATGTGTATGCTAATATTTGTGTAAGGTGAAACTCGATTGTTTTCTTCGTATCTTTGTGCGACAGTGTGTCTAGTATGGTTGGGGGAGGAGTAATCGGTCATATTAAAGCAATAAATTGCTCTATTCAAAAGGTGACCCCGGAGTGTGTCAGCCTCTCACTTGATTCATCGGCGTTTTCAATATCTCAATCAACGGGCACTCCTATCACCCGCAGATCGAATCAATCAATCCTATCCAGTGACTATTTATTGAATTTTATTGGACTGACGACTTCTGCCACGGTGGCAAGTGCAGCCTCGGAGTGAATAGTCGATGAGAATGGAGAAATGTGAGGGATTGGGTCAGGAGTGGTTGGGCAATCCGTGACTATGACTCGGTATACATATGTACATATCTATATCTATACTAGGTACTAGGGAAGCTCATGCTAGCTAGTCGATGGGGTTGCCGAGGCCGGCCGCTGCTGGCTGCACGAGGTTCGAAGAGCATTATATAGGTCAGGGCTCAATGCTTGTGGTCCAGCGGCGCGCAATCTCCCAAATGCCAGACTTGCCGGAGAGCCTTTCGCTCCCTCCGCAGCACACACTCCGGCCACGCGCTCTTTCCGTCCTTCCAACAATTCCCTTTCTGCAGCTGAGCAGAAATATTCTCAGATTCCATCTCTCACTGAGGTAATTGCGTGTCTGGTGAATTTTCGGAAAGTTTCGCGGCCGTAAAATGCAAGGATAATCGTTTCTCGAGCGCTGTCTACGGTGTAAATGGACTCGAATGAGGTCAAAGTTAGACGGCCACGAATCGCTCGCTCGCTACCGCCGCCAGTGTGATTTCTCGTTGAGGGCAACTACCCTGGCTAACTATAGAGATTGCCTAGCCTTCCGAGAGTCTTAGAATGAGTGACGTTAAAAGTGGACTGGCTGTGGAGGAATGGTCGGCGGCACTCGGCGGCTCGGAGGTTCCGTCGAGAGCTAGGGGCGCCTATGATTTTGCGCCATCGTGCAAAGTGCCGAGCAGGCATCCACTGCTTTTCTGCGACTGCGTCGCCACAGCTGCTTCGTGCTTGCCCTGCGAATGGAGAAAATTCGACGAGACGAGACGAGACGAGACGAGACGAGACGAGACGAGACGAGAGCAGGCCAAATGAGAGAGGGATGGATGAGGAGGAGAGGGATGTATGTGCTTAGAGTGTATGACGAGAGAGAAGACGAACGTCGAATACCAAGTCCAATTAGCTGCTGGTTAATGGATATGTAGGGCAGGGTGCTCGCCGCTATCGCGCCTCACAATTTTCCCCAATTGATTTCCTCCGCCACTCCGGATTTTCAACCATCAACCACCTACCGGACCACTCGTTCGCTCCGAGTATATCATATCATATAAATAATGCAACAGCTACAACAGAAATTTCATCGTTCACAGAGTCTTTCACGGAAGAACCGAACAAGTGAATAATTAATAAAGAGCTTTTTTTTACTAGTTCTATGAAAGTTGTCGGGTCAATAGAGCGTGTACCAGGAAGCATAGCGGAGTGCTATGGTCGCGCTAATACACAGGCACTCACACACGGGACGCGACCTACAAATGGAAAAAATGCGCTATTCCGGGAATACGGCTGCGTCTTGATCCGATTATACAATTTGCACGATTGATTTGGAGTAGGTCACTCGGTGGTGAGAGTCGGCTCGCTTTTTATTATCGGATAGCTTAGGGTCGCGGACACCCGCAGCAAATTGAATTCCAAGGTTCCTGCTGGGAGAGAAAGAGGCGGGGAGAGAGAGAGAGAGAGAGAGAGAGAGAGAGAGAGAGAGAGAGAGAGAGAGAGAGAGAGAGAGAGAGAGAGAGAGAGAGAGAGAGAGAGAGAGAGAGAGAGAGAGAGAGAGAGAGAGAGCAGCGGCGGCGGCGGCGGCGGCGGCTGCTGCTGCTGCTGCTGCTGCACGCAGCCACGCAATGGACCTTCCCGTTTTTCCCGGCACACGTACCCCACCCCCATTTCATAGGACTACACTTCCGGCATGAAGTTTGCCAGCCGACTGACTAGAATGGAATCTGACAAGGCAGGTCATGCTTCTCCACGCAATCTTTTCTTTGCCTTCTATCTTTGGCACCCTCCAAGCTGTCCTCACTGCTAAAACGGATCGCTACCATTTTCGAGGGAAACCGGAGACCTTATCTCGAGGTGCACTTCACCATCCAGCGAGGTGATCCTTGAGAAAGGATCGACCTTTGCCACGAAGGGAATCTTATCTCGCGATATTAATCACTGACGAACACAACTTTCAGGATGAAATCTACTCCGCACATTGGATACTTGGAATACTTATTTCGAAAACGCGCGGATAAAGATAATCAACTGTTATTTGTGAGTAAAGTATATGAGAACTTTGAGCCAAAGATACGCGAGCTCAGCGTACGCGAGATCACTGAGACAGTGAATGAAAATCCTGACAAGGGATCCTATCATCACCAGTCTCACAATCATCGACATACATTCCTTACGCTCTCTCAGTTGTTCAGGCCTAACGCGAAGGCGCGTAGGCGCGAAGGCGCGAAGGCGCGAAGGCGCGTTATCGCAGCGATGCAATTTACCCTTCCATCCAAAAGCTATCCAACCGATCGTATGCGATCAGTGGATGATGCACAATGTCGCACGATCATCGCGCAAAGGTTGACGGTTCAGGGTTGGATCTTTGCACGCGCGTCTGTAAATCACTGTGGAGACCGTGTGCTGGTTGTTGGATCCTTGTAGAAAAGGATCGCGAAGGGGAGAACGCACATGTGGAAGCTCGAGCGCGAACTGGACTGCCGAGTGTCGAGAACGGGACGGGATCGAGATGTGCAGCCTAGAGAGGAGTCGGATGAGCGCGCGCGACTCCTCGGCGATGCAGTCGAAAGCACGACTGGCGGCTGCCCTACCGCACCTCTGCACGTCCACCCACGCTATATCGATCTCTTCATTCCCTGCCCTCTGCCGCTCTACCCTCACCTCGGCAAACCGCGCCTTCCTTCCTCACCTATACGCTTCTTCTCTTCTCTACTCCTTCTGCCTCTCGCTCGCTCGCTCGCTCGCCCGCTTCTACTCGACTAGTCCGATCTGGTCGGATCCTCCGCTCGAGCCAACAGACTATTCTCCTATCGCGGCCACACCGAGCAGCCTTCCATCCTCCTAGTTCGCCGCCCGTTACACGTTACAACACACAAGCTCCTCGTTGTCGTTTGGCTCTTTTGCAACGCGTCAAATTTGCTGATACCGCGGAAGGTACACCGCCCGCAAGATATGGGCTTCGACCTCTTCGAGTATCTCCGGCAGACCTCCTTACTTCCTGTTCTCTACTCGTAGCAACCTGGATATAACTATACTATATCTATGTATGACACTCGAGGCTTGTTTTCTATCGGCCACCACTTTGCCTCCCACTCGAACCGCCTCTCACTCTCTCTCTCTCTCACTGCTCGCAATGGTCAACTTTGTCTAGTGCTCCCCTTCTGCCAGATTTGTCTGTCGATGCCTGACTGACCTTAATCCTCCAGTAGACGTGCTCTTAATTTACCAAGTTAATATACATTCTTCCTTGTTATCAACAGAAATTAGCAATTGCTTTCCTCATTCTATGAGGAATACTCGATTTTAAAAATAAACGTTCTAAATATAACCTTTGCAGTTTTCTAGTTCCGCATTTCCGATAGTTTGAGAATGAATTATTAAGGCTCAGTTGGAAAAGTCATCGAGCTTGCGCATTCCACGTGGATTGTGTCCGCGTTGATTGGTTGTGCCATTTGTAGACTGGCATCAGTGCAACAATATCAGTGGTAGCAGCGTGACTATTAGTCTCGGCACCAAGACAATGTTAGCAGCGGTCAATGCACTAGTGCAACTGGATGACTAGGCTGAATTCTGACAGAGCAAATGCCTCTCTGCAGATTGGAGAGACCAGTGGTAGCAATGACTCACGACAAAACTCGGTGGAGGAGTAGTAATAGTTTTCTTTAGAGTCTAAAGCCTAGAACGATGATGGTTACTGTATTCGAGAAAATAGTTTTCACAATCTACAAATCGGCCGCCGCGCCGCGCCGCGCCGCGCCGCGCCGGGAAGAAAGTGAAATTTGGAGATCGTTTTAGCAGATTGTGACAATTATTATACATAAAAGGGACATGACTTTTTAAAAGTCATGCATACCGGATCTACATGCTACCAAAATTCACAACTATTTTGCCAGATGCTGTACTCATAGTGACAATGCACTATCTTTCGTGACTCTAGATAAAGTTTACGAGCCGTAATGACAAGTTGGTTGTTACTGCGGCCAATCCTTATTACTAATGATAGTGGAAGTCTTGGATCAATGATATAATGACGAACCCTGGTTTGGAAGTAGCTGCTACTCGAGAGAACGAAGCTACCAAGAATTCTTGGCTATGTCAGCCTCTCGCTCGAGGATCTTCTGGCCCCGTTACGTAAGGTAGGACAATGCAAGTGAGCTCGTAATCGCCACGAATTAGCGCAAACAATGGCGAAAAGAGAGCGAGGGCTCGATGCCGACGACAGTGCTCTAAAGTGAGGAGGCCTCTCTAGCAGTGAAGCTGCGTCAACCTACCGGAACACTTCCTCGCTTCTGGCATGCCGCCTCACCTTCGCCTAGGCTTTAGCACATTGCTCGCTCACCTGTCTATACAAACCACACTGCCTATTACGTAAGTCTGCCAGGGGAAGGGGAAGGGCGGAGGTTGGCAGAAGAAAAAAAGAGTGCTCGAACACTCGTTCCAATTCCATCATCCTCGTGCGAATTATAGTATAGCGACGCAACTCTCACAGACATTGCGTTCTTCGTTTCGCTCGCTACCGAACAATGCTCTCAAACATTAAACGATAATTGCCAAGCTAGGATTGAATTTGGCAGCGCAACTGATAACTTATCACCCGGTCAATTAACAGTTGATACGCCTCTACTCGAGTCCACTCAGCATCCTACTTTTTTCAGGCTTCTTCCAACTTGTTTCTCTTTCTCGTTTCTGTAATCGTTTGCCTAGGCAATCGCCGCAGCTTTTTTTCAAAGTTCTCTTTAAACTTGACTGTAAAGCTCGCTGGTTGAATCGCAGTGGGAGATGTAGTGGAGCGAGTGCTGCCAGTCGACTAGTCTCTACCCAGGGCAATTGTGGAAATGCAACGCGGCCGGGTTTTTCCTTTGCGTGGCGCGCGCGCGCGCGCGCGCGCGCTTGACATTGTCTGAGGGATACCTGGGCTAGCTTAATAAAAGAATGGCACGGGTCACCACGCTGCCGTTTCTCTTTTGCCCGTCCATCTCGTCATTCGGTTCATTCTCGTTGACATAGCGCGCCGAGATGACAATGCAAACCGAGGAAATGGTCGTATTTTCACGCCATTGCTAACCAAGGGCTCACGAAGGCTTTACTCACTAAGAGCGAAGGGTAAAGCGAGGTGAAAGTTAGAAAAAAAAGGAGGAGGAGGAGGAGGAGGAGGAGGAGGCGCGGTTATGACGATTATATGGGCGATTGTTACTCAATGCTGCGGTCAGTAGCCCTGAGGAGAGATTGACAACAATTTGGCAGTGGGCTGCGGGTATTTTGAAGGAAGGGGAGGCCGCAGAAAAGTGGTAGACCGAGGGGAGTGGACGTCACTTCCGCTCGATTAAGAGCGAGCAAGGGGTCACCACGCGAGTCGAGAGCGCGGGGCCTAATTATAAGAAGCGGCAGAGGCTCTCACTCAATGATAGTCCCCGGCGAATTTCAGGCCACTGATAAACTTCATTCCACCCAGCAAGAATTCCACCAACCAACGAGAGCTTTGCTAGCACCGACGAGTTCCAAGCGAGTCTGATTAGGCAGTCGAAGACAGCCGAGCAGCGAAGCGAGACTGATGGAGAATGCTTTTTTGCCAGCACATACTCCAAGGCAATAGGATCCTTCGATCCAAAGGTTTTCAAGCTTCGCTATCCGCCTGCATCATCCTGTTCTTGTCGACAAGATTCCTTGGCAGCTACAGACCCATTGACTCCCCGTGAAATGCGTGGTGATCGTAAAAAACGAGCTCCCACTCGGAGATACAAAAGAATCTCTGAGATGAACATTGAAACTCGTCCTTTCGCTTGGGTGAGTTTCAGAAGCAAAAAATGGAGTGTGGAGAGAAAGGTGGAGCCATACAATCGATATTTTTCCTTGTCTCCAGTAGGAAGCAACAAGAATTGCATTTAGTTGGCCGGTGAAAGTGGTTGGAACTCACCTGATCTGCGTGTGGTATGTGGGGGTTGTGTGCTCGGTATGCGTGGTTAGGAGTTCAGTGGGCATGGTGGCCATGTCGATCGGACGTACCACCGATTGGGCGATCGGCTCCAGAAGAAGGACACCGGGTGTAGCGGGCGATGGCTGTGGACCTAACAGCGAGACGCGCACCTTTTCTCTGCCCTCGCTGAAACAAATAAAGACATTCATTCATTTATTCAACCCAAATTCAAGTATGTTAATAGCCTCGATATCCATTGATGAGTCTATCAAGGTTTCTTTGCAAATAGACCCCAATGATCTGAAAAATCTAATAAATTTTCAAAAACTTGGCCTATAAAATTCAATGTCTTCGAATGCCCCCACTCTTATCAGTTCCAGTCCATTATCCCACGAGTGTCGCTCAATTAAACTCGAAAGCCAGACCTGTTACAGTTTGGAGTGTGCCGATAACAGCGTACGGCTTTTAACAGCTATCCGAAATGTAAAGAGGAGCGCGCGATATCGATCAGACTTCTACAGGGCGAAAAGCGAATTGCAGATCGACACGGAAGTGCGATTAGGCTCTCACTGATATACTTACGAGGATCCTTCGACTCTTTTCTTTTTCTGGCTGCCCCAATGCCCGACTATAGGGCTATTGCTGCACTCACGTGTTGCGCGAATGGCATAATGCCAGAGGGTGCACTAACATTCCTGAGTCCGCGAGGTAATCGGCAGAAATTCATACCCGGCCCACTTGTGTTGCCTAAATACCTTCAAAAATTTGCGAAAAAATGAATTTTCACCTAGGGCTTTGGAATTTATATGGCTTCTTCCTTGATACAATAAAACATTCCCTACCAAATTTCAGCCCCGAAAAATGTCGAGAAGTATGGAAAACATGGGAAAAACCACGAAACTTAATTATTCAAGATCTGTTTTCCATGTGTTTTCGGTACAATTCCGGCATTTCTGCCACTGGTTTCATGTTTTCTATCCGTTTTGAGACTCAAATAATCGAAAAATCAAGCGTTCGCCAAAGTCCCAGAACCTTCGAAAAATCGAAAATTTGTGAAGGGGTACTATGGAAAAATTTGCGAAAAAATGAATTTCGAGCTAGGGCTTTGGAATTTATATCACTTCTTCCTTGATGCAAGAAAACATTCTCCACCAAATTTCAGCCCCGGAAAATGTCGAGAAGTTTGGAAAACATGGCAAAAACCATGAAAACGAATTATTCAGGATCGGTTTCCCATGTGTTTTCGGTACAATTCCGGCATTTCTGCCATTGGTTTCATGTTTTCTATTCGTTTTGATACTCGAACAATCGATTTATCAAGCATTCGTCAAAGTCCGAGAACCTTCGAAAAATCGAAAATTTGTGAAGGGGTACTATGGAAAAATTTGCGAAAAAATTAATTTCGAGCTAGGGCTTTGGAATTTATATCACTTCTTCCTTGATGCAAGAAAACATTCTCCACCAAATTCCAGCCCCTGGAAGGGTCAGGAAGATTTGAAAACATGGGAAAAACCACGAAACTTAATTATTCAAGATCGGTTCTCCATGTGTTTTCGGTACAATTCCGGCATTTCTGCCACTGGTTTCATGTTTTCTATCCGTTTTGAGGCACAAACAATCGAATTATCAAACGTTCGTCAAAGTCCGAGAACCTTCGAAAAATCGAAAATTTGTGAATTTTGAGCTAGGGCTTTGGAATTTATATCACTTCTTCCTCGATGCAAGCAAACATTCCCCAGCAAATTTCAGCCTCGGAAAATGTCGGGAAGATTGCAAAACGTGGTAGGAACCATTGAAATTAGACGAGACCAATGATTCCAGAGGACCTTTCCGCCTGTGTCCGATAGAATTGCGGTATTTCTGCCACTGGTTTCATGTGTTCTACCCGTTTAAGTTGAAATTTACAATTATTTTGACTATTCGATTCCACTTGGCTACTAGTGCTATCTAGTTGAGTACCTGCGTAATCATAGACCTCGAGGCAAAACATGCAGCCTTAAATAACGATGCGTAATGCTCGAAGGCCGCAAGCAGGAAATACGACAGGAACGATTTGAAATACCAGGGAAAATTGAAAGAGCGTAGGAGAGGAACATCGTACTCCAATCGTATTGGAAGGAGAATCATTATGTCATCGGTTACGAGAGCCATCCAAGTCATGGGAAACGATCAGGCCGGCCGATCAAACCAGGTAGAAATTGGCTGATCGGTGTGGTAAGAAAGACCGGCAGGAGCAGTGCTGCTCTTTTTCAGCTTGCCGGTCAACGTCCTTGTCGAGGAAGAGTTCTTTCTTGTTTGCATTTTTTACAAGGGGAGAAAAGTGAACCTGCTCGAGCGATCACGAGGGAATTGGTGTTCGGGACAGAATCAGAGCCAGAATCAGAGCCAGAAGCAGAACCAGAAGCAGAACCAGCCTCGTGTGTCGTGTCTGCCACTGTTTAGTCAATATCTCTGATGCACCCCTGGCCGGCAGCTCTCGGCTTCGGCAGAGGGCTCCTGAACTAATCGATCGATTTCCCATTCACAATGCACCCTTTTCAATGCGCAACGCTTTCTGCGAATCGGTAGCGACACGTAGATGAACACTACTCTTTATACATACATATAGATATATACACATGTATATATTTGCGGTTTGCACCGCATGCGGTCGAAGCCATGCCCATATTGGAATTACTCCTCCGAAGCAATAACTATCTCCGGTGAGTAAGTGCTCCGGTATCCCGGTTACTGATAATACAATATCAACCTATGAATATTAATCCAAGGCCAAGATATTCCGAGATAGGAGAAGCGAGAGGAGGTTGCTTCTTGGCCGACGATTAATGCAAATGAGGGCGTGTGCGTCACGATAACCGGTGGAAAATAAAGCGATCAGGATACCAAGATGGAAAACACAGCCGGCGCGCATTTGTCGCCAATGAATTTCACGAACTATGCTCGGCGATCTTCTTACTCGACCGCAGATTTGTAATGCTAGTTATTTCCGTGACGCTTTGAATGCAGATCCGCGTTATTCAACCATCCGATTTTACGACGATGAAGACCACGCTGGGACGTATCTTAAGATTATTCTTAAGCAACGCTGCCAGACGCCTAGATGCATATGTAATTATACACGCGTCTGACGCGGAATCCATTGCGTCGCCCTTTGATGTAAAAGGCAGCAGGAAAATACACTCTTAAATCGACTGCTGATTAATGGGTCTCCCCGCCCGATATCGTTTTATTCCTGCAGCGAAGAGTGCGATCGAACAGAATTCCACATGACTCGATAATTTTAGACCGCCTACAACTCGGTTGGATATCAATGGTCGTTACGAAAGTGCATAGGCGCTTCCAGGGAAGGAAGACTGTTTAGATACGAGTTCAACATTGACCATGCGAAGGGGACTGTTGGAAGCACTGGTGCCCTAAATTCTTTCGTGTTACCGAAGGATTCTCGGAGGTGGATTAAAAAGGTGGCTGGTTTACGGGGGATTCTTGGATGAAAGAAGTGGTCGGTGCGCCGGTAATCGAGAGTACGAAAGAAACCGAAAGGGACTGAGGAAGGTAAAAGGCAAGGCTCTGAGGGGAGCTTCGAAACCGGTTAACCGACGTCTCCGTCGTCTCCACGGCCGCCGGGATTTCTGGACCCGGTGCACTCTCGGTTACGGCGGTGAATCGATCCCGCAACGGCTGTTACGCACGTGAAACGCAAACGGATCGGTATATATAGAATCTGTTTACTTCCTCCGAACTAGTGATCCATCTTTCTCTCTCTGAGCGAGAGCTTGTTCTCGGTGGGTGCTACCTGCACCCACAAGTCCAATGTTTCGCTCGCCTGCTCGCCGCCGCTGCCGCTGCCGCCGCCGCCGCCGCCGCCGCCGGTATATATATATGAATGTGTGCTGGCGTCATCGGGCAGTTAAACACCTACGGCACAATTTAGAGTTCAGGCCTTGAGCGGCGTGATATCATCCGACCCGTACGTACTCCCGCGCCGTGAATAACCGGCTGTTTACTGCGAAATGCGAGCGCAGCGCCGACCGAATAATACACATGGCAGAAGCATTGAAATTCCACCCAAATACCACCTATGCGTCTCAACATTACGAAAGACCTTGGGAATTAATGCACATTCCATTAAGATCGTAGACATCTTGACAGCAACGACTATATTTTCTGTTTTAATACAGATTTGTTCTCAAAGGTTTATATTAAATTTTATAAAACAGTTTTCATCTTAATAAACTGTCAAAGCGTCGAGATTGCCGCATTGCTAATCAGCTAATTACTGGGATTGGCAGCAGGTAGAAAATGGAGCGGGATAAATTTCTCTCTCAATTTTGCTGCGATACGCAACGACGAGAGCCCGATCACGTGTTGGTTTATTTCGACCGGCTGCCAGTAGAAGGAACACACGCCGAACCGCGTTGTGCTTTAAATATTCCGAGCGATGGCAAATTCCCCCGACACACACGCCGCCCCTTTGCCGCCTGCCAACCGGGATTATTCCAGCCATTGTGTTATATTTTTACACCGAAACTTTCACCCTCATTGCGAGCGCCCGCCGGAGCGACGACTCCTGCGTCGTGCTGGATCGCGTGACCACATACTTTCCACGAGCCTCCTCCGTTTTGCTCGTATCGATCTACAAAGCTCCACCACTACCACCACTGAACCAACGAAAGTTCCTGATGCTTTTACAAAAGCTTAAGAGTCTCATTGCTGCATTGCAAAGTCACGTGCCAAATTATGTCTTCAACGTATGGAGATTGTTTCTTCTACTAACTGTTGCCAGCTGTCTCGCAGACACTCTGACATGACTCTGTTGCTTCAATGTCATAAAAATGAATCTGCCAACCCCCTTCAACTCAACATCCTTGACAATTAATTTCTTCACTCGCTACGCCAGCTCCACTGAGCATATAAATAGAGAGCGGCCGAAAGAAATATCTATCCAATTTAATTATTAAAATGTATGGTAGCAAACAGTAGAGTTATCAGAACTCTAATTGACTGAACCAACCCCAAGTGACCCGGGCACTAGGACGACCTAATGGGGGCTGAAAGAAACGACTAGTCTTTTTTTCCCTGTTTGTCACGATAATGCGGCGGATTTATTATCGTGTTAACGTGCCATTATCCATGCTAGTACCATTAAAAAGGTACCCCGAGGGAGTGTTAACATTTCTTTGAGGCGGCAATAGCTGCATCAGCGGAGCATAATTGTTCTGGGGGGCAGCAGGAGGCGGCAACGCTTACCAGTGACACAAACACAGAGAAGAGCTTCTCCGTACAGAGAAAGAGAGAAGATGAGTGAGGGGAGTTCTAATGAGGGACTAATTGCCGAGAATATAGGAAAGAAAGCAATCAAAGAAGAGGCACCGGCAAAAGACGTGCCGAGAGGGAGAGAGAGAGAGAGAGAGAGAGAGAGAGAGAGAGAGAGAGAGAGAGAGGGGGGGGGGGGGAGAGGGGCGCGGACGAGGGATGGTTGTGGATGGGACGTTAACCCAGTTTCATGGAGGAGTGACTTCTTCCAACGAGGGAGAGGACAGGGAGAGATACACTGGCAAACAGCGTGCTCTCATCGATCATTTCCCAGAGAAATGCCGGCTAGCGCGGTAAAATAGGGGAGGACCTTTGCAGGCGCCGCTCCGTCTACCTACCAACACGGTGCCCGAGTCTCGAAAAGAATAGGCACACCTATTCTGCCTCCTAGCCACGAGATCATGCCATCTCTCCATTATGGCTCTATGACATGGAATCCTTTGGCGCATTTGCCACTATTCTCTCCAACCACCACCAAATCCTAATCCACCCTTCAACACCACTGGGCACCTCAACTGTTAGATATGGGAATCAAGCTATACAAACAGGATTGAATTCTATAATAATTTCAGGAATCTTATTGCTTTAAGATTATTCTAGTAATCTCAAAAGATGATAACTCTGACCAATAGGATTGAAGGGAAGAGTGTGAAAGTATTATCGAAACTGACTTCAATCAGACCTAATTCCATCCACTCTCCGTCGAGTATTCTCCGAGCTTTCTCTTTAATGAATCTTCCGGCCTAGCCCGGCCCTCACGGCAAACTGAAGACACGATCAGTCTGACGGTGAAGTATCTCTCTCGGGTTATTACTGTATCGAGCGGGCGTTCATAGAATTGTGGTATCTAAGTAGCGATAAAAAGAGAGCCTGACAATCCAGCGGGAACACGGTCTCGGGCTTCGCTCTACTCCGTTCTGCCTCGTATTCCCAGTTGGTCTCTTTCCCGAGCGAGCATACTATCGATCTCGTCCGCCGTCAGGAGGGAACAAACGACCCGCTTGTTTTACTTCATTCGCAACAATGGACTGTTTGTTTCACCTGCATCGTGTCCGTGTGCTGACCTCGCTCTCAGCGGTGATTAGATTCGATTAAGTCGGTGAATTTCGAAAGTTTTAATACGCCGACATACGAGCGGCTTTCGCTCGTGCTCGATCCTATATTGTCTGAGTGATAGCAATGTCAGGCAAGATAACAATGTTATATCTGTAAAAGTGGCAGATACGCTTTCGCGCGATTGCCAATGTACTTAGAAAATCACCGCGACTCCAAGATACTGCGGCTATTTCCTTACTAAACGGTAAATTCATTACCTAGTCTGGCGAGCGCCACCGAAAAAACGTGTAGTCTAGCACGTGACAGGAAAATCGAGGGAAACCACTCGTAAGCCGGAATGCTAAGTCGAAAGTCAAGTACCGAAGAACGTATTGCCATGATTGCGGAAGTTGGCACGGAAGTCTTATAGGCTATTAAAGAGACTAGGCGATGCTTCCTGGGAATCCCTTTCTTAACCAGGCTGATTTAAATCAGAGGATCTTGCCAAGTAATCCAATGAATCTTGGTCGCCATTCATTGAGGAGTGCGATCACCTCTGATAGAACAAGAAGAAAAAAATTGCTAGTTTCTAACGCTCTCAAGTTACTTAATCATCAAACTACAAAATTATATAAACTATTACTACAGCGTTGTGCAATAAGTTTATACTGTAAATAAATGATATAAAAATGCAGTTATTTAGTTTCGATTATGTTTTCGACTATTTACAAAACCAGGAAATCATTTTGGCAAATCTAAGAATCAAGGTTGCGCCGCGGTGGAGATTGAAATTCCCAACAAAAGAGAAGAATATCGATTCCCATTAATTATAACCGGCAGAAGAAGGATTTGTGCAAGCTGGAATTCAAGGCAGGAGAACAAATGCCCTGGGGGGCAGTGGGAGGAAGAAGAAAAATGTGAAAAGGATCGGAAGAGCGTAAGGAGGGTCCGGTGCCACTGTGTCAAGATGGCTCGTCGCCATGGTAACCTCGCCGGCGAGTACATCTACTCTCTTTCGCGTTTTCCCACCAACGAGCATCCTTCTTGTTTTCCGGCTTGGCCCCAATTCATCGAGGCAACTTCTTCTTACTTTACACACCGTGTAACCCTCATCGCCCTTCCCCTTGCTCTTGTTCTGCTCTTGTACGCCGGGATCAATTGACGATATGCGATACGCAATAGTCTGCTCGACGACGCGTAAAACTCAAGACGAACGGAGCACCGATGCGCCTCCCCCCCCCCCGCCCCCCCACCGCTCCTCCTCCTCCCTTGCTCGCTGGATCACAAGTTTGCACACTCGGTTACTCTCGAGATTGTTAAATATCGACAAACTCATAGAAATCGGGGATTTAGAGCATAGAAAAACTGGGAATATTCGACGTTTTAGGATGCAAAGTTTAAGGGGACTATGCCTATCAATTTGTGGGAGAAATGTAGAGTCGAGTCCGAGGAATTCGAACAGGTAAAGATCGGGAGAAGGTTGGCGAAATAATCTATACCTGCGAGTTCAGCGTTGGAAATCCTGGATACGAAGTGCCGAGTGTTCATCGACGCGGCAGCCAGGCAGGCAAAGCTAGGGGCGCAAGGTACCCCGCTCACACTCGTTCTGTTCTCGCCTGGTTTTTCGACTCTCACCGACTCGGCATACCACACTCTCTCCCGATTCACTTGTTCTCTGCCACCGGTGTGTATTCCGACGCTCGATTTCGAGTAGTCTCCAGCGCACTTTCGAACGAGCCACACAGAGCAGTGCTGTCAAACTAATCGCGGACTACGGAGGACGATTAGGGGACAGGGGGAGAAAGAAGTTGGAGGGGCAGCCGGTGATCAAGGTGAAGTAGAAATTCGTGGGAGAGAACGGGAGATAAGCGGAGGATGGGACGATGACGCGATGCTGTGGAGTACGAGCGAGGTACGAGTGCGCCGTTTTCACACTGCGAGCGCAGGAGATACGGACGGTGCGTTCGCTCACCGAGAGGAGAAGAGCAGACAAGAAGACGCAACAACACAAACTAAAGCTTGCCACTCTCAACTCTATACTCTGTGCTCTCTCTACTCCGTCCAGGTATACACTCGTGTGTGTCACGAGTCACGGGCGACAGCGACAGCGACAGCGACAGCGACGGCGACGGCGACGGCGATACAACGACAACGACGACACAGCCAGACCCATGGACGTAGTACGTGAAGCGGCAGGCAGCGCAGGCCTGCGCTCTCCCGATTCTCTGCCCTACCCCTTCCTTGCCCCTCTCCCTCACGAACTTCTCTCCCACGGCCAATCCTGATCGCGTGCTGACCTCTCTCGCTCACCCTCGCAGTGTCTGTAACCCGGCGTCTTTCCTTTCGATTCCTCGCCGCCGGAAAAAATACCACCGCTAATTTTTGCACTGGCTCTCCGCGTCTCATCCATTTTTCCCCGCTGACGTAATCTCCCCTGTTTTTTGGGATGACGAGTACTCGCCGCTTGCCGCTTGCCGCTTGCCGCACGGCGCGGAGGTGTTGAGCTGCTCCTTCCTGCCCGCTCTCGCGGGATGCCTACTCCTCGTCGAGGCTTCGACCGACGCGACACGACACGACACGACGGATGCCTGTTGCTCTCCTCTGCTCTCCTCTGCTCTGCTCTGCTCTGTTCTGCTCTGCTCTGCTCTGCACTTCGATTTACGAGCCTATATCTTAAAGCCTACTTCCACTGGCTCTTTTAACCTCGATCTGCTGTACTTTCCACTGTTGCGCTTGCATGAAACATTTCATTTGATAGGATGTATTAATCTTGTTTTATATTTTGGCCCAGACCCAGTGACAATACTATCTAATATCGAGTGCTAAAAACTTAGGGGACCATACTGTATTATTATGGCAGATCATACACTATCCAGCGGAGTGTAATCTTATCGTGCGGCAATATCGGAGAACACGCCCGATAACCTTCGGGCGTCGACGAACGGCGAGCGGCGAACAAATGTTTTCGCTCGGCGAATGGATTACATCTCCAAACTTTCGCCAGATGGATTGCGTCGGTGAGTAAACGCGCGCCTGGCTATTGTTGCCGCTGGCCAACGACTGACAGTCATGATGACCTTGCCAGTGGCTTTCGAAATGGATAGTTCCTGGCCTAGCGAATTAGAGCTGGGTAGTTTGAGGGAAAAGCGGGACCGAACGAAGGAATAGGATGGAATGCGAGCTCTTCTTGCTGTTCTCGAGCTAGTTTTTGCGGTAGGTTCGAACTGGCTCGCTGGCATCTACATAGCAGCGTCATCGACTGAGTGAATGCGACTCGGTAAGTGCGCCTTCTCCCCCCGGCCGGTGTATCGTCCCGGTCTCGTTAAGTATTCCAGCGGCGAGTTGCGCCGTTTAACCGGATCAAACGCGATAATGATCACATCGGGCGATAAGTGAGTAGCCGTCCATTAAGGAGTCTCGCGCGTAGGCGGAGGCGTCTAGATAATCGCTGAGAACACGACGGCCTTTCTGTAACCCGCTGCATCCACCAGTTATCTGTTCCTTTAAATCGCAACCACCACCCTACATCCCCCAAGAGACATCTAATCGATCTGTACTCTCTACCAATTAGTAGCCCTCGACTCGACATGATATCCTATCCTATAAATCTATAGAGCCTTCGAACTGCTGGTGACACCAAACCTTGTTCTTCACTTATTTTTACTCTACTAATGGCTGTCAACTATCCTAAATTTCTCATATTTACGAAACTGAACTATTTCAGTTTTGATTTAATTGAAGAGAAAGATAAAGAAAGAGCATAGAATGAAAGGGGAGGGAAAATTCCAGAGGTTTCGCAAAACGTTCTCGCGGCCAGAAAGCAGATCTTCGCGATACGAACACTCCCCTCTGGTCTCATCATTCTTAACCCTGAATTATGGCAACAAGTCTATGCCAGTGCGGCCTGCGCTCATACTAGATAGTGATAGGTTCGGCCAATAAATGCACATGGTAGCATGACTAACGCCAATTTCCGCGCGGGCATCATGCGGAACATGCAATCCGACGGACCACTGAAAGTTATTTCGGCCAGTGGGTGTGCCAAATGACATCACGTCTGCCGCACGCGTGGGTGGACCAAGTTTACGAGCGTGTAACTCTCTCGTCCGCTGGCATCGTGGAATTAAGTGCCTTTCCACTCGGGAAAGGCATGATGAAAATCGAATCGAATCGAATCGAATCGGATCGGATCGGATCGGATCGATTGCACTCTCTCATGATCGAAATTCGACTGGGGAAAGCGACTGGGTGCAGTGAGGGGGCGGCGGAATATAAAAAGATTTTCAACGTTGTTGCAATCCTATAGTATTGCGCCAAGTGAATGTGAAATGTGAATAAATGATGTACAAGTTAGTATCGAAAATAAATATAGACTGAGGCATTCTTTATTCAGTGAGAATTCTTAGATGGGAAACTTAGGACTTGGATTATATGAGTCAAAGTTGACAAGACTTACTCGGTGTCGGGCACGGGCGCAGTCGGCGGCGGTAGGCGTCCGTTGTGGTCCAGGAAGTGGTTGATCTCGGGCTCCTCCTGCACCGGTGTCTCGTAGACCAGTGTCTCCACCATCGATCCTTTGCTCGAGCCAAAGGAGACCCTGCATACAAGAGAGAGAGAGAGAGAGAGAGCGTACACATATACTGTGATATTCACGTTGAGAAACGGCGACAGGTCGATCCACCCGAGGACGAGTCATCCGGGATAATCGCAGTGACATAATCACTTGGGTGTAAGAGGGAGCTGTGTGTGCGATACGTGGCCGCATACTGTCTCCGGTTCAAAAGGAGTCTGGCCTGAGGAGAAAATCGAATTATCGATTTTAAAGCCGAGCGCTTCCCCAACTATCGATCTAATCGCTGTATCTTAAGCCCCCCGGGGCCGGGCCGGGCCGGGCCGGGCCGGGGGTGCGCTTGATTATCGCACCGCTGCTGGACCACCCTCTCTACTCTTTGTCCCGTGGTGCGTGAACCAGTCTATACTTGTCCTGACGACTGCTACTCGAGCGGCATGTCGAAGCAGGAGATATTTACATAGTCTCCGAGTGAATTTACACTGTTGAAGTTTATTTCTTCAAATTAGCGTTCTGAAGAGGACTTCCCAAGGCCGGACATATTTGGATATGACTCAATACCAATTAGGATTACGTGGCACAGTCTGGTATGCCAGAGGAGACTGAGTAGCCTAATTAGAGTGATTAGCATATGTCGGAGCGAAGCAGACGAAACCAGAGTAGCGGTGGTAGCGGTGTTTGCGAGGCGCGAGCTATCCGAGTCTAGTGGTCAAAGGGGATGAAAAATGGTGCCGGTATAGAGGTGGTGGAGGTGCTCTCGCAAGGATATCCGTGCCCTGGATTCGATCGATCGTGTGTGAGGAGATCAGACTGCCAGGAGTCGGGGGAAAAATCTGCTCGGCCAGTTCGCCTAAGCAGCGGGAGCCGTAAAAAAGGTCTCGACGCAAACCTCAATTTCCTATCGCGTGACAGGAGGGCGAGCTAGCCGGTCGGACACCCGGCGACCGCAGTAGCGGCTGCTGCGAGGCCCGATATCAAAATCGAAATCCCCCGGTGATCTCCTCCAGCCGGGTGTCCGGTTACCCCGATCGAGCACGATCCAGCTTAAACGCAGGAACGTCCGTCACATCGTGCATCGCGTTTCGTGCGATCTAGTACACCTAGCTCCTAGCTCCTGCCTCCTGCCTGCCGCGCCGCGCCGCGCCGTGCCGCGCCGCGCCAGTATTGCCTTTCGCACTTGACGAAAGTAGCCGTAAAACCGACGGGGATTATGCCTACCCCGTTTATCATTATTTTCTAGACCGATGCCTGCCACTTGGTTTCCTTGATCTTACACGCCTACCCAGTCAAGCACTTTCGAGGTCTCCTTCGAGCCAACACCACTAGAAGACATACACTCTGACTCACACCATCAATCTTTCGACCAGAGTTTAACGACCGTGAGACTAATACCGTGGCTGATTCGATTCAAGTTAAAGAATCCCTCCAAGAATTTGCAATACGTGGAATAAGTCTAGATAAAATGAAATTTGAACTTGGATGACTTTATTTATTTAAAGTATTAAATGCTGGGGAGATAAGAAGTGTAGAAAAGGCGCAGCACTCAGCGAGGACTGGTGTAAACGTTGATTTACTGCTGACCCGAGCCGGCGCGGCGTGGCTTGGCCTGAAATCTGCTTCGAGCAGTCGGACAGGCAGAGGTTCTAGTCTAAACTGAATCCAAGTGGCAGTCCGGTGCTGCCACACGGTAGAGACGGCTTCTTCCATCGAGGGCGGAATATGTACATGCCGGCTGGGCAAGTAAAGGGGTCGCCAGATCGCGCACCTGCCAGAACAGATTTTCCTTCGCGTACAAATTCAACCAATCCGATGACACAACCGCGACTGTCAAGAACGAACACTACAAAATACGAATTTTCCAAATTCCTAAATGTCATTACCGAGCTCTAACAATGACTGCTACGGAAGAGCATACTGGAGTGTTGTGCGGCTCCCATCAGATAGCGCGCAAGATGAATTGCCAAGGGATAAGGGATAAGCAGTCCATTGAACATATGGGCCTCTAGCCATAGGGCCTTGGAAACGACAGACTTCTCCCCGGCCGCGGCACTGCTTCTACCAATGTTTCGTACTCTATGTATAAAGCAATTGGCGCGACCCACGACCAACTAAACATAAGGCGCGTGATGCATGCTCTCTCAGGGATCCTTTCTATTTACGCCCGATCTGTGTCACCGTCCCAAACTACCTCGCAGGCTCCTCTGACGCAATTCTGTTTCATTCGCGTTATGCGTTCTGCGTTCTGCGCGCTAAACTCTCTCACGCTGCTCTCGCGACACACGCAACCCCCCCCCCCCCCCCCCCCACTTGCGGATGACGGAACCGCATTCCGAAATTTATCCGTCGACGAAAGGTATTTCATTATCAGAGTCCAAGACACGATTGAGAAAGGGCGTTAACGGGAGTTGGGTTGGCGTGCGGCGGGGATTAAGCACGCTCGACACAGAAAGGAAACGGGGAACACGAGTAGGGAATAGGCGAAACGATTAGCAGAGGTAGATGCAAGGGCGGGGCAGGCGGGGCAAGCGGGGCAACAAGTCCAGCGGGGAACTTGATCCGACTTAGGGATTCGCGGCGAGAGTGGGTCGGGGTCGTGTGACATGGAGCTTCGCATCGGCCCATTTCGGTTTGCCACTTAAATACACCTGAGCTAGTTCTGACTGGTGTCTCTCATTACTCAACACCTGTACAACCTTTCTCGCCCCTCGTGCACCTGCCCTTTGTCAAATTCTCAGCTCCCTTTCCCCAAAGCTTTCATCTAACTTTAGACTCGCAACGCAACAGGGTTGAGCAATAAAGTCGAGGAGCAACGAGGGATCGTTTACTTGTCCCGCGAATGGAAAGGTCAAAGCGTGTATTGTTAACAATCTGGACGTGTCCGAATTATGGCAGTGGTGTTGGCACGCGCACCACCGGCACCGGGTGGTAACACTCGGTGTTAATGGCGATCATCTGGCGATCGGCGCTGTCACCGGAGCGCGGCGTTATATACCTTGCGGAAAATAAGAGCAGAAGGATTTTTAATGCCGCATTGTTTGCTACTGGTCGCCTTTAATTTTAGCCTGCGGGCTGACGACGCTTCTCCCTTTTCCACTGTCTTTTTCTCTCTTGTGGGCAGAGCGTGCCACCACCTTGACAGTGAACGGACGTCGCGCGTTCCGATTTCGCAGTGCCGCGCTCAATAGAGTCGCCGACGTTGCCGACAGTGTTGCGGCGAGAGAGCGAGGTGGTTGCAGAGAGGAGAGCACACGCTTTCTTAAAAGACGCCCGCCGCCGCCGTCGCCGCCGTCGCCGCCGCTCTTGTACCGATGCCAGGTGGCTTTTACGCCCAACTTTCGAGCACGGATTCCTACCACTCGGTTCCAACTGCGAATGAGAGACTCTACCTCTCGAGCGGAACAGGATCCCTCGTCGCGTAACCCATTGCGAAAGCCGCGTCACTCCCCGAGATGTAACACTAAAGTCCCGCGTGCCGCACTTCAAACAGAGATAAAGAGAGAGGAGAAGCATTACACAATTCAATTTTGCAATAAGACATGAAATATACTTGTACGAGAATTCTCAAGAATTCGGTACAAGTAATCGCTTTCCTAATGAAAGAAGCTTTGCTAACGGCAAAGAGAATTTGCAATTCAAAAGATAAAATACATGCAAAAGCTTAGTGCTCTCCTAGCGATCTTGGGAAGTTGAATACCGTCGGGTGAAAGACCGACGGTATCAAAATTAGACTGCCAACATCTCCGTGACCCCTGAACTTCTATCACGGCTGGTCCAGTGTGCATGTAGATGCGGAGCTAGTTCTCTTACCTCTTGAGACTGGCGTGCTTGGCCCCATTGAAGATTTTGTTCTTGCGATCGGAGCCGACAGTGCTGGCATCGCTGTCTATGCTGTAAAGGCTGTCGTCCTTGGTGACCTTCGAGTTGTGCAAGGTCGACTTTTTCGCGACGACAGTGCCATTGTGCTTGGGGCTGTCGGTTGGCGTGCTGTGATGCTGGGGATGATAGTGCTGCTGCTGGGGACTTTGCAGTTGAGGCTGAGTGGCCGGCCGTTGCTCGGCCGCGTGTTCCTCGATCTTGGTCGAGACGATCATCGTTTTATTGTCGCCGTATCGCCTCGGGGAAGTGACGGGCGTGCTGGTCGGCCTCCGGGCCGGGTATTCCTTCGAGTTCTGCTTCTGCACTCTGCTTTGACTTGGGTCTCCCGGTGGTGGCTTGTCCTCCGTCGGCAGCATGTAAGACAACATTGTCCTTTCGCCACTCACCTGGATAGAGGAGCAGTAAAAAGGACGCGTGAGTGCAGAGGAAATCATGGTGAAGACAAGATGGCTCGAATAATGACTATAGTGACTATTGCCTCGTGAGAGAGAGAGAGAGAGAGAGAGTCTCCCCCCTAAGTCCTTCGCTCGCCCGATCGCGGTGAGATAAAGTTCATGTCGGCCGCAAACTCGAGAAGATCCCTTCTTTCGTATTACTGTTACGACTTGTTTCCCGGTTCCAGTTTCTCCGCAAGGACTGGCGGCCTCCATCTATCGCCAGTCAAATGGAGACAGTTCTTTTCAATTAATCCTTCTAATTATGCAGATCAATTCGATTACACACGATCAACATCCTTTTTTCTACTGTGCTGACATAGAACACTGACAGTGTTATGAATACCGCGCACCAATCCCACGGGGATTTCTTTGTCTCGCATAGAAAACAGACATGCTAAAAATCGGACGGAACGCTCTTCCTCGGAGTTATTAGCTGTCAGGGAGATTCATGGGACGACCATAGGGACAACTATACCACAGGCGAGCATCCCTTGATTTACTCTGCTTGGCTATGGTACAAGGTGATGGGAAAGAGGAAGCGAAGGAGGAAAAGATCGAACCAGGAAGCCGAGAGAGCGCGGCTGGCCGCAACTCGCCGGGACGAGAGCGTCCCGCTCCCGAGACCGCGATGTAAAACTGACTCAAAGGTTACAGGAACGGCTGGCTGGCTGGCTGGCTGGCTGGCTCTCTTCAGTCTTCTGACTATACTTATACCAAGCGCAAGTATTCACTCTCTATGCCTCGCCATTCTACTCATTCCTTTATTCAACTTCGGTACATCATAGCCATCATGAAATTACTACAACACCAAAGTTACCTTATTGAATAGTTCAATGCTCAATAGATACGTGTATGTAGATAGTCGATCGAGTAATCATTTGAAAAGGATAATTAAAAAAGTGCGATTCTATGAAATTCGATCGATCGAAAAGAAAGTCATAATCTCCGGCGAATGAAATATTAAAAGAGAATAGCTAGAATTGACAAATCTTACACTTTGAAATGCACGCTTGTTTGTCAGGCGTTGATGATTGTTGCGATGCGTCCTCTTAGCAGCACGCTCGAGGCACCGATTCCCTACTACCTAAGCGCGTTCGGGCTTGGAGGAATCCAGTGAAAGAAGCTCTCTGGTATGTATCATCGGTCTCGTGCTGAAAGCGCCGCGAGCTTTTTCCGCCAAGTTGCTCCACTTTTTGCCGGGTTATCTCTCCTTGGACCGTTTTGTCATAAGGAGCCGGGCAAAGGGGGAGGTGCGTGTGGGTGCGAGGGTTCGACGTTGCGCGCGGCGCCGGCGTGCGAACACTCTGCCGATAAAGCGGACACGTGCCGCGTCACGGGCGATTAGTGTGATTTCGCGTGCTCTTATTGGTAGAGCGAACGGCCTGTTCGCAGCTCTTTACGACTGGAGCGACAAATTATCGCGATTGCCAGCTATCTCGATCTCGATCTCGTTCCTGTCGACTAGAGCCCTACGTAAGTACGTACTACGTGTATATTCCTTTCGCTGGACTTGCGCCCCTCTTGGATTTCAAGGTTTATTTCACGGAGTGCAAATACAGAAGGCTTTAGAATTTCAAGTTAGCTCGATTCTGACGAAAAGGACGCACCTCTCGGATGTACATTTCACATGCAATGCCAAACTAAAGCTAACTCTGTTGAATTTCTTCGTTATCTGACAGACCTCTTTCTATGAGAATTTCTACTTACACTGGTATCGACACCGAGGGGCACGAGGGGCACTGCTCTTTCGGATGATCGTACTACCGTCTGGCATTTGGGCTACCTGTAACAGAAACCCCACAGCCATTTTAAGAAAGTCACAATACTCGTTTTAATATTCGAACGCTCCACCTCGCTCCAACCAATTAGAGTAGTCGTTCCGCGGAAGTGGAGCAAGTCTCGCGTACCGAGTCTCTCTCGCTCTCCCTCTCTCTCTCTCTCTCTCTATATGTATGTGGATTCTAAGACTGCTAATGAGCCCGCGAGACAGCTTGGACTTTGTTGTGGCTTTCGGCATTTGAGCGAGCAACAGAGCGAACCACCCTTAGCATCCAGTACTACTATACATACATACAAGGTAAGGTATGGCTCTACAGGAGAGAGAGGTCAGGAGAATCCGGAATGCCTTGGCAGGCGTTTTTTTAAAAGGCCCATTAACCGAGGGAACAGGGCGGATGCGCTGGTGGTGGGTGGGGCGCGACCATTTCCCCCGGAAATGCATTCCCTCAATGGCGAAAATGCAATGTCGCGAGAGGAGCGAGTGAGTGCGCGTGAAAGGGAGAAAGAAGTTGAAGGCGGCGCGGCGCGGCGCGGCGCGACGCGACGTGGCGTGAGAAAACGGAGGGTGCGCGATCTCGTCGGATGAATAGGCACCTGTTTTCGCAGACGCGTGACACGTAGACATGACACACGCCTCTCTCCCTCTCTGGATGTATGCAAACCCGTGGGAGACTCCGCGTTACCGGAGGATAGAGCCGAGGGCAATGACTCCTAGGGCAGAGCACCCGCCCGCCACCGACGAATACCTCGAGATCAGAAGAAGAGAGAAGAGAAGAGAGCGACTAGGATCTCCGTGGAGAAAGAGTGGGACCCCATGGGCAAGAAGAAAAACTGAGATTACCGGCCGACTTGACTCCTCTGTCGTCTGTCGTCTGTCGTCTTTCTACTCTCTTGGATCGACTTCAAGGGATGCGCGCCGCTTTCTTGAGGGATGCTGGCCTCCCTCCCTCAAGATCGCCCGACGGGTTCACCCTTTCGAAGCTATGCAAGCAGTTCGCTTTCAAGGTGAAACCGTCGCATGTATGCACGAAAGGAGACATCAATCTCGACACATTGTAGACAAGTTTGAAAGTAGAAAGCTTGTTTCCCACTCGATCGTGTGTTTATGTTTTGATGACGCGGACATTTCAGTTTCGAGTGTCGCGAGCGTCGCGAGTCCACAGGCTGCTGTCGGCTAGGCGATCGAGCCGGCATGGCAGCACGAAGAGCAGAGCTTTAATGGGAGGTTGTTAAACATTAGGAGTACTTGGGAGTTAATTCGAGCGAACACAGGTTACGCCGGCGCGGCGGCGAGACTCGTGGAGAGTAGGGTCTTTAATGGGCTGCGCATGCGAGCATTCAGACGAATTGAGTAGGTAGTCAGTCCTGCTGCGATTTGCGTCTCAACCAGCCAATGTATACGTGTTTCTTTGCGTGGCCCGAAATCGTGAGAGCGCCGAGTCGGTTCGCGAGGAAGATGAACGGGGTAAAAGGCCCGGCTGGAATTGCAAGTGAGATTGGCGTGGCTCGCTAACTCGACTGTAGAGGCACGCTCGAGCGAGATTAGCGAGCCACGATGCAATGCGCCCACCGCGCCGCGCCGCGCCGCGCCGCGCCGCGCCGTGCCGCGACGCGACGCTTCAACCAGAGCAAAGAGGAAGAGGGGGCAAGGAGAGGGAACGAGCAGACGGCCACTAAATTGATAAATTTGCATGCCCGCCATTCGCGGACCCCATGCCTGCGCCTGGACCCTCTCCTCTTTCATCGAACGCTTTTCAGCCAGGCCTGCATATGCATCATTTAATAGCGAAAGTCAAAGCGGCGGCGAAGCGGAGCCGAAGCGGAGCCGAAGCGGAGCCGAAGCGGAGGCAAAGGGAATAGCAATGCCGCACGATGGCACTTGGAAAGCCACTTGATGTACAACCACCATTGCACCATCGCTCTCAAGACATAAAAATGTCATTGAACCCAAGAGAAGGAATAACTATCACTTTTTATTTATGTTGTATAAATAGATGCTTTTCGCGCGAACAATATTTTGGAGGAAATTCATTGAATATGAGAGTATCCTATGCTTTGGGAGAAAGTATGATGACCAAGTGGTTCGAACTCTACTCACCAAAGATACAACAGTGTAGCGAGTGGCCTGTCTTGCATTGGCGAATCGCATTAACATAATAACATTTGCTCGGTCAGGCCAGGCCACCCGTACCACTTACGTAACGCGGGCTATGAAAGCATGTTGCAAACGGAGCGCTTCCGGGCGCCCTTTACTCAGGATGAATTCCCGCTTATTTCCATCGTCATCCACGACATCCTCATCATTGAGGGCAGAGTTCACTCCTCCAATTTCTTCGACGCTGTTGCCTTCCGCCGTGAATTTCCTCACTTGGATTTGTCCTGATCGAAAGATAAAAGAGGGGAACGGACGAATGGCGCGTTAGAGATAAAAAACTAGCGCCGATTGATCTTTTTCTTTGCTGGTATGAAGAATAAATACGTGATGCAAGCGCCGCGCCGCGCCGCGCCGCGCCGGAAGCACAACACATGTAAAGCACGAAACATATGCAGAGCAGGCGTACTTGCTGCGCAATACGGAAGTATAATGGACCAAGTGTAACGAGGCCTCGTCATACGTGAGCGGAATTTGCTTGGAATTGAAACAAGATGAAATGATGTTGAATGAACCAGAAGATGAAGGAATCAAGGAACTCAGTGAAAGAAGGTGTACCGTTACTGTCTGTCAAAAATCATCTATGCACTAGATTTCCATGTGGCATCTACGCATCTGAGTATTTCTGGTTGACACGTGTATTATGTGATGACAATTGGACGTGGTGCGTCGTAGGACACCGTTCCTCTGTCGATTGGAGGATGACATCATCGATTGCTACGCTTGACGAGCAGCCGCTATCGGCAAATTCTATGTATGTATATCGGTAAATTCTACCGGCCACCAAATCGGTTCATCTTCTCTTATAGTTTTTTCAGGATGAAATCGATAATCGACGCTGAAGGAAGTATACTTGTTCAACAGATTGTTGCTTAAACACGGATATTATTCGAAATATCCAGATATTTAGGTTCTAACGCCGCCGACTTGCTATTTCGTCGGCTAATGAGGCGAATCGACGCCAAAGCGATCGGAAAACCTACCACTTCCGGACACGCAGTTCTAACGTTACATCGGACGAGGTTTCCGGTACCGTGACATCCGGGGACTAACAATTCCGCACGCGCCTACGCTCCCGGTACATTCTGATCGATTGGATGACTCAGGAGCGACAGGCTGATTGACCAATGCGAATGAAGATGATCCACCCCGTCCGAGTGGAGGTCCAAAAATAATACGAGTTCTTTCGTCGGACGGATGCTGCGACAGCTGATGAGACTAATGCGCAATAGGTCTCATTATAAGTGGTGCTCTTGAAAGTCACCCTGCCCAAATATCTCTCATCTGTCAGAAGCTTCGCGAACTACGTATGTGATTATACATGGACCGAAGAAAGACGCAAAACAGCAGCAGACTACCACTTTAAAGACGTTCCAGCAAAGATTCTCTGGGCTGTTATGCTCCCGACTGGCAATTACTCTGGCCAATAGAGGAGAAGACGAATATCTAACGTCCTACTGTATGTGAGTGTATACCTGGCGTTCGATAAACCAACTAAAGGCTTCCTTGGCAACGTCAGCTTTAATTTTAAACCGCGTCAGTGCGAGGAGAAACGTCGGCCCTCTCGATACGCAGTCGCCTCCGAGCTCCGAGCTCCGAGCTCCGAGCTCCGAGCTCCAAGCGACAAGCGACCTCGTCTGGTCAGGTCGTCTTGTTCTCCTCGAAAGCTTGAATCTTTGATTTAGGGGACCTGTTGATACCTGAGCTGCGTTATACAGTAGTGTAGTTCGTCTGGCATATTAAACTTTTCAAACTAGAAGATCCAAGGCTTTCGTGCTGAGAATTAGTAGTACGCCAAGAAATGAAATCTACATTAAAAAGTTATAAACTACGAGATTCATAGTTGGTAAGGACTTTAATATATCAAGATCAAAGTAAAGTCATAGTTTATGACTTAATCTAGTAAGATCAGGGACAAAGGAATTTCATGGCTGAGCAATGACTCATGTTCGTAAAGCATAGATCAGAATTATCATCAACTAAATCCGTAGAGGAGACTGATCGAAATCAATACATTATTAATGAAAATATCGGGGCGAGAGGCTGGGTGGCCGCTCGACTCTTCCGTTCTTTCAAGATCAAGTGCTGATCCGCTTTAGCATTGCACGGCGGGCGGCGACGCTTGGAGTAACTCGCGCTCAGTATTATTCAGAGGCAGACCATATAAATGCAAACATTCGATACGCGGCGTCCGAGAGTCGGGAGAGGCAAAAACAGGTAGCGAAGCCGTGTAATTTAATCCGGAGGATCTAGTAATCGCATAGAAGCTAGGCGCAAGGAACAATCGTAGCAGTCGTCGTAGCCGCACTAGCGCAATCCTAACTCTTAGCTCTTAGCTCTTAGAGAATTGCCGACGTGAGAAAGCCTCGCTGCAAATCCATCGTTCTTACTTTTTTCCAAGCAGAAGAAGCAGGAAAGGATGGGGATTTCAAATTCTATGCCAGATCTACATCACTGAATCTTAAAAGGTTTGCATGTAGCAATGCTCTAACTATCGTTCAGATCTACATCAACGGCGATTATTAAAGTATGTAGAAAAACGGACTTGGTACTGATGGGTTATAATATCCTCCGTGGCTTCTTCCTTTTCCTTTGTAGTGCTTTTCCCCTTTTTTGCACACGGTACGTCTGTCACGGGTATTAACGTAACTGTAGTACAGTGGACCGTAATACGAGTGGTGGTGTCCCCGCGACCACGACGTACCTTCGTACTCGTGTAATGCCCGTATTACTGTCTTTGAAAATCCTCTGAGCATCTAGCCAGGCGCAGCAAGGATTACGTGGTCAACCATCTACATTAGGCCTCGTTATGCCAGACTGACTCTGTTCTCGCAGTCACTGCCCGTTCATTAACTGCCTCCCACCTCAACATAATAATTAGTAATTACTTGGGAATAAAGAGTCGAATAATCCTAGCACTAAGAGGCACGGTTAAACAAGTTGAGTTTATAGTAAGGCGTAAGTATATACATATAGTACAATTATTGTAAAGTTCATCAGTAGGATAGGAAAGGGGTGAGCTAGAATAAATACGCCCGTCACCGGACATACCCTGTGCGATACTATTTCTGAGAGGGTATTCAACCCTTAACCGAGGGTCAACGGAGGTGAACACTTTCAGCCGCGAGAATGTTGAAAGAAAACACTACTGGTTACTTTACTATCTCGTTTAAACCGATCGGATATTATTCGTCACTTTTCACTAGTTTTCTTACTGTCGTTCACTGAGCTATTGATTGCAGCACTGCCACTCTCTGACCCTTTGATCCTTGTAATTCCTGGAGAGGTGTTGCACGGTGTCCAAACATATTCATAGACATGTAGGCCTGGTGCGTGCAGGGAACGAGCGGACTTGGATAATTAGATATCCGATGACGTTCTTGGTGGTCGGCGCCCAAGATTTTTCCGGGGCGAGACGCCGATCGCTCGGTTGCCTTCGTTTCGAAAGACACGCTTCGCCGAGCGCGCCGAGCGCGCCGAGGGATTCTCGCTTCCTCGCCGATCTGATTATCTATTATTTCACAGGGCCGTGCTTGCCCGCGACTCTTCTACCCGGCTGATCAGCGATCCAGATCAACGCCATCGCGCGAGAAAGGCCTCTTTCCAATTGGTACACATGCCCAGACTCGTACACACAGACTTAGACATTATTTGATGTAACACCCAGGCCGCCTAGAATTTCTTTTCATCCAAGAATCAGGACAACTCGTACAATTTTCTACTTTGCTAATTGCACGAGATGATGGCTGGTCAACAATATTGTTAATTGTGTCAGCTCTACTTAAAGTCGATCCCTCCCCCGCCCAGATCTCGGTCAAGGTAGAAATCCGAGAGAGCCTGGGACGCCGAGCCAAGCAGACAGTTAACCGTTCGTTAATCAATGTGACTTGGACTCCCACTGCGCGATGTACGGCTGATACGATACGCTCAGAGCTGCGGAGATGTCAGCGAGAAAAATCCACCTAGCTTGACATTCTCCACATTAATTGATGACGGCTGGCACTTCTCTCTCCTCGCCGCCGCGCCGTCGTCGTCGTCGTCGTCGTCATCGTCATCGTCAACGGACAGTTTTAATGAAGGAGCAAACTCTGCGCACCGCTAATAGACGTTTTTCTTGCGCGGCTGACTAATCCTGCCACTGAGGGAAAAAGAGATCTGGAATAGAGCGCGAGCGAGTAAAAAACGAAATCGCGAAGCATCAGACGCCCGAGAATCGGACCGCATCTTCCGGCGAACGGCTAACTGTTCTTTTTCAGAGCTCTCCTAGTTTCCCATCTGAATGGGCTAATTGCGAATCGTCCGGTTCTAATGATGGTGCTACTCGCATTAAGCCAGACCTCTTGATTACCGCTCTCCCTCTCTCTCTCTCTTAGTTTGTCCTTTAATCCAGTCGATTGTTTGCTTGAGCTCATCAATTTAAACGATCGATTCCATCCGCTATTCGGCTTCTTCATAAATAAATTGCGTGCGAAAAAATTATTGAAATTTATTTAGATCCGGAGAGTTTTTGCTCGAATTATGAAAATATCCGTCGACGTTGTTAGGTTTCCCATGAGAAAGAGCCGGTCAACAGAGTGTTAAGCAGAGTTTTATTTAGCGAAAGGCGAGTCGACGCACCCTTCGGAAATGTAAGATGAACGGGAGAGGGCGGGAGAGGGCGCGATCGCTAATGCTCAAAAGGGACGATTCGTTAAGGGAAGAGAACCACGGGTGGAAACTCGACGCGATGCTCTCATTTAATCCCGCTGAACCAACCCTCCCTGCAGGAGAGTAAGAACCCTCCCGCGTCGGCCCCGCCAGGTAGCAACACGCCGTGCCACGCGCGTCTTGCTATCTACCGTTTATGCAACGGCAAAAGGGATGCTGAACTCTCTATTTCTCTCTGCCTCTCTCTCCGTATCCGGCCAACTCTTCCTTTCTCGCGAAGGCTCGCTCATCCCAGGAGCGCGCTACCACTCGTTTCGAGGAAATTTCACTCGACGGTGTTAAAAAAGTCAAAACTGCTGGTGCTCGTCGAGTCTGAAGGGGGGCGCTCTTGGAACAAGAGTACTCGCGCTCTCTCGTCATTTTAACAAGTGACAACCCGATGGTCTAACGCACAAATCTACAGATGTCCAATGTCCAGATCGAAGGATTGAGCCTGTGATAGGATGAATCTTGACAAGGGCTAATTACCTTCCGATTCTGCAACTTGAAGATTGGATGAGGCATAGCTAAGCGGAGATGAAGTCGAGCTAGGAGAAGCTGTGTCAGGAGAGTTAGGATGCCAGGATCGCTGGAGCGATCAAGTACAGTTAGAAGGAAACTGCGCTCCAGCTTCTCTAGAGCGAATTTTCATCCGCCGCGGTACTCTTCGTGTCCAACGGTATCTTTCTCCCCCTGGCTTTAATTCGACCAATTACTACCTACTCATTACGAGCCGACTAATTGTTTAGGGTTTCCTGTCTGTGCCAGGTGACTCTGCTACGTTCGGACACGCAACTCAAAGAGCAACTATGCTATGGGGGGTTGTGTGCGGGATGACGGACTGCTCCGGAGGAGAGGAGAGAGAGAGAGAGAGAGAGAGAGAGAGAGAGAGAGAATGCATACATCGCTAGTCCGTCGCCGTCCAACGTCCAACCTATGCGGATGAACCCGTACGGGTTCTGGCAGCTGGTTCAGTGCCAGCAAACGCCTATGCTTCCCGACGTTGTCCGCTGGCATTATGACCCGGAAGATATGCGCCGAGGTGCAGCACTGACATTCTTCTCTTCTATCTGCCTGCTCGTGAAAACCGAGCTCGAACTTTGTTACCGTCCGTCTTCTTCTTATACGTCTCCGGTCGTCCGGCCGTCCGGCCTCTGCCATCATCGCCTCGCCTTCGTCGCATCCACCCAAGACATGACAACCTTTACATGGCTTCATTTATGCGAATGAATGGAGCACATGTACTGCACTGTCCCTTCCATGCGAGAGCGTGTCTGCTCCAACAATTGGCGACGTGTCCGCACTCTTCCAAGAAACTCCAGACAGATTGGTCTTACCAATGTATCTCTATCGGTCACATGTTGAAAGTAGAAAGAATGAAATTTGAAAAATGTCATGTCCAACGATACAAGTAATTTCGATATTTCCCATGTGGAAATCTAGATGGAGAAAAGTAGTCACGTGCCCCGCCCGAGGTGCCAAGTTCTCACTTCCCAGAAAGGCTTGCAAGTTTTTTTATAGATGGAAGCACGTCACAAGGGTTAACCCGGGGTTCTCCCTTTTTGCACCGGTGGATTCTCGCAATTAGTGGGGAATGTCGCGTGTATTGTTTCGCAGCCGAAAGCCGAGGGTCGCCGATCCCGACACGCGAGCTCTCTTCCCTATCAGGCACGAGGGGCAGATAGCAGTGCGGCGGTAAGCGCGCACGCGACGCGACGCGACGCGACGCGACGTCGACGTTGACACCACACCACACCACCATCTTTCGGGCCCCTCTCTTTCTTATGCCAGACCGCTCGCTTCCGACTCGCTCGGCTTATTCTCCACGCACTGCCCCATACTGTCCTTCCTTTCTTTTTTCCCGCCGCCATAGCCAGTCCATTAAATTGCCCGCGAGATTCTTAGCCTTCACTTAAGGTGTCGGCGCTTCCGGTACCCATTTCGTATTCCAGCCAGCTAAACACTCCGTCCGCTATTAACCCTTTTGACTATCATCCCGCTCGACAAAGAGAAATCAGTCCGATTCTTATTCGTCCGGTTTACTCTACGAGAAAGTGGCCTCTATCAAGTTAATCACCCATTTTTCGATTTTCTACCTTTTTTTTCTTCTTCCAGATTGAGACATCTTGGAACAACTTGGAATAACTAAAAAAAGATGGAGAATCGAAAAATGGGTGGGTAACTATAAACGCGATAAAGTGTTAATGGCTCAATTAAAGAAGAACGTAAGCCGTTTCTCGATATGGATAACCATTTTCCCAGGGTTTCCTAATGAAACATGAGGGAGGCGACCGCCGCGCCGCCGCCGATTTCGTATTTCATCTCGCTCGGAATTCCATTAGCGAAGAAATAGGTAGAGCGAGTTGCTCAAGGCTCGGACAACCCCGGCGAGCTCGGCTTGCCTCTTGGACTGTAATATCTTAATTTCCTGCAAAATTCGCATGCCGAGGCTCCGCGGCGAACTTGACAGGGCGACATCGAATATTGCCTCGAAACGACGACAAGAACTTTACTAGTTTGCAAGTGCACACGCATTTACGGTACGACGCTAAGAGAAATATCCACGTCCTTGTAGTATGGTCGGGCGAGCACGCAAATCAAAGTTGGCGATTTGGTCGATTGTCGAGTCGATTGGTTAATATCACCGAGCGAATGCATATCGTTCAAGGTATACGTATGCGTGGATATGGCTGACATGCAAGCTATATGCAGGCTAGACACGAACAAGCAGGAAGGAGAGTAGCACAGCTCTCGCAGCTACTGATAATTTGGCATGCGGATAAGCTCTGTCCCGGAGAGAGAGAGAGAGAGAGAGAGAGAGAGAGAGAGAGAGAGAGAGAGAGAGAGAGAGAGAGAGAGAATGAAGCGTGGGTGTGTCGAGTCAACTCTCGGAATTAGACGGGGTTAACTTGCGGCGTTTCGCCAGCCACTCTCGTGTAACCCAATAATGCAATGAACTCGGCCACATTTTTCACACCATCGACACTTCCAGTCGACAGTCACCAGCTCGAATAATTGGACCTTACGCAATATCCGTTCGTTCAACAGCTGGTTTATGCAACAAAAAAGAACTATTAAGTATCCGGTTAGTTCCCTAATAGAAAGTAAGTTGGAAAGGTCCTTTATATATCTATGCATATCTATTTCATTTTTATAGAAAGAGAATAGGAAAAATGGCGAATTTGTCGCAAGAGGTCAGAGTGTGTTTTGGTTGGTCGGCTTTAGGAGGTCAGCTGTTCGATTAGATAAGATCGATCTCGGGAAGGTATGATTCAGTCGGAGTGCTGCCAGACGATCTTATTAAGGGGGGAATTGAATTAAGCGGGCTGTTTTGTGAGTCAAACTCAGTTGACTAGCACGTCCGTAATTCATGTTCCGCGTTCTCGTGGGTGGTCGACGGGATCTCGTAAGCATAACAGCGAGTGGAAGGAGAGGGAGAGTAGTAGTCGTAGCTCGGCGAACATGCCGTAATACCGATATCGCGGCAGCCGTCATGTGCTCGGCATCGGTGACCGTGAAAGCGTGCCCGCCCGCCCGCCCGCCCGGCCCGACCTGGCGCGGAGCGGAGCGGCGCGTTCTACGCAAGGTGCGTGTAAACGAAGCTGACTCACCGGCTAACACTCGTCTAACGGAATAATTATGGGGGGAAGGAACGCGATGACACGCCCCGTAGACTTGGACCGCTCATTCACCGTCCCGTCTCGTCCGCTTCCAACTTATTCCTTGCAGCTAATGAAACTGCTCATGCAAATTCATAGTAGAATTGCTATCACGTGGAGAAAATGGACGATTGAACCGAAGAAAGGAAGAATGGTAGCAATGATACGGATGGCATTCCTTAGTCACGCAATGAGATCACAATGCAAAGGGAGAGATGGTTGCGGTAGATAGTCTTCTTATTCGGATAACGGATCGCCCGTAGCAGAGCTATCGGTGTAGGAGGATCGCAAAGTTGTTTCAGGCCATCCTCGATACCGTGACCGGAGTCTGCCATCCCATACACATTCTATCAGTTAAGAATCTGCGCGCAAACCAGCCTGGCTCTAGTTTGCTAATGAAAATTTCGAGAAAGCTATGGAATCAATTAAAGACGGCTGGTTTAAGCGAACATCGAAAGCAGTCCATAGGCTAGACAAACACAAGAGTAAGCGAGAGAGAGAGAGAGAGAGAGAGAGAGAGAGAGAGAGAGAGAGAGAGAGAGAGAGAGAGAGAGAGAGAGAATTCCACGGTTTCTAGGAAGCGCAGTAGCACTCCAAGTTATTTCGATCCAGGCTGGCCAGCTTGGCCCGAGCGAGAGTACGAAGACGATTTCCTGAACGCCTGAGAGAAATCAGTCTAACGCGCAACCTCGATTTATCGTCTTATAAACGTAAATCTCGGCTCGCTTTCCAATAACTCTACGCACGCCCTTATCTCTCCAAAATCGCATCGCCAATTTCCTGCCCCGCCATACGCTTCCTAGAAATTAATGCATTGCCGACTATCGATTTCTCGCGAAATCTAACACGCATTCACCTGTCGATAGATAAGGAAAAAAAAATCCCAAAAATCGGCCAAGGATACACTTTGAAAACTGAAGAAATTCTGGGATGGAATGGAGCGCGGGAACTACTGCTTTTAATTCCAAGTAAAGAAGCAGGAAAGAACGGAGTGACGAAGCGATGAAAAATTCAGTCGACCACTATCGAATTAGCCGACAATGTCGCGCTCTGCTCGCTGCATACCATTTACCGGAGGAGGAGGAAAAAAGCTGAGCGAAAGAGAGTGCTTAGTTGCGGTAAGGACAGAAAGCCCTCGAGTTTATCCTGCTGACCTTCGGGCTTATCTCGAGGCCAATCGAGCCAGAGCGTTTCAGGGTTACCTGCACTCGGTCGCATAATTGCACGAGTTTACGCCAGTCGAGTTTCCGGCCTGGAATACGATTCTCTTGCACGCTCCGCTCGCCCGAGTCTTTGCTTTCACTATTACAGACGAGCCGCCGCCGCCGCCGGCCGGCCGAGAAACAGGAAGATACGGAGCGAGTTCGTAAGTTTAATTCACCACGTGGTACGTTCAATTTACATTCGCGGAAGCGAACGGTACAGTGGCCCAAGGAGCATCTCTGGCATGGCGTTCTATCTATACGCACACCCGCGGATATGCACTGCCGGCATCCTCCCTGAGTGAGTGAGTGAGTGAGTGAGTGAGTGAGTGAGTGAGTGAGTGAGCGAGTGAGCGAGTGAGTGAGTGCCGACCGACTAATCTCTTCAGACTCCACGAGATTTCAGGGAGAGCCGTAATGCCCGAGAGAGACACCTCATAAAGCTATGCTCAGACTTAAGCCTTAAGCTTCAGAGGGATCGCAATTCTACTCCGATGAATGCTGCTTTTATTACATATAAGATTTCCTCCATTTAACTAGTCACTAACATTCAATTAATAGAATAATGAATTAATAAAGAAAACAGTGTTTTAAACTTCAATATACACAGTGCAAGGGTTTCCGGGTGAGGAGAACTGGATTACTGGTCAGGCACAAAACCTAACCGTAAGTAGAATCAGACAGTGGTCAGACGTTCCTCGATTAATCCGCCTCGCTTTACAGGGAAACCATCGGATCTCAGTTAACCGCAGAGAGATACAAGGAAGCACTGGCTGCCGACTGAAAGAGGAGGCTCGAAACCAACGACAAATGGTAGCCTGTGTATTGCGGCCGGCTATCTGTGAAATCTATCCAACGGATGAATCGGAGGCTGAGTGAGGGCCATCAGTGCTTGGCAAAGCTTCCGACATCTGGTGTCCAGAGCTTGTTAAAGGGTTTCGTGGAGTGGCGAGCCGTCGCCAAAGCCGGACAGGACCTTGAGGTGCGCGAAGCGCGTAAGGATTTCGATCAAACGTAAACGGCATATCTCTCTCGTCAAGGGCAACCATCCTGGCGATCGATAGTCCTGGCGTTTATACGGGGTATACACTGCCAGAGGGAGAGAGAGGGAGAGAGAGAGAGAGAGAGAGAGAGAGAGAGAGAGAGAGAAACTGCGCGCTCGTTGCTTCACCATGCGAAAACCGGCGCGACCTGCACCCACGTAATAAGTACGCGCCGACGTAACGTAACACACTCGCACATTTCTCTCTCCCTCTCTCTCTCTCTCTCTCTCTCTCTCTTGCTCGTTTCCTCGCTCGCTTAAGTCACTTGCTAGAATTAGAACGTACCTACGTCCACCACTGGGCACCAAGCGCAATTTCGATCTCTCGCTGCAATAACAGCCTGATGAATCCGTTTCCACGAGAACGAGCTCTTCATTCTTTTACTCCCACGATGAAATTCTTACTCTCAATTGGACCGAACAGGCGACGACTTGTTTAATGGAAAATTCGTGATGATACTGGAGTGATAATTCTTGAAATTTCATTATAGAAATGTGAGATGAAAAGAGATATTGGCATGGTGTTTACGCGACGTGTGGTTTACTGGTAGGTGGAAGCGAGAATAAAAACCGGTGGCAATACATGTGTTTGCGTTACCCTCCAATTTCGCTGGGGCGAAGAAGTCATAAAGCATCGACAGGGAGTGGCGCGGCGGATTCAACCCCAAGCGATAACTGGCGAGTTAACGAAGCTACCGCGGCCGCCTCGAGAGGCCTTTCTCTCCCCCTTGGTGGGTGTGGATTCTTTCTTTGTCTCCGAATGCTATCGGTTCCTCTCTTCCGCCACGGGAGACTGCTTTCGCCCGGTGTACTTCCTCACTGCATCCACCCAGCCAGCCTGTTCTGCTTTCTGCAGCGCCCAAGATTCCCAGACTAATTTACCTTTCTTCAATAATAAAGCCTATCAATCCTAATTATAGCACATTGCCAGGCATTCAATCGTGAGATATCGCGGATTGAAAGGGGAGCAAATTGGTTGCCACTTGCTTGCTTCGGTGCTACGTATGAGATCCTTGGCGTATGTCTGGCTAGTCAGATACATAATGCAAAAAAAGTGTTTGATATAATTATATAAAATGATAAGATATTCGATTCGAATGATTGTGAGCTGTATAAAATGAAATGCTAAATCAATTTAATCAGAGAGAAAAGATTCTTCCATCTAATCCTTCGAGATCCGAATCATTCCACTTGAATGTTTGTACGTGAACGATGCCAGGTTAATGGGAAGGATGGGCAGGATGGGCAGGATGCTCCGGGCATCGAAGCACCCAACAAAGATCGCTCTACTTTTGGCCGAGGCGGGGCGGCACAGGAGACCAAGCCTGTCCGGCTTTCGGCATTGTCGGCGGCTCCACTAGCCCGTGAACCCGACGATCCGAGCCACCCGAGACTATCGGATTTCATTGTCAACGGCCCTCGAAAACTCATGCAACGCGTACCAGCAGGTGTACCAAGCGGGAAAACGCGGATATTGCGCTTAAAACGCTCGCGCTCCGAGGAATCTCTACCCTCCGGTGTCTAGACGACCGACGCCCGCTCGTTCTACTCCCTGAATAATTGAATCTCCAACCAAACCTGGATCCGAGTCATTCAGCCAAACGTTTACCCTCCTTTAAATATCGGATCACTTCGAATGGAAAAACAAACCGCGAGGAGTCCCACAATTCTAACAGGACGATACGTCAGCTTCAATGCTAGAATAAAGAGAACCCATCGAGTTCCACACCTAAGTCTGCCAATTAGAATCTTCTCAGACAAAGGATGGAGCTGGTATGAATACTAGAATAAAATGTATTTGCAGATTGCAGCTCTTTCAAGATCCACCCTACAGTTTCCCTACTATCTAGTCGAAACAGTTCCAAGAAGAAGGTCGATCATTTCGCCTTGAAATTCCAATAAGTCTCCTTCAACTGTTCGAACCATCTCAAAAGGAGCTAACTGATTCGCCACAATCTTTCCCGACAATTTCAATTGGGGCGGTGTACGGTCGAGATATAGCGGTAGGTACACCCGAGGAATTCTCCAGCCACCCCAAGAATCGTCGACTCTCCGCCGGCATCCAGGCAAGCTCAGAGCCTAGCAAGCTACGTAGGTAGGTACTTGGAGTGACCGTTGAGGGAATGAAAGCACGCGCGGATGCAGGGTGGTCGAGGAGAAGCCAGTCTCTCTCTCTCTCTCTCTCTCTCTCTCTCTCTCTCTCTCTCTCTCTCTCTCCGGAGAAGCAGAGAGGAGAGCTCGGTTATATCAGGAAATCGATATGGCGCCTGCGCCATGGAAAAAGCTTTAGCTACTGCACAAGTGTACAACCCCCAATATATACTGCTCCCCTCGATACACACAACCCAAGGCGGGGAGCAGCCGATTTCTCCCAGTATATCACGTCCCACGAGCTTCCAGCTTGCTGACGTTCCTTCTTCCCTTGACACACGCTGGACACTATGGACCACCCTCACGTTCCAACCAGCGACATTTTATGGACGGCCAACATAGAGGTTGCTACCCCTTTTCTCGGTCTACTTTGGGGTGGGCTCGATTTTCGTCAGTCTAGACGTTCCAATGCCTGTCACGGCGGACTCTGATCGAATCGCTCCATATACCGGGTGACCTCGATATAATTCAGCTAGTCCTCACTGATTCATCACCCCCGGCCCCGGGGATCTATCCCTTCGTCTACTAGCGCTTAGTCATCGCCACAAATTGTGCTCCTCTCATTCCCCTTCTGTATTTCGACGACTTTTCCAGTTTCAATTTTCTCGTACTTTTTCTCTGAGAGTAATTCATATTTGATATATTCGTTGATTTGGTGTTACGAATAAATGAATGGGAGGAGACTGTCCATTTTACGATATTTTATTATTTTACCGGAAATGTTTCCAATACTCGTGCGAATTATGTCCGATGTTCGACCGATGATGGGAAAGCATCGCAGAGCTGCGGTGGAAAGTCATTTCGAAAGAGTGTTGGCGAGTTCGTGCGTCTTATTTGTCAATGGTGAACAGTGCGGTATAATTGGAGGCGTGCAAACGACGGGAGGAGTGAGCAAACGTGCGGAGCACTGTTCCGCTAAACACGGCGATTATAGCGGGGAGGGCAGCTGTTCCACATTGCGATCGGTGTTTCGGTGCGTGCTTATCCAGCAGGCTGCCGCATATTCCATGGTATTTTACGGATTGGCTTCCACTGCCGGCCGATCGGAGACTAATACATGCTGAATCGCTCCCTTCACGGATCATAAAACATGCTGCGACGTCTTGCCTTTCTCCTTGACACGCGCAATGCTAGGTAAACTGTAAACCATGGCTACTGCCGCGTAAATCGACCTTCTAATTTTATGTCCAACTACCGCCAGAATGAAAGTCTGCTAGACTTAAACAATTGTTCTACTAAAACACCGAAGATTCTATCGCTGGCACTCTTGTTCGTCCGTCTAAGTACTCTTTCGATCTTTAATTTATGTGCTTTTATATTAACACATATTTTCTGGCAGGGGTCGAAATTTGAGTCAAAATGTCATCATCCATCAGAGAATAATTAGTAATGCAAAAGCTCAAAATACATTTTTTTGCACATTTTTCCAAGGTTTCCAAACTTTCGCGAACGCTTGATAAATCGATTGTGTGAGTATCAAAACGGATAGAAAACATGAAACCAATGGCAGAAATGCCGGAATTGTACCGAAAACACATGGGAAACCGATCCTGAATAATTCGTTTTCATGGTTTTTGCCATGTTTTCCAATCTTCTTGACCTTTCCAGGGGCTGGAATTTGGTGGAGAATGTTTTCTTGCATCAAGGAAGAAGTGATATAAATTCCAAAGCCCTAGCTCAAAATTCATTTTTTCGCAAATTTTTCCATATGTACCCCTTCACAAATTTTCGATTTTTCGAAGGTTCTGGGACTTGGACGAACGCCTGATTTTTCGATTGTTTGAGTATCAAAACGGATAGAAAACATGAAACCAGTGGCAGAAATGCCGGAATTGTACCGAAAACACATGGAGAACCGATCTTGAATAATTAAGTTTCGTGGTTTTTCCCATGTTTTCAAATCTTCCTGACCTTTCCAGGGGCTGGAATTTGGTGGAGAATGTTTTTTTGCATCAAGGAAGAAGTGATATAAATTCCAAAGCCCTAGCTCAAAATTCATTTTTTCCCGAATTTTTCCATATGTACCCCTTCACAAATTTTCGATTTTTCGAAGGTTCTGGGACTTTGACGAACGCTTGATAAATCGATTGTTTGAGTCTCAAAACGGATAGAAAACATAAAACTAGTGGCAGAAATGCCAGAATTGTACCGAAAACACATGGAAAACCGATCCTGAATAATTCATTTTCGTGGTTTTTCCCATGTTTTCCATACTTCCCGACATTTTCCGAGGCTGAAATTTGGTGGAGAATGTTTTCTTGCATCAAGGAAGAAGTGATATAAATTCCAGAGCCCTAGCTGAAAATTCATTTTTTCGGAATTTTTTTAAAGGGTAAGGAAAAACTGACAATTTTTGAAGGGGTCTCGTATCATTCTTGAGTTCTCCCAGCTATATTCGAGCATTGAGACGGCTGCTATTGGCGGAGTTACGTCCTTTTCTTGATTCCTTTCGCGTGATGAGTGCTCGTTCCACGCGTTAAAACTACCCTCTTATCTCAAGCTGCCACTTTTCCATATATCGATCTAGCCTTCCCCTCTGGCACAAATGAATCTGGCGAACAGGTGCTCGCCGATCTTGATCTCTTTGTGCTTTTCCGCCAATTGTCTGCCTTTCTCCACTGGAATTAACTCTCTAAGGAAAATAGTATACTTATATTAACTCTACTGCTATGGTGAACACTGGAATGCTCTTACGCCTCTGGGACTGAGCCCGGTGGAACGATTGCGATATTCTGCAATCCTAATGATAACTCCACGATAAAAGATCGTATTATCATTAACTAGCTTGTGCTATCTGGCGTTGCACAGTTGAAACTTACTTATCAACCTGGCAACGACCTTGGTTGAAAGCCCCGTTGCATACCCACTGGCGATTAGTAACATAGTTCCGGCTGGAGTGCGGGCTTCAATCACAGGAGAAAAAAGGAAAATTGGAAACGGTTGATCGGCGGAATCTTGCTGGAAATAGGATATCGGGGGCGTGCGCTGACAGAGTGTGTATGTAAATGTGATCGCAGGTTCGCCGACCGGAAGCGACGGGCACGGCCGGCCGACGTTACGTAAAAGCGTTACAATTTTACAAGGGGTTAAGCGTCTTGAATAGACCTCTCGAATTACCCTCGACGAGAGATCGAGGGCTCAAGCGCATCTCCAATTAACCGTATATCAGGCAACAAACCAGTAAGCCAGCAGGCACGTCCGCCGTATGTGCGCCGTCCTACACGCCGTAACCTACGCTAATCTGTCAGAGAATACTGAGAAATCGACAAATCGGATTTCGCGGGCGGACTCAGCGAATCGCGGTATCTGGAGCGATCCATTTCGAAAATACGGCCAGCTGGTATTAGAGCCGCGGCCCTGGCTCTCTCGCTCTAATTGGCCTAGAACACCACCGCTTAGATGGGTAGAGTTCTCCACCCCGCCATCACCATCGTCGCCAGGTACAGGTAGAGGTAGAGAGGTAGAGAGGGACGGAGAGAGAGAGAGAGAGAGAGAGAGAGAGAGAGAGAGAGAGAGAGAGAGCCAAGTTCTCTAATTGCCAACCTCGCAGAAAGTGCTCGTTTAGGACTTAATCGTGTCAGAGGTCATCCGCGCTTCCGACTGCGGTAGCTCTACGTTCCTCTTTAATTGCAACTAATAGACTCTCCGCTCTGATGACCAATGAGCTATAAGAGGCCTGTCCATCTCAGATTATACTCTCCTCTAAAGATGCCGGGTTCTAGTCCAATTTGCTAAACGATGTGCCATGCGACAATTTCATTCGCTCAAAGCCTAGAATTGTCGTTCCACCTACATCAAAGATAGAAACTACTATATAAGGTTTAAGGTCTGCTTGGACCACTTGGAAAAAGGGGTCACAGTTAAAGTGAACCACGAAAGAATTTATAGGAGAAGCACGTGCAACGGTTGGAATTGGTTCCCGAATATCCTAGTGGTTCTTGAGTAAAACAAATACTGCGACAAACAAGAGGAGAACCAGAGCTTTAGCTATTTTGAATTTTGGAATACTTGGACTGGAGTATTTATTATCTGTGTTGTAATAGGGCGTTGTGACTTTCCTGAAAAGCCAAGATCGCAAGGCTGACTAGGAAAGATTGTAAGGACCTAGTGTGTAATGTGCCTGTCGAGAAAGACGATGCTTGGCTGATGGGCTAAACAATGAGGCCGCCTTCTTCATGATTCCCTAGTTGAAACTGGGGTATTAACTGGGTGGGCGGGAGGGGGTAGCTATTGAATGCGAGGAGAAAAGTGGAGGAGCCGTCCTATTTTCCTGGTGGCATTATACGCGTCGTCGTCGCTGTATTATTTTCCTGTTCGCCGGCCGGAGTCCGGCTTATGCAATATCAAAAGTGGATATATCGTTGAAAGGTAGGATCGCGTTACGTCTCGGCCATAAGCGACGCACTCCGAAATCCTTCTCTATCGCTGCCTTTCACACCAAAGACAGCGGAATTCGTTGATCCATTTATGCATTCATCTCCAACGACAATAGGTACGTCGATCTATCTCGGTTAGGCCCAGCGATCACCGATAAGATCAAGTAAAGTAAGCCTGCATTAACTTTTTATCAATTTGAATGATGGTCAGAAGCTACTATCGCATGCTAGATATTTTCACGGTGCCATATCACTTGTAACACGGCTTATCGCGCTCTCGGGATTCCGATGAGAAAATGCACTCTCATTTTCAGGGCGGCTCACTCCAGGAGAGCCGTGGATTCAGAGAGTGCTTATTCAACCCTTTGACTGCAAAGCATCGAAAGTAAAAGCCACTTGGCAAATTATTCCGATACAAATGGAATTAGGCTATGGCTGACATTGAACGAGCGTCGAATGTCGAAAAAATTAGCATTCGTCATTGCGGAATCCGAGTGACATTGATCGAGGTGCGAACAGCATCAATTAGTACGACACTACTTACAGCTAGAAACACAGTGCAATTAACACGCGAGAGTGACAAACGCGAGGCTCTCGGAGGCTGCTTTACTGCAGTATTTCTGGGACTCGTAGTGTCCTAATTGAAAGGATCAATGCGGAGCTTAAAGTTCCACCTAAACGGTAAAGCAAACACGAGTTGGCCCACAATGTCTATCCAAATCATCAGGAGCAGATAAATGAACTGGTCAATAAGCCTTGTATCAATAAATCTCGAAACTCTGCTGAGTGAAATAGCCCAATAGTAGCTCGAAATGGGATCCTCCGTTTGGCGCTCATCGCCATTTTACGCATCCTAATACATACATGAATCTCAAGTAATCGCGAAAAAGTTTTATGAAATAAGAACTGGCAGAGACTTGATAGTCTAGTGTGTAGGAAGAACAAAAAAGGTGGAGCGTACTAAGTGAGTGAAAACAATCGGTTGAAAAGCGATAGAGTGCCTTACTCACCTTACGCAGAGTCGAAACGTCGCCCTGGCGAAACAGCTGATTCGGCTCGCTCGGTGGGTGTCGCTCCCTCTCTCTTTTTCACACACACTTTCTCTCTTTCTCTCTCTTTCTAGGGCCGAGTGTCCGCTGCACACTATGCGCCCCCGGGCTTTCGGTAGCTCGGTTCTGCTTGGTAACCTCTCACGAGAAATGGAGAAATGGAGAAATGGAGAAATAGTGGCTGGCTAGGCCACTTGACTCGTTGGAAGGCAAGATCAACCTGTTTAGCAACAAAGTTTCGCCGACGGAGTCAGTGACGATGGAGATGGAGGGTGCTCGTGACGGCGTTGTCGAATGCCCACTGTGCCGCGTATCCTTGTTCGCAGTGGCAGGGCGATGTAGTCCTTTTTGCCGGGCTGGTCCTTACCAGCCGCATCTTCCAGCACTGTTACTTGCCTGAGTGTTAGGCTGTCAACTTGTTCGGCAAGACTGCCGATAGAATAGAGTAGAGAGTGGCGTATAGAGTAGACGCGCGGCGAACGAACACGCTTCACTTTCGGTGGGTGGCAGGCGGGTAAACAACACAGGGAGGGGTAGTGAGAATGTTGCGAATCACCGAACAACGTCGCGATCGTAATAGGAAGTCCACATTGTCCGATTGCACCGGGAAACGATGACAGTTCGGGCGTCGCAGTGGTTGAGGTGCGTTCTGATGCGCGCAGTACCCTTGGCGAAGGGACGCAGTATATGGGGGGAGGGGTTTGGCCAGGGACAGCCACTCAAACGAGACTTGCCTCGCGACGGAACGAACGATACTGCGGTTGCTCGACCAACTTTCCTCGCCGCGCGCACTGAGTGGCGCTGCGACGCTTGCGCACACATACTCTAGTATCTACCAGACCAGTAGTAATGTTCGTGCAATGGTTCTTTTGTCAGTGTGATCCACGGGTTTGCTTTACCTCGCCGGTGCTTCTTCTTCGCTTCGATTTTCCTTCATCCCGACATCCCGTCTCATGGTAAGTGCAAACACCGTTCAGTTTCGTTTTATCGTCGTGTCGAGTTAATGGAATATCGCGTGACTTGGGATTTCCCGTAAGGGTCCCGTAAGATCGTGGCGGCACCGAGTTCCCGCGCACTTTCTTTCTACAATATACATGTAATGAAAAATTGTTACATTTAAGAAATGTTGTACCTACCAGTATTTTCCTAGATAACTAACTCATCTGTGTGTAATGTTTACCGATACTTGATCTATCGAACATGATTGCATTTTGTTTTTATTGATACGTCTGATTGTTTTCGATGGGAGCGTAGGGATATATGAGTAGAAAAGAACATAGGCCAACTTTGGTGCATAATACATTATTATATTAAAATATAAATGCCAAAATCTTCAACATCTACATATCTATGTAGCATACAATATGTTGTTACACATTTAAGTATCTCAGATTGTAAAACCGTCGTTCTTTACCTGCGGCAAGAGAGACACAATTATAATTTATAAGTTTCCCATAATCCAGTCGACCCTACCTTGGCGGTCACGTTATAAATAAATACTGTAAATGCTAGGAGAAAAGTTGATTCCGGTTCTCATAAAATCGGCATTAGTTTCCGAGATTTCTTTCAAAGCTTTCTTTGCAACGATACAAAGACGTACAAAATACATATTATTTCTCAAAAACTCTTTGATTGCAATTGGAAGAGGAAAGTTTCCCACTTCCAATTACATGTTAACACAGGAGGGCTGTTCCTTTATTGATAAATACGCGGGTTCTTCACTGCTCGTCCTTGTCTTTGGCCCCGTGCTTGAGAATTCGTGTGAATTCTAAGTAGTCAAACATGGATCCTTTGATAGGAGCTTCGCGATACATCTCATCGACATCATCATCGGTGAACCTACAAAAAGTTTGTGGGAATTAATATAACTTGGCAATCCATGTAGACAGAGTTTTCGTAATCTTCATTTAGTGTGTACCTGTCCCCCATAGTTGTCAGTAGTTCACGTAGACGCTCCTCATTTATGTGTCCTGTATTCTCCTCGTCGAAACAACCGAATGCATTCTTGATCACATCCTCTGGGTCGGTCCCTTGAAGTCTTTCACCAAACAAAGTTAAAAACATTGTGAAATTAATGGGTCCTGGGGCCTCATTCATCATTCCCTCCAGGTAGTCGTCCGTGGGGTTCTTTCCTAGATAATAGAATAATCGGTGAGAACTTGGGGCAGGTATAGCATAGCGTAGAAATGTAGTACAATATCACATAATGCTTATGGGAATCTATTATCTTTCGAAGGGTCCAAACAAATTTGATAGTCTAAGATAGAGTACCTAAAGAAGCAAGCATGTCATGGAGGTCTTCCTTGTCGATGAAACCATCATGGTTTTGGTCGATCATGTTGAAGGCCTCCTTGAATTCAGCAATTTGAGCTTGGTCAAACATTGCAAAGACATTCGACGTCGCTCGCTGAGCACGCTTCTTTGTGGTGGCACGACGGCCGGCTGTCTTGCGAGATGACATTATGATTTCTCCGGAAACCTGCAATTTCATTCCTCACTTTTCTTCTATTTTTTTCTCACATCCAGTTTCGGGAACTGTTCACCCATATTTTGCGTCCAGTCAAAATCATTTTGGTGACATATCAGAAGGACGAATGGAATATCAGGAGGGATGTCTTTAATCTCCCGTACATGCCGAGCCGAAGCAGCCATTATCGGGTGGATGTTTATTTTCGGATAATTAATTCAGGAAATCGCGACGTGACCGAAATCAGGATAAAAATACGACCGCCTGCACGAGCATTTGATAAAGAGGCCATTAAACTCTATATAGTCAGGCGAACTGCCCTTGAGAATTCCCCCTAATTTCCAGGAAAGGTTTAGTTACACCAAAAGTTTTCGTTTCTTCAGGAACAAAGCTCAATCAATTCACCAAATATTTAGTTTAACTTTCGAAAGAGATGCAAGCGAAATCCAGACGTTTCAATTAAAGTGGCAACTCACTTCATTCGTACAATTTTTCGGGTGATATAAATAAGACGCTGTTCAGTGTTAAGGCTCTATTAGGAGAGGATCGGAAGTATAATGAACTTTACAAAGCCGCGAAGGAACTCTGTTCCAAATTTATCTATAGCATACATACATACACACAGTGCACAATACCAGTGTAAACGCGAGTGCATTCACACCAACCATCAGCAGTACGTACGGACATGGGGACATGGGGCACAGGGAATAAAATAGGAGATATATTAGAACACAAAGATGTGTTAGTTTTAATGACGGGGAAAATTCGGAGTCGGATTTCCGAGGATGTCAGCAGCATGAAAAGCACGTTCATCCTCCAGGCGCACAATAACAATGGCCGCTCGTCCAGGCGACGGTTCGCTATCAAATATTCCTGGTTTCCACGTGAACATTAGATGCATGAATTAATATAACACAAAACTTAGAGATCTTCTGTTAGATCGCGTCGAATTGTATCAACACGGCAATACGCACCTGAACGGGTGTACGTTGAGAGGTGGCTCGGTGAAAGAAACGAGAAAGGCTGAGCTTCGTGCACCACTGTGACTCACGTTACGCGTCACTGTATGGTTATTCACCACACCCGGACTGCCAGCACCATCTGCCGTGGAGTTTTACCCAACAGGGAGAAAATCGTTGACGATGGAACCCAAGATTTCGGCCGCTCTTTGTCCGGTTCCTTCATGCTTCATCCCGTAATTAGAAAACCGTTATCTCTCATTTGTGTCATGATCATGATGATCTTAGACGATGAATTCGATTAGTATATTCTGCGAATACCCGTAGAACTGAAAGGACAGGCGTTACCCTAGACTTTATTTATGAATAAACTTTTAGAAATACGACATAAGTATTTAGATTAGTGGAGTGAAAAATTCTGCCGAAAAGGTTGACCCTATATAGGATAGAAGAGACCGCGTCATTGTGGAGCCCATACACGGCACAAACACGCGCCGGAGAGAAGTCGCTACCTTATAAGGGCATGAGAGAGTCAGATTTAGTCCGATCGTTTCGCAAGCACGTATACTGGCCAGTGTGCGAAAAAAGTCAGCGATTTTTCGAAAGGCGGTTTAGTGCCGCTTATATAAGAGAAGTAGTGCAGGCTTCTGAATAATCTATCGGTGCAGAAAAATGTCAAGGGAGTTGCAAGTTGCAAGAGACCTAGGAGAGTGGACTGGAGAGTTGGAGTAAAATAAAGGCATTGGTTTATTTGTATGACCGCTGGACATACACGAACTTATAGTACAGTGCGAGACTTACGACTTACAGGTAATGCGTCTAATTACCTAAGAACACCGTATATACAGAATGGTACAGTAGACCCAACCTCGATTAAATCGGGCAATTAGTCAAAGTAGCTCAGTAGCGGAGTGGTAGTCACTGCCATTAAGGCTCCCTAATATCTTTATCGACAGCGCTAAAATTGATCAACATTCCTATGACACGTATTCCCGTATCGTTCTTGCGTCCGATCGCCAAGTATATCACACGTTACGTCCACATTGGTATGCGTCCTTCGCGATTCCCCATCGCTTCGCCCATCTATCTGCAACGTATTTACATGAATCGGCGATGCGCCGACCGGCGTAACATAAATAGCGGCAACGCAGTGCTTGGTGACAGGCGCGCGCGGTTGCGCGCAGACGGACTCCCCCCTTATGCTTCCTTGTATACACCAAGTACGTGCGACGAGTACATTCGTACCCCGCGATATGTAGCACAGAAAATAAATCGTCGCGATCTGTCGCGTATCGAAGAAATCGCCTCTCGTCTTCTCGGGCCTTCCAACCAACTATCGTACCGATACACCATTAATGGTAATACCGTTCCTATTGGAAACCGGTTCCGCTTCGTAGTGGCCCGATCTCCCGTACCCTCTAGTATGCGTGCCGTATCTTTAACCAGAAGAGAGAGAGAGAGAGAGAGAGAGAGAGAGATTACCCCTTTTGGTAATGAGCATGTCATTAATATCATAAATGACTCAGAGCTTACCCGGAGGTACTGTAGGGGCTGTCGTATAGACCGTCCTCAGGAACATTTTCGTACATGGTGTTGGGAGTACCGTCATTCAGAGTGGCGTACGACATCACTGCCGCATTCTGATCCTCCTTTCTCTCGGCTGCTTGAACGTTCTCAGTATTCTTGACGGGAGTTGCCTTTCGCCTAAAATGTTCACTACATAGTTAGTGCTCAGATGGCGATGCTGTACGCTCCAGTCTTTCCCAATTGACTTACAGTCTGAGATAGATCAGGCCCAGGACGATTAAAATAAATATGATGACACCTGCTCCAATACCGACACTCGTGCCGACACTCTGTGGCTCCGCTACTTCATTCGTCACGACTGAAATGGAGCAAGGAGATGAGAAATAGCTGGTGGCAATTTAGTTGGAAATCGTTCGATATCTTTCCACTCACATTCACATCTGGGCTCATCTCCGCTCCAATATCCCGTATCCAAACACTTGCGCAAAAACGGACCGACCCTCTCGTGCTGTGGCAAGCAGTGGTATTCTGCCGTACCGCCGAAAATCGTCGTTCCATTTACCACGATCACTCTTCCGTTCTCTATCGATCCTGGATGCTTACAATCGACAGCTGCATATTGGAAATAGAAGCGAGCATTAGCGGCGTGCTTTATACAAAGTTGGACGCGTGACATTTTGAGAAGAGGGCCAGGGAAAAGGAAGTGGGGGAAGTGGAGGTGGAAAGGAAATAACATATTTACAGAAGCATGCCGGTGTGCTGCCGCTCCAAGATCCATTCTGCAGGCAAACCCTTGTCTCATTTCCTTCCATGTAGAAGCCCCGCGGGCAACTGTAGTGCGCCACTCCACCCACGCTGTGTGTTGACACATGTGTCGATAAGAGGCCCGATCTCCCCGGCTCCTTGCATCTAATCTCTGAAGTTCAATCCACTCGTCAATATTGTAGAATCCTTTATCTTAATAGCAACTATTTTGCATTTTTAGTCTGAATACCTCTACAGATCGGAGTGTCACTGCTCCAAGTGGCATTCTCGAGACACAGTCTTCTGGCAAAGCCGTCGAGCTCGAAGTTGCCGTCGCATTCGTAAAGTGCGGCCGCACCGTAGTAAGTTGCATTGGATGTCAAGGTGTAGCGACCGTGTTGGATTTGCTCGGGTTTGCTGCAATCAACGTCTAAGAAAGATTGTCAATTTTAGTCGTTCCATCCGGCTGACGGAGTCTTATTGTTCCAGGGTTATAATCATGGCTTTCTTACAGACGCACTGAGGAACTTCCCCGCTCCATTTCCCATTGTCCTCGCAGGTAGATAGCGGTTCACCGATAACCTTGTAGCCCCTCTCGCACCTGTATTTGACGAGGGCGCCGATTTTGTAGGAAGTCGCGCCGGTGTTTGAGTTCTCGACGGTGCCCGTCCGGATCAACGTCCTCCCGTACATTCTGTCGTTACCCGTGACCGAGAGAATGCCGTGTTCCGCGAGGATGGGCTCGGGACATCGTATTTCTATAGGAAGAAAAATCATTGTCAGACGGAGTTGAGCCGAGTGAAAGATATAGTACTGGTGGTGGTGGTAGAGTTTGTCGCTTTTTACCCTCGCATTTCGGAGTCGCATCGCTCCACTGGCCATTGTCGAGACAATAGCGACGTGGAACACCGTTGAGCCGGTAGTTCCGGGTGCAGCTGTAAGTGATCTCGCTGCCGAGATGCGTCGTACCATTCGCGTACTCGGCCGCCCCATTCGGTACTGGTAGAACCTTGCCGCAGTCGATGTCTGAAACGTGCCATTCTTAGAAATTGCCTTTTGGATAGTTCTGCATTCATCCACTTTATTGGAGACTTGAATTTTTCTCTCCAGGCATAATTTATTATTAGAGCAGAGTAGATTTGGTTCCCGGACGGAATAATTAAGACAAGGACTGACATTCGCAGGAGGGAACCTCTCCCGTCCATTCTCCGTCCTTGGCGCAGGTATGTTTTGCTTCTCCTTGCAGTAGGTATCCAAGCTCGCAGTGATATTCGATGACACTGTGCACATTCAGGTCGTATCCAATAACGTAACTGCCTGCCGGCACCTCCGGCTCTTCGCACGTAATAACTGTGCCAGAGAATCCCAATGAATAATCCTATCTAACCGAAAGTGGTCGGTACGAGTTTGGACTTACGTTCGCACGACGGTGTATCATGATTCCACTTTCCTTCCTTGGTGCACTCGTGCCTGCCTTCGCCCACCAGCCAATAATCCTCTTGACAAGTATAGAGTGCAAGGCTGCTCACTGTCGTTGTACCATTGATTAGGGTCACCGATCCGAATTCGATTTGCGCCGGCGTTCCGCAATCAACGAATCGGCACTGCGGGGCCTTGCCGGACCACTCGCCGCCAATGTCGCAAGTCAGGACCTTTCGATATCGTTCGAACCATAAGCTTTTTCCGTTAACGCTCAAAATAACACTTGAAAGAATCCGCGCCGCGAGTAATATCGATGTAATCGCCGATCCAAGTCGGCGCAACATCGAGCGAACGCACTTGGCGTTGTAGGTGCGGCATGGTAAGTAAGTAGGATGGAGCGTGATTGGGAACGGTACCGATCCAATATAACTTACATTGTCGCCGAAGAGGATGAAACCGCTTTGACAGGTGTACGTGGCAGTAGAACCCGCTCTTCTACCGGTAGTGGTGACGATGCCACCATTAATTTGGGGCGGTTCGGGACACCAATCAACTGAAACAGCCCGAATTCTATCAAACCTTTCCTCATCATTTCATTGGCATCATTGAATTCTTTCAATCGACAAGGAGAACTCGCCCGCTCTACTATAGTAGAACGGGCAATTCCATAGAGTTGGTCGTGAGTGAACATTTCTTTAGAATGAACTAATGCCTACACAAGCAGTGCGGCTGATGACCACTCCATATGGCACCATCACCGCATCTGCGCCTGGTGTCGCCCAGTAGGGTGTAATTCTCATTACAGGCGTAATCAGCCAGTGCACCATGAGTTGTTCTTCGATCGAGGAGGCTGATCGCACCGTTGTCCAGTTGAGGCAGCGGGCCACAATCGACGACTGGAAATATTTCGAGAGTGACCCACTTGAATTATTAATAGATTGCCGATAGCGGCGTCAACCATCCAGGCCATGTAGTATGTATCGAGCCGCTATCCATCCACTCATTGGGCATTCATAGTGAGCTTTCTTCAATTATACTAGATCCAATTCTTACATTGACAAGAGGGTGCATTGCCACTCCAAAAACCAGTTGACTCGCAGATCCTTGTTTTCGAACCGACATGCATGTATCCATCGGGGCAGACATATTCTATTGTCGAGCCCACTGCCCGTTTTGTCCCCACGATGGTCGTGTTTTCCGATTTCTCAGGACTTCCGCAAGAGGGCGGCTCTAGATGCCGATTCATTATCATATCATACCTCATTACATTTCGAAGATGGGATATTCATCTTTGGCTAACTCACGGCTCTGGCAAATCCAGTGGAGATAATCGAGATTACAGCCGACGTCGTTCCAAAGCCATCCTCGACCGCCATCGAGAACAACGCAGTTCTGCTCGCCGTTGTAATTGTTCGGCTGATCCTTTCCCCACGATGGCTTCTGTACAATCTCCCCTGAAATGTTATCGTCATATACCGGGTAACAGCCCGTTGCGTTGGCATGGATTCCGCATTCAATCAACCGCTTCCCGCGCTAACTTCCCGCCAGTTTCACTGGATGCCACTTTTTACTTTCACCTTCCGTTTCGTGGTCCTGAGTTGGGATGTTCGCACCACCGCCAATCCCAACTCAGTTCGGTCGATCGAAAATTCGTGGATTTTTCATTACTCGATAATTACCGAGAAGACCGATTAGTTGGTGACGGACGTGGCAGAGTTCGAGCGGCGATTGTTCAAGCGCGCCTGCTTGGCCCACTTCTCACGAACTTGGGAAATCGATCGAGGAATCGATCGAGGAATCGATCGAGGAATCGATCGAGGAATCGATCGAGGAATCGTTGAAAGATACATACGTTGACGGAAGAGGATTATGGGAAATTGGGGGCTGGTGATTGAAATTGATTACGTACCATCGACCCATCGCCAAGTTCGGGCGGTTATCACGGGCTCCTTTTCAGCTCCTATCCAGACTAGTTGAGTCTTCAACTTGTCCTTGCGTCGTTCGAGATTGTTCAAGATGTACACGGAGGAAATACCCTGCGGCAAGAATCCGAATTAATGTGGAAATAGGCGCCGACGGGATTGCAGACGGAACACAGCCCCAGGCTGTGACTTTCCTTTTGCAAGAATGATTGGAATGAATAACGAGGGCCTGCTTTCTCCCTCTCCGACCTTTCATCAGACTTTCGAATAGAGCAATCCGATCGTGTGTCACGGAGAAAAGTCGTAAGAGACATTGTCGATGAGAAGCTGATATTGACAGAAAGTCGGCCGAGTACTGACTGAATGAAGTATGATAGTAACCTTGAATCCATGAACGAGATCACCTCCTCTCGCGCGACAGTAGTTCCTCGCCTCCTGGAACGATCCACCCTTCTTTACGACGAACTCATAACACGTGGAATTGAAGGCGGCCAGGTCGGCGTCCGCCGGAGTGGCCGCGTGGGCGCATCTGTCCGTGGAGAACTCTGCGGGCAGTGATCGAACCTTTCCTTATACATATGCTATAACTACATATCTACCTCAACTCACCGTCAACGGCGAAGACTTCGACTTCGCAAAGACTCAGACTACCCTCCACTCCTACTAATTGTAGAAAGACGTACTGGCCGATTAAGGACCTCGCGCAAACGAAAGTTTTGGTGATTCCTTCCTCTGGAAAATAGTCGGATTAAATGGCGTTTGACTTTGGATTATCAAGTGGAAGAGTGGCTAATGGAGGTGGAAACGGTGATCGAAAGAGGTTACCAATAGTGCCGGGGAACCAGGCGCAAAGAGGGTTCCGCTGTAGCTCGACGCTACTATTACCAACTCGGATTTCGATATCCTGGAGAGGCTGATGACCTGTTGAATATACATACATGAGACAATGTTATGTTGCCCCTCACTTCCGCTCACGAGGAAGTTTATCAGAATCATTGATACTTACCGCAGCAACCTCTGGTCGTCACCCGGACTACTTTAACCGAGTACGGTCTCAATAGATCGACTCGCCACCATGGGCTGGGCTCGCTTTCAGTTTCCGTACATCTTTTACCGTCGTGTTCTGTCCCCAGGTCACCGTCATTCCCATGAGCCGCGTCTCCACCTCTCACTGTCGTCGACTGATTCGACGGCTTGCGAAACGCCACGTTTGTACCTGTTAGTTTCAAAAATCATTCTTCATTAATCCTTATTACAAGCAAGGACTACTAGCTTTATCAGGTCTGAGCTAAGAAATTCTAACTGAAATCTATTCTCCTTGATTAATCAGCCTGACGGCTCAATCTACCAAATGGCCGGAAGCCAACGGTGGTACATAATAATTATGCTATCTTGTCGCGACTAGTTCCTTTAAGAGGATCTTCCGCCTTTTTCGAAGCGGTATTCCGCATTCTTGGCGACACTGCCGCACCATCGCGTGGGGACATTGAAAGCCACTTCTCTTCGAGCATTCACCTCGCCTCGCCTCGCCTCGCCTCGCCTCGCCTCGCCTCGCCTCGCCTCGCTTCTTTTACTACTCGAAACCACCGTCCCCGCGTGAATCGTCAATTACACAGTTTCACCGGTCGCCCGTGTCGCAAGACGATCGGCTTTCGAGCCGAAAATCAAAGACAGTCATGGCTGTTCCGGCACAGCTTATCATACATATCTATGTTGGCCTATATTGGCCTATATTGGCCTATATTGGCCGCTTCTATTAACTCTCAAGCGGAAAGAAATTTAAAGTCTATAACTTTCAAGTTTCGAGGCAAAACGATATACACTGTCAAGTGTCGATCGGGAGTAACTGCGATATCCCAGAGAAACCGAGGAATCGGAAGGCGATGGGAAAGTAGTGCTACCCTGGCTTGCATTCTAAAAGGGGAGTCAACTTTGAAATTCTTCATTCCCTCTTGTTTATATAAATCTTCTAGATGAATGAACCCTCAAGCGAAATGAATCTTTACAGTACATATAGTTTATCTGCCAACATCCGCATGATGGTTATCTTTCTGCGAGATATTGATACGATGGAAGGAGGTCCGCCGGCGCCGAGCAGGGGAGAAAGTTGCATGCGACTGTTTTGTCAGGGAGGACGACCACTCGAAATCGAGTATGCTCGTTACGGCGGATGAATTACAATGGCGAAACGCGCGGCAGAAAGATGGAGTGCCAGTGAAAAGGTGGAATTTTTGCCGACGCAGGAATGCTTACCGCAGAACGGTAGGTCTCCTTGCCACTTGCCTCGGCTGTTGCATGTCAGACTGCTACTACTGGAAATGAGATGTTACAGTTGGCTTCATAATCAGACTGCTATCCAACGATACATGTGTTTGCTTTATTGCTAAACCACCTGCTCTCTATTGTACACTGGCATGACAATAGAGCAATCTCACCTGTCACACTGTTGCGTCTTATGTCAAATAGTCTCGGAATGTTAAGTCTCTGATTCCTCACTGGTGATATTACCATTTACAATAGAATTTCTTCTCGGAAACGAGGAATGTGCTTTGACCAAAAGTAATTATACGTTATATCGTCCCATAAGTAAAAACATAAAAACATAATAACTACTTGTTACCGTAACTAATTCTATACGGTATCATCTAATGATTCAACGTATCCGGAGGTTGGCGTGACGGTTTTATGACGAATTACGGAATCCTGGCACGCGAGCTGGAACTCGAGCTATTACTCTACGATAGGCTACTAGGGACTGGCAAGAAAAAAACGGAGAAAGTTAATATCAACCGTACGGATATATCGAGACAACAACCGCTCTTGACAAACGGGGCGGCGCGGCGCGGCGTCTCGCTCGGCTGCAAAGCTGCACGAGACCAAGCCTTGTGCGTCATGATAGTTTAAGAAAAAGTAGTCGCACGAAATCACCGTTTGCCGACCGTGACGGATTTTTCGCCAATTCTACCATTCTCCTTTCGGTCCAGTTTGCACGTTTCCCTTCGGCCAATGAACAATCGTAAGATTCAGTTGATAATTCTTACCCAAAGAGTTCGTAGCCAGCGTCGCAACTGTATCTTGCAAGGGTGCCGATATCCAAGGACTCGTTGGATAACGAAACCTTCGCATTCATCGGCACAGCCGGATGCCCGCACTTGGAGCCTGCAATCAAAACCAACTGGCATTAGCTTGAGAATCCTGCAATCGGCAATCGACCAACCAGAGGGAGGGAGATATCGGTGGAATCGCCGCGAGCGCTATGCAATGGACCAGGCAGAAATTCAGGATCGACGGCGCGTTCTAGTTTTTAACGAATTCCGGGTGAACGGCGAATGTCGAGAGATTGTCGAGGGTCGACAGGTGTGGACCGGACTGGATGCTGGCGCGAGTCTTTTCTCACAGGCATTGACATTAGTCGGTAACCCTGGCCTGGGCTACCTATGCTTTGAAATTCTTGGATTATTCCCCGCTCATATTTCCATCTATATTCGCTGGTCTATGGCTAATTTAATTACAGCATCAATTCATTCTATTAAGAAGGAAGAACGTTCTCTCTCATCTTTTGTCACAGTTTCCTATATTCTACAGGGAAATCGAGACGAAATAGTCAATGTTCGCCCATCCACAACGCGTCTTACGCAAAGCACGCATCGTTCACTCTGGAGGAGAGGTGTCAAGGGCATTGACAAGCCGCCGCGTTTGCTCGGATTTCCAGTTTCCCCATAGAATTCGCGTTGGCACACGGCCAGTCGCACAATGGCCATCACCACGCCTAATTAATGGAAACCTTGAGCGGACGATCCCACGCTGGGCTCCCTCTCATTATTTCGATTCCACGATTTCGAGGATTCGCCAAGTTCTCTACCACCGTACAAGGACTGGAACCGCCAGATTCCTAAGACAATAACCAAAACCTAGCGGAGTATCCCTATTAGGAAAGCGGCTCAGTTGAAATTTCAGAAGACCCCATCATTCCCCAGATTCTTTCCTCAATTGGAAATGAAACATTTTTCTTAAGTACAATACGTACCACTTTTAGTACTTCCCAATTTCCGTGGGTGAAAATCACTGGGAGACAAACAAAAGGCTAGTAGCCCACTTGGAAGTTCTTACTCGTTATAGAAATGGAAAAGCGACGTCGTCGCTCGAGCCATACGAGCCAAGTGAATCAACAATACGAGAGAAACGCCAGGGAAATATTTATGCCTCCGCTCGTTAATGGTCGCCTTAATTATTGTGTGTGCCGGTTTCAAGTGTGATCCTATTGTGAGGTGGTGAGGCCGCCGCCGGCTATTCAGATGTTCATAGATATGCAACTACTTTCGAGAATTGTGCTTCCTATGCGCGCGTGCGTTTCCAGCGGCGACAAACCCGAAGGTTAGCATTCGTATTCGATCAATCTATTCAATTCACATTCCAACAAATGTTACTATGAGAAAAAAAATGATCTGTAAAATATGCAAGAGTATTTGAAGGGTGCAAAACAGGTGAAAGATTCTCGAACCGTGTCCGAGTTCCGAGAGTCTGCAACAGGATAGATGGAAGAAAGATTACGACTACTAAGCACACCGAACAGACTTTCATCTTTTCTTTTCTCGGCGCAGGCGCTGCCGTTCGTTCGATTATCGTGTGGTTTAATGGAATCCGTTAATTCCAAGGCGCGCATTCGTTAAAAGCCAGCGGTGGGAGTGAAAGCCTCCGTTAGCTCTGCGCAAGGTTCGACCGAAACTCTCGCGGCAGGCCCTACTTCTCACGAGCGGCGCATAATTTCGTGCGAGCGACTTAATTAATATAAAGTTACTTTGTATACCTTCTGTCAGGCGGATAGAGGCTCCTTTAAAAACGATTGAATTATTCCTTAGAGATAATTAAGAGATTGTGTACGCGTTACTCATGGCTGGGGACATGTATTGTATATTACGCTCGAGAGTATTTAAGAGCAAGGCGACCGGAACAAGCATCATTTTCATGATCGCTGATGCACTTAGCTCCTCCTTCTCACGCACAGCTTTCTAGGTAGACTCACGATAATTGAGCAACTCGGCATGACAATTACCAGGAAATAAAAAAGCCTACCACTAACCGGATATCTATCGAGAGAATTCTTCGCGTTATAGGAATAGTAATTTTCTTCAAATCTCTCTGGACTCTTGACACTTCCGCTGTCAAGATAACTATAAAATAAATCAAATTCCATTGACTGCCGGAGAGTAATAACAGTAGTTCGACTGTCGGTAGGAATATCGAGTCAGCGATATTTTAAACCTGGAGTATTCAGGCCTGAAGAAAGGCATTCGATAATGAGGGGAAAGAGCATTAAGAGAAGTGATAGGCTGTTTTCGACGAAGACTAGTTTTCGGAAAGCATCGGGGAACGTCGCGTCGCATTCCTCATCGATGCGTTGCGGGCCCTGATTCGAGCAACTGGTTTTCGGGTGACTTTGCGTCTCGGTGATGACTCCGTCTGGATGAACAGAGATTCCGAGAGCTTTGGTGTTGCGATGAAGAGGGGGTGGGGGTGGGGGCGCCAGGGCAAACGAGGAAGGAAAAGAAGGCAACTCAAAGAAGGTATGGGACACGATAACCATGGCTACACGTTTTAACCTGGTGTTTGGCTCGATCGGTCCGCACGTTCGCTCGGCGCTCGGTGCTTGGTGTCTGGGTCAGGCGGTTACAAAACTTCAAAGCCGAAATAACGGTATGCTATGGCGCGCGCGCGCGCGCGACTTCTGATCGCGGCCCAGCGGCCCGGCGGCCAAGCGTGTCACGGTACAGTTCTTGGTTTATCGCCATTTTTCTTCGAGCATTCCCTCTAATCACACGCTCGCACCTTTATCGAGGACCAGAGCAAGAATTCCGAAGCGGCACGTCGATCAATTGAAACTACGGCTTTTCCTTCGAGTGCGTGAGAACCCATTACGATCGGGATTTCATTAGAACGCGCATCATAACTGAGATCGTACATAAGTTCTTTCAACGATTTAGATCCTTAGATTGACTGAAAGCCATTCCACTCGCCGAGTAGAAATCGTAAACTTAATTAGAACTTGCTACTAAGAAATGACAATATTCATAAGATTTTCTAAGAATGCTAGCAATTGGAAAAATGAGCGTTTGAAGTGTAGGAAGGTAAGGCAAGCAGAGCTGCTATAAGAGGAATGCGTCTTCCCCCGCAGTCTCGACCAGCACACACAATTTTCCAATTTGCTGCGGTGTCACAACAAATTGTCACAACGGCCTCATACATTAACGCAGCGAGTACACTTTGAACCGCAGGTACCAAGCGAGCGAGTGGCTTTCGCGAGTATAGTGGCGCGTTGTGCAACATCTGCGGCTGGATGAGACCACCTAGTCGCAGATATCTATGTATGTGGAACACATACGCATAATATTCCTCGTACGCGTAGTCACTTGCTTGGGAAGGTGAGTTGCACCTGTGTGTCGAGAATAGGAGTCGAGGGCGCAAAAGGCGATCACCGCCACTCTCGAAACTAGGTGTGTCTGGCGGCGACTGAGAGAAGGAAACGAAAAAATGAGACGGTGAGTTGTTGATGAAGAGAAGGGCGAGGATCAGGAGGAGGAGGAGGAGGAGGTGGAAGGAAGGTTTCGCCCTCGTGAGGAACAAGCGAGAGAAGGTATAATATCTCTTGTTTATCGGACGGCCAGCTTCCCATGGTGCAAGCAACCAATATCGCGGCCCGCAACTGGATCGAACGGAACGTGAGAAATAAACCGATCCCCAACATGTCCGTATGCGAGATAGTGCGTGTTATGCAAGTGGAAATCCATCGGGCGCCCGTCAGGATCCCGCGCAGGGATACCTGGAAATTATTTTCTCCATTCCCTCCCCTCTCTAATTCTGGCGGTTTTTCCCATGTTTTCAAATCTTCCTGACCCTTCCAGGGGCTGGAATTTGGTGGAGAATGTTTTCTTGCATCAAGGAAGAAGTGATATAAATTCCAAAGCCCTAGCTCAAAATTCATTTTCTCGGCGAATTTTTCCATATGTACCCCTTCACAAATTTTCGATTTTTCGAAGGTTCTGCGACTTGGACGAACGCCTGATTTTTCGATTGTTTGAGTATCAAAACGGATAGAAAACATGAAACCAGTGGCAGAAATGCCGGAATTGTGCCGAAAACACATGGAGAACCGATCTTGAATAATTAAGTTTCGTGGTTTTTCCCATGTTTTCAAATCTTCCTGACCTTTCCAGGGGCTGGAATTTGGTGGAGAATGTTTTTTTGCATCAAGGAAGAAGTGATATAAATTCCAAAGCCCTAGCTCAAAATTCATTTTTTCCCGAATTTTTCCATATGTACCCCTTCACAAATTTTCGATTTTTCGAAGGTTCTGGGACTTTGGCGAACGCTTGATTTTTCGATTATTTGAGTCTCAAAACGGATAGAAAACATGAAACCAGTGGCAGAAATGCCGGAATTGTGCCGAAAACACACGGAGAACCGATCTTGAATAATTAAGTTTCGTGGTTTTTCCCATGTTTTCAAATCTTCCTGACCTTTGCAGGGGCTGGAATTTGGTGGAGAATGTTTTCTTGCATCAAGGAAGAAGTGATATAAATTCCAAAGCCCTAGCTCAAAATTCATTTTTTCCCGAATTTTTCCATATGTACCCCTTCACAAATTTTCGATTTTTCGAAGGTTCTGGGACTTTGGCGAACGCTTGATTTTTCGATTATTTGAGTCTCAAAACGGATAGAAAACATGAAACCAGTGGCAGAAATGCCGGAATTGTGCCGAAAACACACGGAGAACCGATCTTGAATAATTAAGTTTCGTGGTTTTTCCCATGTTTTCAAATCTTCCTGACCTTTGCAGGGGCTGGAATTTGGTGGAGAATGTTTTCTTGCATCAAGGAAGAAGTGATATAAATTCCAGAGCCCTAGCTCAAACTTCATTTTTTCGCAAATTTTTCAAGTTGACTGTTCCTTCGGCCAATGGTTGACAATGGTACAGTACTGATACAACTAGCATAAGTGAACGTCGCTGTCTGCTAGAGAAGTAGTACCGTCCCGGCTAATTTGATAATTGCACGATTATGAAAGTATTCACGCCCACATTGACGCGCGCCGACAACGCATGAAGGTAGTGGCGGTGCTCTTAGTAGAATTGCAAGACGGACACTTACTTAATTATCATCAGCTAACAACTGACAAGATTATGCCGCACACATACTTGGAAAGATAGTTGATTTCCTTGCGTTCTTATATGGGAAATCTCCAAAGTAGAAATGAACGGAATCCGTACTTTCCTTTTTCTTGGGCCCCCCCCCCCCCCCCCCGCCCCCGCCCCTTCCTTTAATCGAGAAAGGACATCTGTAATCGATGCAACCGAAAGGACGGATGTTACGTATTGTCTCCATTTACGTAAAGAGCGCATTCCCACCACGATATTTGAGTAGATGCTAGAAAAGGTACTGGAAGTGGAAAGTAACTAGAAAAGTTTGCGGTATTACTACTCTCGCCGTCCGAAACTTCGCAATCCCTGTTGAAGTTAGAAATCGACGGTTCCGTTATCGTGCGGAAGCATCGATCGCCGGCTTATAGGGGAAATACCGGTGAGTTTCCTGGAGTGCACGTTTCCTAATCTATTGTACCGACTATGAGAGCAAAACGCGCGTCATTGAGATTGATGGAGGCTTGCGACAGATCGCAGACTCCCAGCTAAGAAGATCGACGCGATGTGAGAATGTGGGAATTCTGGCGGGACTTGCATATTACCGGGCACATGTTCGAATTGTCGTTAAGGATTTTCTCTATCGGCACTAAAAGCTGAAAGATTGTTCGCAGGATGATAATGGGAAGTATCGTAGCGGCAGGGAAGTCTGCAGAAGGCTGCCGTGAATGGAATTTCTGCGTCCGAACTCCACCTGTTCCGCTCTTTCTATTTCTATATTCTCTCTATTGCGAAAAGTAGGCATTTCGTAGCAGTTCTTTTTCTGCATAGCTTGTGCCGCTTAATAACCAGTTTATGAAATAGTCGGACTCTCTTTCCTGCCTTGAAGGCAATTTTACGGGAGAATATTAAGTGATACCTCTCGCCGTGGCTATCTGGAGCATGAGCCGAGTGGATTTTAACTTGGCTCCGGATAGTAAAGCTATTGCCTCGGAGTGGAAATAAAACTAGCCTGGTGCAAGTATGGACGCGTGCTCGGGTTAAATGTTACGGCAGTCCCAGCATACCTTTGGACCGGCAAATCGTGCAAGGAACGTTCTCAGATCGACACGCTTCCTCTCTTGCGCTCTCGCGCGAGGAAAGAAAAGCGTTTGCCTAGAATTCCTTGGGACTCGGACGCTTTTACTTGGCCACCTTTCGTTAGGATATAGTATAAGGTGATTTCTCGGTCCCGGGAGCGATCATACCAGAACCGGACTCTGACCTATCAGCCTAAAATCACAGCGTGCACTCGCTAGAACCATTTTCACCGGCGCGGCGACACAATCGTCCTGCTAAAGGATCGTGCTAGATAATTAGTGGCAGCAATCGTACTAGATAATAGTCGGCAAAATGACAAGGTGGGCCAGATTGGAAACTGCAATCGACTAGTTTGTCGGCTCTCCTTTAATTGTATAATTAGATTTCAAGGAAAGGGTGTGCCCACCATTGCCTGTGAAATACCAGCCGAACAGGAAGTGCACCAGTCACGAAAGGTTATTTAGTGTAACGCTAGGACCCTTTGACTCTCCCTTTCAGGATGTTGGGAATGTGTGTGTGTGTGTGTGTGTGTGTGTGTGGAGAACGATCGAGAATCGAGACTGTGCTGGAACGTCAATGTACATATAGAGTGGTAGCGGGTCTCACCGGTATTACGAGGACACACCGCGGCTACAAGGCAAACGGTGAAACGTTCCTGGCCACTCTATACTCTTGGATTCGTCCTTCCTACGCGTTTTACTGGCGAAGGAAAGTTCGCGCCTGCGATACAGTTTACGCGCCGATGACGTAAACCGTGACGCGTTGCTCTCTCATATATTTTTTCTATCTCTTAATCGACATGGGACGACTGAAGATTTAGGAAGACGTGCTTCCTTCTTCGATGGAATGAGAAGGGTACTCCGATGATTGGTCAGAAGTCGGAACAACGACTCGATGGACTTTGTTTGGTCTGGATGGTTCGACTAGCAAACCGTTATGTCTATCTACATAGGCGTTGGGCGCTGTATCGAGATTTTGATCCCTTCCGAGTAAACAGATGAAACAATAGTTTCGAGTTTGGAGCGCCCCCTTCGTAAATCCTGTTTGCCGCCTCGCGAAACCACTCTCCGTTAATTCTACGTCTACTTGGAGTAGAAAAGAAGCGGGCGGAAAGTGAGAAACTGGGTCAGGCAGGCACATTGATAAGTTTTCAGTGAGTATGGCTGGATTGGCTTGTCCAGGGGATTATTTCGAAAAAGGTCTCGTCATCAGACTCGTAAAGCGCTCGAGACGCCACTGATAAGGAAGGATTGTGCATCCTTAATGAAAAGAGTGGCGAGTAAGCGATGGTTGGACGGAGATAGGAAACGTGTCGACTTTCCTTGATTGGATGCTCCTCGATTTTGGGTAAACAAGAACCGTCCAGTGTTCACCTGCCGAGGAACCGAGCGCGAGCGGCCTCTCATAAGCGGATACAAGAGACCGGGTGACCTCGGGAGGCCAGCAAAATCCGCGTGTACCAGAGCCGAGTAGGCGGTAACCTGTTTCGCTCGCACTCGGCGTTCACCTTTTCGCATCAAGCTCGTCGTCATCAGAAGGAAAAGCTCCTACGAAAATCATTGGCAGTCTGCGTTGCGTTCACTGGCATACGTCGAGCTAACGATGTGCTCGAAGGTGCAGCAGGATCCACGCGTGCCTGGCTTCGATTTGCATTCGGCGAGATCGATCGGCTACGATAAAAGATCCTGCGGGAAGCAGGAGAGTAGTTAGAGTGAGTGGTGTGTGCGGAGAGAGGGAGAGGGAACGGTCCCTTTTGCGAAACGCGGCTACGAAACGGTCGGTGGCGCGGGGAGGCGCGGGGAGGCGCGGGGCGGGGCGGGGCGGCGAGAGGTTCTCGAAGGTTGGCCGATTGGCGAACAAAGCATTTATTTGAGGGGGACGTTGGCCAAGCGTCTGATTCGCGGCGATTCCATCTGCGCGGGGTCGAAGAGAGCTAGCTAGCTGGGTTAGGTCTCTCCTGAGAGGTTCAATTGGTACATGCCTGTTGCGCCTGCGAGCAGAATCCCCAAGAGCACCGCTGGTACCAGGATGCCGAGCGTCATCCTCGACAATGTTTCACGAGGTCGTGCGAGCTAGATATCACGTCGACGCGACGGCCTGGCCGTCATATAGGACAACTCAGGGATAGCTGGAAAGCACTGGCTATCGCGAGGCAGCACCTCACGGAACTTTCACGAGCCTGCGGCCGTTTCTTTACCAGTGGTGCGGCACCAATGAAAACGCACAAGCCGACGCCAGCACGGATTGCTTTTGCCCTGGATTTCACAGTAACACACCTTCCCCCGGAGATCAATCGACAATCCTTAGCTCCCCTGGGATTCCAGAACCAAGCACTGTTTAGATATACCGCGGGGTACCGGAGTACACCGAGTCCCAGCAACTCTTCACCAGAGATTTTAAACACCTTCCACGATGATGTCGTACCCCTCACTTGCGCTTCCATTAAAGATCTATCACTTGCCGGGCCAATTTTCGACACTGCTTGTCGATCGTCGTTTGTCGATTGTCGATTATCGATTACAAGTGGTTCACATCTGTTCACAGCCTTTCCGTCCTCTTCGCGTCGACCTTTCGCCTCCTTTCGCCTCCTTTCGCCTCCTTTCGCGTATGGAATGCCTCCTCCACTCGGATCAGTTGTTGCAAACTATTATTTCTTTCGCACTGCTTTGACCGAGTAATTTTCCTAAAAATTCAAGGAATAAGAATCGAAGGAGTTCACGCGGATATTCTCGACGGCATTTTCGCTGGACGTTTGCCCGGGTATCGAGCGAGTATGACGATCCGTTCCCTTCACTAGCCGTGCGTCGAGTGCCGGGGGCCGCGCGGGCCTCCCATACTCTCCTTCGGCATTATGAAAGTACGCTGTTCCGTGGTACCGGGTATTCCAGCCGGTCTCTCTTGGGGGAACCCACGCTCGGGAGCACAGTTATCTACTTACACTTGCTTCTTTCATTCGCCCCTGAAAACTACCCTTGGTAACCCCAACTGCGTCAGTCTAAAGTTCCCTTCGATTGACAACAGCTCGCCGTTAATTAATGCCCCCTGGCTGCAGGCGGTAGATCGGCAGGTGGTGCCGGTTGCACAGCCGGAAATACCATACCGACTTTGGGAACAAGGATGCACTCTCATCGATCCTTTTTCGTCGTACCGTTTCCCCACCAGCTGGAAGTGGCATCGGACGCTCGCATCGTGCCGGAGCTGCATCGGTTCGGGGAGGAAAAATACCTGTACTCATTCTCCGTGAGTTCTAAGCAACAGGTGACTATTACGGACTTTAACAGACTTAGGTCGGCCGCGCGTGCTGCGAGATTAGTGTAATTATCCGGCAGGTTCTCCTGCTGGCTCCCTATCTCGCATCGCGTGACATTCCGACCAAATTGGGCGGACTTTGAGAAATGAGGGGAACTATGGAGTTAGTTCTCTTCAAGTGTCCATTTTTCCCTCGAGACTCAGTAGGGGCTCGGGTGCATTAACATTTAAGTGGAATAAGAGGTTGGCTGAGGCGCTATGGAAATCGTTGCTTTCCTCGCATCAAAGCGACACAGTATTTTGCCGCAACACACGATACTCCGATCCATCCTAGAGTACCGATACGCAAAAAGGGAGTACGTGTATCGCATTTCTCCCACTTCCGTTAACTTTCGCTCCTGCAACATCATTAGCAACGTGATTTACTCCCTTTTTAACTCGCTCACGGGATGCCCCTCATCGGAATGATTTCTCGCAGAAGGTAACCCGCAAGCTGTGAAACTGGAACGATTTGTAACGAGCAGGTTACACAGTCCCACCCAATATCGGGATAATCGCCATGAGAAAGTCTAAGCGGCCGATTAGTCTAATCACATTTTTCGGATCCACCAAATCAACTTGGATCCATTGAAAATATTCACACTAAGAAACTAAGATTCCCAATTGTTTTTATCAAGGCCTTAAATTAACAGAGTGTTAAGTTACATGTTATTACAATTCACAAGTTTTCCACTCATGAAACTCAGCAAGACGGGTTAGTCCGATCCTACTCACTTTCGGTAGAGTCGGTAGTGGGTTCACTTGCTCTCGGAGCGGCGCATTCGTCAATTCCTATCTACTCTCCATTCATTGGAATGCAGGAAGAAAAAGAAAGTACCAGTGTATTAAAATATAATAATTCCTCCCAGCTCCTGGCTGCTTCCTTCGCAGTAGCTTTCTACGGTCTAGATTGGCATTGACTGTGTGATCGCCCGGCAGCCTTGTTCGATGTCAGCGCGTGTTCCTCGCAGACTCGTAGTAAACTGTAACGGCGGATATTTATGGACGGGGCAGCGCAGCGCGACAAGCGGGTCCGGGGTATAGTAGGTGCCGGGGAAAAAAGGTTGAAAAACACTGTTATAAGGTTACACCGGCTTTACCGTTAATGCCCCTCCTCCTCCCATCTCTTACCACATCGAGTAGAGTGTTCCCCACCTGGGCAGGCAGGCGAACGCGCGCGCGCGCACCACGTCCCTTGCGATCGCGTTTCCACTTTTTGCCTCGGCAGCTTCTCTCCTTTCAACCTTTCCTTACTCTCCTTACTTGCTTGAACTATCTTATGCCTTCGTGCAGCCATTTCGCCAGTTCTTTTCCACGCTTCTCTCTTCTACCATCCTATTTCCTATCTTTCATTTGCCTCTTTCTATCGTTAGACCGGCAGCTCGTGCTCTCGAGCCCCTTTCACCTCGACCAACTTCAAACTCAGACTGCTCCTCGTCCCGAGGAGAGCCTCTACATGTCTAACCACAGAACATCTTTTCTTCAAAGATTCACACACACACACACACACACACACACACATATATATTTCGTTAATGCAACCATCGTGAAGAACGCCAGGATCTTTCTTCTCTTTGGCGTTTAAGTATCATCTTATGGGCTATTAAAATATGGGCCATTGGATCTGGGCTGAGAAAAACTTCTTCTGCCGCATCCACTAATCTCTGCGTCTACTACTACTTTGCGTTACATCACGTTCATATCCCTTTTATGTATCCCTTTCTCCGCAAGTTCCGAAAGGAAAAGAAAGTTCACAAGATTAATAATCTCCTCTGTGTTAATTACAGCAAGTAAAAAAGTGTTAATTTCTAAATCACGGCTGTTTTGTACAAGATTTTGCCTCCTCGTCAAGGAGATTGGTTTCATTTTATAGTCCAGCACTTGATTGAAAGCCGAGGATAGGTGATCTTGGGAATTGTAGAAGAGGAGGAGAACGGAGCGGAGCGTATATTTATATGTCTGCAGGTAAGGGTTGGGGCGTGAAAGGGGTGAAAGACCGGGCGATCACAGTATAGAATGTAGACATATAGCGCTGAATTACGTACACATAGCGACATCTGCAGTGGAGACTCGGTATTGCAGGGTTCGCCGAGCGTTCCTGTGAATCGCGAATGCAAGGAAACGCATATACACGGGCTTCACTTTCGTATTTGTATCGTCGTTTTCGGAGTGTGTACGCTATGCACGGAGGGATTTACGATGACGCCGGCATCCGCAGCCAGACGCCGTCACGAAAGCACTGATTCCCTGGGTTTTCACTAACAACTTGGAGTCCCAGCGAGGCAAATAACCGGAAAAGATGTAAGTCTTTGATTCACAAAGACCTCGTACTATGAGACATTCACCTTTTCCACTCGCACTAAGCATCATGACTCGAACAACACAATTTTTCAACGACATCGTTATGTTATCGTTAAAATACGTTATATTTGTGTTACAAACTGCCGATAACTCCATTTCCCGTTGTCTCGCATTCGTGTTCCTTATTTGTCAAATTCACGAAATCCGTACCCTCGGCTACCTAATGTTTATGTCACGGCTTGTGACCTGTTAGGTGACTAAAATTGCAAGAAAATCGGAAAACTAAAAGAATGTAAAGATGGCCGAAGGGGGAACAGAACCAAAGTTTGTTGACAATCAGATTTCCAAGATCCAGTTGGAGGTGAATGAGTGTCTTGGTAATTGGCTAGTCTATCTGCAGGTTTGTGCTTCATTGCTTGTTGGTTTCGTATGGAAGAGTGATTTTAAAGTTTGCTTTATTTTATTCAGACGCTCAATGGCCTATGCACTGCTGGTACTAAGTTGGCACAGTCTTTGCAGTCTCTCTTGTCCACCCATGATCCAGCAGCACCTTGCAGATTAACTGGACAATGCTTAGCTGGATGGGAAGAATTGACAAGGGCTACGTGCATTGCCAGTAACACTGTCAAGAATCATGTCATTGCTTCGCTAAGGGATCATGAGAACCGAGATAACGAAGGAGAGAAACATGTTTGTATTTCTTTCTTTTGTATGTCTGATGACCTGATTTTTATTATTTAATATCTTCTTGGTATCAATATTTGCTATATTCTAGGATATACTCAGAGATAATCTACTGACATTCATCAATCTCCAATATCAATTTTGTGTGGCATGCTGTGAGTGTTTGGGTAAGTGGGATGAACAAGACAATCGTTGCTCCAAAGGCGATCCTTCTTACTTTGTATGCTTTGTAGGAGGAATGGCAGAATGCTCTTGCTCCCAAGGTGGAAGTGCCGATTGCGATATTGCCGCGTTACAGCAATGTTTTGAACGATTGTATAGCTCACCTCCACCTATATCGTCGACCTCGACACAACAATCAGCACAAAACTGTCATAGATCTCCGTTACCATATCCTTTATTCCCTCTGCAGGTAATCATAGTAGCATAGAAGAAGCCTGAGAATGAATGATCTGCACTATAGCAGAGAACATTTGTATATTCAGGTTCAGAGGAGATGGTCCGAGACTGCAGCAGCTGAGATGTCTGGTGAATCATCTGAGAATACAATGAGGAGATGGTCAATGCCCTGGGACTGCAGAAATATTGCTGATTGGCCACAACAAGATGTCAGATCAAGATTGAGAGTTCCTCATCAGGATAGAAGTAGATCTATCACTCCTGACACGATATGGAAGACATCTGCTATGGCTAGTCAGGATGGCCTTCAGGAAGCAATACAGTTACTCTCGTGTAAACCTGGTACATTGATTTTCTTGAGTTGGCTTGCCTATATACCGAAAGATATATGAGCGTACACTCTTCTTAAGTGGTATGTATTCATGCAGGTGTCAGACCACTGAATCAACTGTCTGCATACGCAAATCAGCATATTCCGGGGGTCACATTAACAACGTGCAATTTTGAGTCGAATTACGACCCTTCCATTTGGCCCGGCGCTCGTAAAGTTGCCTCGCCAAGATGTTGGCCACACGATTCTCATTCGAGTGATCACTCTGATCAGTCAGGACACCGTGAGAGTGATCAGAGTGGGCATAGCGGTGAACACAGAGATTCAGGTAAATTAACATATGTTCTTCGCTACAGTCGATTAAAATAGCTTTTGTCTGGCACTACTGAAGCAGTTATGTATGAATTTTATAATAGAGCAAAGTGGCACCAGCGGAAGTGGTCATGGAGATAGTAAAGATAGCGTTCATTCACATAGCGATCATAGAGAAATTGAAGTTGGTACGGTGGATATCTTACCGTCTCGAAAAAGCAGTTCTTCGACTGATTCATGCATCTCGGCCCACAGCCGCTCGGGTTCCGAAAGTGCTGGTGGTGGAGTAAGTACTAATAATTATAAACTAATTCAAGTGACGATTGCCAGGTGTTCATACTACCAACCATTCCAGGATTGCGTGCGATCTCAGTTATACTCAATGTGGAGCGGTGGCGATTTACCTTTCATTAAACTGCCGGAAAGCAATGAGATGCAAGACGATCATCCGCCTACGTAAGACGTTGGCGGTCTCGAACACCAATGCAACATTTATTTGAACGTAGTAATCTATACAGCAGATATTATTTTAATGCATGTTCCAATAGTGTTTATTGTGACACTGTGACAATTCTTCGGTCCCCGCTGGATGAAAAGTAGTCATCCCATTGAAGTCGTAAATACGGATTGTTAATACAAGGCGTGTGTTCGGAACGCATCACGCCTCCACGTGCGGCAAGACGCACGAAAAAATATTGTTTTATTGTTAACTCGATCGTGATTGTGAACTGCTGAGAGTTCACATACACGCGACGCACTGGTGCGTTTTTTATTGGAAGAACGACGTAAAACGTAAAGCTCAAAGAGCTGTCGATTTATCTATTATGTCGTTGTTCATCGTTTCCATTAATTTAAGAGTACGTGGTGAGTAGAGTCACTCTGATTTTTTTCTAGTCTGTCGATATTTTTAAGAGGAGCAATGTGGAATGCATTTTTATAATTCGTGCTGATTACATATCCTGAGGAAACGTGGGTTTGAGATTTGTTTATAGCAGCGCGTGCCCGTGCGTTGTCGTTACTTTTAATGAAGCGCGATCGAACGATATTATACAATAACTTTAGAACATCCTACCCGATATTCCTTAAAATCTCGATACTGCTCGTCAATACGACCAACCGACAGTATTAAGTGTATCACGCGAGCAACATTCCCTGCGATCAGATTCTAAGACATTATTCGTATACACACGTGTGTTATAAACCCCGTAAAAAATATTTTCCATCCCGCCCCTTCCCATTCCAGATATAAGGCTGATAGAAATGGAGTATGTGTGAGTCAGTAAGGAATGATGTCGTGTATGTACAACTTTATTCGTATGGCACAGAAAAATAATAAAACATCCGACACTATAAGGCTACTTACAGGTATATTTAACACTTAAAAGAGACGAGCGATGACCTTTACGCACTATGCCGTGGCAATCCCTGTAAACACGGGTAGTTTTCGAGGGCCAACAAAACAGGCCATCGATTCGCTCGGCCTGATTTAGCAAACATACACAAACAGGACAGCACTATGCATATGCGCGGACATTCGATGACTTTGAGCCACCATTACCGCGACTGTTTAAATTAGACCCCGTGCTCATTGCAATACCCTTTTCAAGGGCGAGAGGTATCTACATGTTTTCCTACTGTTCAATAAGTCACTTCGAAAAGACAAACCATGGTAATAGTCTGCCACAACAGGCGGCTACTGCGCAACGAGTACGTGTGTTATGTCGAATCGAAGAACCATGTGCGAACTACTGACGAAAGAAGCAGCACAAGTGCGAGTTCGATTTCGTGTATGTATCGTTCAGCGGAAAAGCGCGTATCTTGGACGCAAGAGTGTAGTGCTCTCACATTCAATAATGAAATACGCTACTGAACGAAAGACTGGTGTTAGTCGATCTCATCCTCTGCCAATTCATCTTCGTCCTGGCCGTAATCATCGTATTGATCCTTGAGATCGTCCTCCTCCTTGACTGATGGACAACGCAGGCATCGGGACTCGTTGATCCCGTAATTGATACATGTGTCCCCGATACACTCACAACAGCCATTATGGAACCATCTGTAGCTAGTTGCTCCCATACTTTGGCAAGAGGCTCCACATTTGTTCCAAGAATTGCATTCCGCCATAAACGCCACTGTGCAATTGACCGTCATCACGTTCGGCTTCAAGGGATGAACTTCCTCTTCTGAGGTTTCTGCGAGTTTCACAATTTTTTACTTAAAAGCGGGTGGACACTTTAGCGTATTAATCGATAGCTAGCAATTTTAGTGACATACGCATGTGGTACTTGATTTCTTTATCGTGCTTCGGTGTAAAGAGAGACATGTCGAAATCTACCGGATATGTGAACGTCAGCCACCGTTCGTGGGCATCTGGTTCTGCGGTAAGCGCCTGGAATAATCCAGGCACTGGTTCACTGAAGTCTTCCACATTGGATTTCTTGCTCAGAGGATTGCCCGTTATATTTGGTTTTGGACAAAGATCTATGGTACATAAAAGATTCTTAACGTCCCTTCCAAACTGAGGCAGGAAAGAAAAGTACTCGACGAACGCCTGCTTACCTACACACGAGCAACACTCATCATAGAGGTAATTCAGGCAAGAGAAGCACTCTTTGCAGCAGGTACAGGTGACGAGATCGCACTTGCAGCTCTGGGTAAGCATGCACTTGCTCACAACGCTGGCACAGATCGCCTCGTTGCAGGCCTCCGAGTACTTCATCATCGCCGCCAAGAATAATCCTCCAATGGTACATACGACTAGTGTTCTCCTCCAGCTCGTCATTGTGACCTGGACAAACCTGTGGTTGGAAAGCAAACAATTACTACACTCGGGCACCGCCAAAATAAAGAACACAAGTGGGCGGCGGCGGCGGCGGCGGCGACTCTCTCCACTTCAATAAAGCACGTGGATGTCAGAAAAAAAGAGGAGGGAACTAACAATAAGAGAAAGATCGTGGAGATGAGCAAGGGTTCGCAAGACAGAAGCTGGGAGGTTCCATATCGTCTGCCGCCAAGTCTACGGAAGAACGTGAGGCGTGCACGTTGATTATGGCCATGAAGTCCGATTAAGGTCATTAAGAATATTCATGATCGTGAGTCAGGGGATCATTAAAAGAGCGGATTTTCTGTGTGGACACCTTAAAGTTCAACAAGTTACCACTTACCAGTACTGACAACAAGACTTGAAAGATCGGACACTCCTGCCGGTTAATCAAACGACTGTCATCTGATATTTAGATAAATTCTCATCATTAAATCCTGCTACCCCGTTGAATGAAAATTTCAGGAGAAATACCACACGATAAGGAAGAACGAGCTTGTTAAAGATGTGACACCTGTAATACTATGCATACCGCCGATGCATACGGTGCTCGCTCGTAATAATTACGGCTTCGGAACGTACCAATTAAAGTGCTATTTATAACACGCATAATCGCATCCTACGTTATTTAAAGCGATGTATTATTGGAAAGGAATTCCATTACGTTGACCCGTTATCCCGGCGAGGGCGTAGAAAATATTGCGTGCGAAACTCGACTACCAATATCCGTCCTGCGCAGTAATTCAACCTGTCAGTCGCAATATCGTTAACGCGTCCAAACAGTCTTCAACATCAGTTAATTCAATGTTATTAATTAGAGCCGTCGAGACTTAAAAGAGAACCTTCTCGAAACCCGGGGAATACGTGGCGCAGTCGGGTTAGTTGCTGATGAGCGCTAATAAACTGAGCAATCGGAAGGAGTGGTCCTCGCATTTATAGGTGAAACTAGCTGGGCCCGCTTTTAGAATCGAGCGGTTTCCAGAGCGATGCGCCAGGTAATCGATGGCCAATCCCTTCGACACGCTCTTTCAAACTCTCATACTCTTCGAGGCACTTGTGTTCAATGAATCTTCCATTGGCGAGTCAGCCGGAATTGGGTGGACGAAAAATGGCGTTAAGTAGATCCGAAGAGGATTTTACATCGAAGAAGCAGAGAGCAGGCTGTTGCGGAGTCCTCGGGGTCCGGACTCGGGAGTGTTTGCAATGGCACCAAGCGATACGAAAGGATTGTAATCGACGAGCGTGCGACTAATTGAAATGCCAGGAATGTCCTATGCAACGAACGAGGAGGAGCGAGGAAGGCGCAGAGGGTGTCTCGCGCGACTACTTAAATGCTTTTAGACAAATCCGACGAGAGAGTCGTATTGAAATGTGGACGCTCGTCATCCAGGGACAGAGAGACGTCGTGCGTACAGCCTCGCCTTGTTCTGGCCTGAGGCGATGGAATAACTTCAACAACAAACGGCAATCGCCTTCGTGGAAGGCAGCGTGGCATCTACCTACGAGTCTCCCGACGCCAAACTCAGCTCTTCCAATTCTTCCCACTATCTCACCAATGGTCGACAACATCTGTTTGCCCTCGGCACCAAGATCCACTATCGATTCAGCGATTTCTCGAGTGATCGGCCACGCATAATCTCTATGGACTTGGGAAGATCACTCCGAGATGCTTGGAGGCACCAACGGACGCATGGAGCATTCGTTACACGCGTGACACACGAGTGACTGATTTTTCCTATACGCATCGACCGGCTAACGCGTAATTACTCGCTTTAGCTAATGAAGGCAGCGACGCGGTTCTGGAACTCGGCCGCGTACTTGTCTTGAGTTTAACCGCAGAAAGCATGGTTTCTCGGGAATGAGATATGTGCTGGACGGACAGAAAGGAGATTGAGGCGACGACGCGCGAAACGAAAGGAAAGTCCTTCAACAGGGTGCGCGCGAAAAAAGCCGATATTACAAAATTACAGCGTGTCGCTGCACTATCCTACGTGTTCGTATTGCACAGGTTTCACCACGGCGGAGGCACCGAATGCAAGCACGCAGTCCAACCTCGGAAATAGACGAGGATTGCGAAAGCGTTTGCTTACTCTCTCGGCTGGACCAGAACTTGGACTGGCAGTCGAGAGGTGTCCTTAAAGATTGCGATACCGGCGACGGGTACGTGCTAGGAGTCGGCCGACGAGGCCGAGCGCGTCAAGAGACGACGAGGAAGATCGGCGACTAGTGATCTCCGATAGAAAAGGTGGCGACGATCTCGCGCTTGATGATCCAGCGATATTTACCTGGGAGAGCAGCGGCGTATTCCAGCGGAGCACAAGCGGTGCGCGTACAGCAGTAATCTATGCACGAGAAACTATTTTAAGAGCGCGCAACCGGTTCGCTTGGTGACTGCTACGGGACATAGTTCCTGCGCGAGCTATATCCTTCTTATCTTGTTGGCAGTTTCTCCCGTAGCACCGCCGAACCTTCGAGCAGGCGGCACCGTTCTATCTCGCCGGGGTACCCTTGCGATCCACGCCTCGTCCTCGAGAATCCTCGACAATCGATTGATCTCATTCGCGCCGATGATCCGCTCTTCTCTTGGCAGTGTCAACCACCAGTCTAATCCTTGCTTGTAGCCTGCACTTGGAGCCACTTTCCCCGAGAATCGGCGATAACGCGCGCACCAACAGATTCTTCCTCTTGCGCCCTTTGACCGCGCCGACCGCGACTCTGCGCCACTGGGAACTCCTGGCTTTGAATGTGTGTCGGCTTTGGGAGGCAAAAATCCCCGCACAAGATATGCAGATTTCGATCGCAGGAGAAAAAGGAGTCCTGGAGAGCGAGGAGGCGGCCAAGAGATCGTGGTACGGATCGGACGGATCGAGGAGAGCGGTTCTCATTGGACTGAATTAAGGAAGGACGTGGACCGCGCGGAACGCCGAAGCGGAAGGGAAGGAGGCGAACAGCGGACTTTGGAGAAGAGGAGGCAAAGGAGGTGTCGGCGATGGTAGCAGTGCGGTGTGTGTCCGAGTCCGAGGCTGGTGGTGGAGGCTAAGGTAGAGGTGGTCGTTCCGCCGCTGCCGTCGCCGCCGCTTTGCCACGGTTGCCTGTGAGATCCGATGGTGGTGGTTGGTGATAGCGAGGCTATCCGGACCCACGGAGAAGGAGAGGAGAGCTGAACTCCACTGCAGATGTAGGCGCCGAGCACAACCAGTCGCCCGGGACTGGTTTTCAATTTTTTCCCGACTTTTTGTTTTACCTGTGCCGCTCTGCCGTCGCGCCGCGCCGCGCCGCGCCGCGCCGCGCTGCCTCTCTGCGTAACTGCCGCCTCCCCACTACCCCGCCCCTGTCTCACTCTCTTCCTCCTCTTTCTCAAACAACTCCTCTGCGTTCTCCACTCCACCTCCTGCGCTTCGCCTCCTGTGGCTCTTCCTCTCTACAGTGATGCGCGCGCTCTCTCTCTCTCTCTCTCTCTCTCTCTCTCTCTAGTTTATACTGGCTTTCCTGGCTCAGGACCACACAGACTTCCACCGGAGGACACGCAGCTAACCGGGAACCTATTTAGTCCTTCTCCCTCCCTCCTGCCCGATACCATCGAACCCAACACCGAAATGCCGCGATATCCGTTTCTCCCAGGTATCCGCGCCGATAAGCGAGTATCAAGAAAACCATCTACTCCTCTTTAAACGAGCCCCGCTACTTTCTTCCTTTATTCACAGCTGAGACGCCAATGACAACCGGGCAATTAGTATTACAGCCTTTCTGATATCACTTAGAGTATACCTCGAGATTTTCGAAATCTCCTCGATCTTTCAACTCGAGCCGTGGGTCGCGCCTACCATTTTCCCACAAGCTAACTCTTTCTTATGGGTCCTCGTGTCGAAGAGCACCTACCATGGCATCTGTGTTCCTTTCACTCGATTATGGGAATGGTAAATCATATGGTTGTTGTACAACCGGATCTTTCAGCGAAATAACGCGTAGCCAGGCACATATACACTCATATAGACTCAGTCTGAGAAAATTCTTTTCGACCATTTCCCTCAAGAATGAATCGATCAACAGGCCGCCTCTCTATCTCTAAAGTTCTCGGCATAGAAAGGAATCGTGATTTCAAGGAGAGCGTCGACGTCTAACTGGTACTGATACACGCCGCGCCGCGCCGTTCCGATTCCGAGAAGGATTCCAATCGACTGAAATTACTATGGATCGAGCGGGTACCGTTGCGATAGCAGACCGCCTTTAGAAATGGCAGCACGAGAATCCGCACATGAGATAGATCCATCGTGCAACCTCTCATTTCCCTCCTACTGCAATCAACATCATTTAAGCCTGGCTTTCGGGCGTTTAAGTATTTAGCCGCTTCCGCTATATGTATACCGCGACGTGTATGTACACCACGACATTTTTTCATGTACTCCTGACAGAACACCGAACAATGGAGACATGGAGAGAGTGATCTGATCTCGGGAGTTACGTTTCTTTCAAAGATCCAAAAGAGAGATTGTAAGGACGGAACGTTGCTATTCATTGAAATGGCCAATGTAAGTAAGCAGTAGTACTTACCAAGGGCAGAAGGAAGACGAGTGAGCAAGGTACGAATTGCCTGCGGAAAGGTGCGCTTTCCTATGGAGGAAAGCCACGCCACGGCAAACACAGAGGTGGTCGTCCCGGCGAAAAGTCCTTGCTATAAGATGGGTTGGTTGCTGGCCGCCTGACTTTGCAGTAGATGTTGGGGACCGCAGGCCCCGCAGGACTCCCAGGGCGAAAAAAGAGACGAAATTGAAAAGACAAAGGGGAAAGAGAAAGGGGGGAGGAGCGCGCGGTAGCCCCAGTTCTCCTGGAGGATGCGTCAGGTATACGAAGGTCGTTAGCTCGGAGAAAAATTAGCCGTTTGCCGGAGTTCCGTCTTCTTCTGCTTCTTGCGCTCCTCTCCTCCAAGAGAGATGGGTCAATCAGATACGAAAACACTTGTCGGGACCGCGCGCATTGTCCGAAAGTAACAGGGACCCACAAAAGGATCGCGCGCACACAGGTATAGTCCGTCGCTCTAATGACCGCGCCCCGAGGAATTCAAATCCTTCACGGCTCACTTGGGGACGACCAGCATGCTCCGCAGAGACTCCACGGTCACCGGCCACTGATTATTTTCCCTCCGATGCCAGAGAGACTTACGGTATTTCCGGATCACTCATTTCCAGCGTCGCGCCTGCATGCTCTCGGTCCTTCCAGTCGATTCTGGAGGCAAGCCGAGGATTAGTATCGCCACGCGCAACAAGCCGCAACTAGCCAGAAGTTTGCTCGACCGATTCAAAGGCAAATTTCATCCTAATTCGTAGCGCAACGAGGAAGATGGATATCTCCATCGATTCTAATCTAACAAGCCTTCTCTCGTATTTCTGTCTGTTTGTTGCGTCAGAGTTCAGCAAGTCACCGAGTCTCCATTACTACTTACCATTCATTGCGAATTTATCGGAGAATGAGTTGTGCGGTCGTTTTGCCGAAAAATATTAATGGCTCTTATATGTATTTACCAACTGGCGGCGACATCAGTTTTTTCCCCGGTGGCCCTCTCACTCTACACACCCGACTGAACTTCTCCACCGACCGCAGAACTCTTTCCCTAAATAGAACTTTGTTTATTAAAAACGGCAAGTACCCGGAAGGGAAGGGGCCCGAAAGAAGCACAACTCCATAGGGTACAATGATACGACATACGAGTTGCTGTGCGTGTTTCAACGGATCTTGTGCTTACCGCGGAGTTCAAAATTCCGTGGAACGCACAAGCCACAACTTGTAAATGAGTGTCAAGTATTACAAAAACAGGAGTACTGAGCGTGTGCGGGACACTTGGAAAGGTGTGAATTCGCTGGGAAAACCAGTACAGGATCTATCGCCGCGATATTTCCTTTACATTTCTACGAGTGATTATATTGCATCGTACTGCCTTTACCCACAATATCTTCTCGGATTCAAATTATTGTAACTCAGGCGTAGTAGAGAAAGGATTGTGCTTCGTATAAGATCCCATTTGTATGATTACGGCAGGCGCGTCTTTGGTTGGCGTCCAAGTTAGCTTTCGATGGCTGAGACTGCCAATCGCTCAATGCATTGTGAAGAGACCGACCGGTAGATTTGCCCATTTTTCACGTGTAAATTCAACGTATTGTGACTCATCCTAAACTTCCACAATAAAAAGATTGAAAACATTGTAATAATGGGTTTTATAGCTAACTATGATGGGAAAATCTTGCTGCATTTCCCTACAATTTCTTTTATATTCATCGCCTTTCGGAAAAGTGTTAAGTCGTAGATAAATAATCCAAGACAATGCTTTAACTGTGACTACAGTAATAAAAAAGAAATGAGAAGAGGGCAAATGTCGAGGGCGCCCTCGATGATATCGGTGGTATCAGCGGATGATATCGGTGCTTCCATCTCCAGGATGGGCTGGAGAACGCGATGGAGGACGTGTCACGTCCATTCTCTTCCCAGTCTGCCGGAGGAGACGTGGTGTTCGCCGATCGGTCTGACATGCCATCGCAAATGGAGTTCCGTGGACTTTCCGTGAATGAATCGGTACCAATAAATAGTAATCGGCACTGATCAGTGCTAATCGCTTGGCTGCGTTCTTTGGTTCGGTTGTGACTTTTTAAATTCCCATTGGGAAGTCCCGCGCCCGCGTCACCGTGCACACAAGTCTGGAACGTTTTGAAAGCGTTTAAGCAGTCCGAGCAAGAGATCGAGTCGACAGGATTCCATCGCAAGAGTGGAAAGGGATTGCATCGATAAGAAACCTTGTATAGTGATACGTGATTGCTTATCGAGAATTGCTCTGAGAAAAATCTAAGAGCGAACAGAAGGCAGGAGCAACAGGAGTAACCCCCTGCTCACATCTTGGTCGATGCGTGAGTACGAAATTTGTTTTCATCTTTTCCATAGCACGTTATCAGTCATATTCTCTCCAAGTTGTTAAACACGACTCCCATGTAACCTAAGAAGGATTATAAAATACATTCCCGTAATGAGAAGTTTATTCAGTTGGAGAAAATCTTGCGGCGGCTTTACTTTCACCTGTTATAATTGTACACGCACACTGCGTGCCATATTGGGTGAAATCTACCACGTATGCTGCCGTTTACCCGGGCGACCTCGTTCCCGCGTTTCTTGTTACGATTTTTCTTTTTCCCACCTTCGATAGCGCACATTTTTCTATTTCTTCGAATATCCGGCTGCACCGAGCCTGTTGCACGAACCAGTTATTGTGTCGTCCGTGACACGGACCGTACACGCTAAAAATCGTCTACATGTACTTTCAGTTTCTTTGTCACTTCAGGTGTTATTAGCCTCATACGCATCAATATCTATGGACGCGTACCTCATGGTAATGACATCCATATCATCCAGTGTCCTATGCCTGAATTGATGGATGTAGCTGCTTATTGTTTTACATGACGCATACATGCTTATACTTTTTGATTTTATTATGTTTCACTGGAATACCTTCTTCGACCTAACTATGCAAATAGCCGTTCCTATCTCTGAAATAGTCTCGCTTGTTTAGCTAATAGGAAACTACACGAGTGAATGGATTTACACTAATTTTTTACTAGTCCAGGAATACTGTGTCTGGAAAATTATGATTTTTCTGTTGCAGTAAAATGAAGTACTTTTTGAGTTTATGTTTGTTGGCCTTGGCAGTACAACTGTCAGTGGCACCACCAGTCACTCAAAATAAGAAGGATGAAAAAGAAAATGAAATTGATGACAAGGATGAATTGACAATTATGGAATATAGAAGATATTTGAAGGAGGTAGTTCAAACATTAGAGAGTGATGACGGATTTAGACAAAAGTTGCAGAACGCAGATGAAAATGATTTAAGGGTAAGTCTTTATCTAAGCACGGTGGAAACAGGAGCGTGGACATAAGCACTATATTTTTAATGTGTCTTAGACAGGAAAAATAGCGGATCATTTAGAGTTTGTTAGTCATAATGTGAGAACCAAGTTGGACGAGTTAAAAAGAGAGGAACTGGAAAGGTTGAGGCACTTGGCAAGAAAAGAATACAATTTGGAGAACGGTTTGGATCTTGACCGGCTGAAGCTGGCGGAATATTTAGACCACACCAATGAGATGACCTTTGAGATCCAAGATTTGAAGAATCTAATAGCTAAGGTAAGTTAAGTGGGACCATTACGGCGGATTAGTCGTTATTGGACTATGTTGATTAATATCCTGTCTATTCCAGGTGACAAAAGACTTGGCTGAAGTTGATAGGATAAGAAGGGAGGAATTCAAGAGGTATGAAATGCAAAAGAAATATGAAGAGGAAGAAAAATTGGGGGCTATGAACGAAGCTGAAAGGCAGAAATATGAGGAAGAATTGAAAGCTATTAGAGAGAAACATAAAAATCATGAACCAGTATGTTTATTTTTTCACTCATTATTTATTTATAATAGATACTATAGTGACTTATATCATATAGGTACATCATCCTGGCAGTAAACAACAACTGGAAGAAGTATGGGAGGAACAAGACCATATGGCCAGCGAGGATTTCAATCCAAGGACGTTCTTTTTCCTTCATGGTAATATTGGGTTTTCAATTGACCCATGATTAAAGATCACTCAGTAAATGGTCCCTAAATTATATTAATGTTTTCAGATGTCGACGGTAACGGCGTTTGGGATCAAGATGAAGTGAAAGCTCTTTTCTTGAAAGAATTAGATAAGCTTTATGCTCAAGGAGCAACTCGCGAGGAGATGCTGAAACGCTCGGAAGAAATGGAGCGAATGAGGGAACACGTATTCAATGAGGCTGATCTGAATAAGGATGGATTTATCAGTTATGAGGAGTTCTTGGAGCAAACAAAGAAACCAGAGTTCCAACAAGACGAAGGATGGGAAGGCTTAGACGAACAGCAGATCTACACACATGAGGAGTTTGAAGCATTCGAAAGGCGCAAGCACGAGGAAAAGATGATAGCAAAGGGAATGGTAAGTACACAGTTAGTTGATTTTTACTTTATATACGAGTGGGTACTGCAAAGGTTTAGTATATTGTGTTTCCGTCTACCCACGGTTGTTCTGAGATTTCTTTGGTGCTTCAACCTACACCTTTCATTAGTAGCATGTGCAATTTGTGACGATAGAAGTACTGTAGATCTATGAATAACCGCTCGATTTGAATGATGTATGCTCCCCCAAGTAACAATTGTGACGTCCCTGCGAGTTCTTGGAACTCCCAACTATAAGTTCTACTAAATTACATTGGCTGTAGGATGCCAACCAGCTTGGCAAAGTAATAATTGGCATTTAGAATGCGTCCCTTGTAATAAATTCATGACGATTCTGGTTTTCTCCAATTGGAACTTCTTTACCATTTTACAAATCACTATACAACTTTACGATTGTACACTGGAGTGTACAAGTGGCGTGGTCACTAGTTCTATTGTGCTTTTCTTTTTCAATCTGTGGTTTGTAATGTTTTAGTAAGTAATAATAAGTAGCTTGTGCACTTTTTGTTGCTGTTGTTAGCCACCACCGCACCAAGGTAATATACCTGCGCACCCTGATTCGGTGAGTAATTATAGTGCTCCACATTGTAATTCTAATGGGAATACATATTGCACTCTATGCTATAACGGAAGTCGTTGTGTAAATTTCCTCAAGGAAGTTATAAATCCTGTTCCAGAGTTTAGTTTTCCGTAATCATTCAAGTCTTGTACACTCGAAGAAATATGAGTTCCCATTGTGTCTGATTTATGCATGGTGTCTGTTTATTAAACCGCATGGGTATCAACTATACAACGGACATTTCGCAGTTCCCGCCTCAGTACGTGAATATGCCGGCGCAAGGCGTAGTTCCCCCAGTCGCGATGCATCAGCAGCAGTATCAAGATCAGCACCATGGTCAATATGTACCACAAGGGCAGGTTCCAATACAACAGCAAGCATATCCGAACCATGTGCCAGTGCAAGTTCATGACGCAGTTGCACAACAGCAATATCATCCACAAATGCCCCAACAGCCGATACAAGGCCATCAGCCGAATCAGCAGTATCACCCTGGACAAGTTCAAGTACAGCATCCAGGGCAACAACCACAATATCAGCAAGTACATCCTCAACAATATCAGCAACAGCAGCAGCAGCAGCAAGCTCAACAGGTCCCACAACAACCGCAACCACCCCAGAATCCTAAGTTCCAGCAGCCGCAACATGCCCCGCCTGCTCAACAACCATCTCAACAGCAGAATATCGTAAACCCAGCACCACAGGCGCCAGCACCTAGTGTAGTACCACAACAGGCCAACCAGGGCCAGGCTCAGCAACCGCTCCAACAAAATTCACAACCGGCCCAAGCCGCACCTGTTCAATCAGCAGGTGTCCAGAAGAACAACATACACACGGCCGGCAAAGTATAGGCATAAAAAGAGCCGATGATCGAACAAAATTGCAATCACGATCAATCAATCAACGATCAATCATGTTTGAGATTAGGAAAAGTGTGTGAGAGTGCAATCACATTACTTGGAATTTATTTTCAAATGGACATCTACTGTTCAACATCAAGCACTGCCGATATATCGGTCTTTTGCTTATAGTTTGTTAACTGTCAAATCGTTTTGTATTCTACAGAGAAATATAATCGCGTGATACACGCAACCTGGACTAATTTATTTATCGCATAATGTATATAATAAATACTGTTTTCAGAAGAGGTTGTTGCTCATCGGTTCGCCTTATCCCACATTTGTCTTCGTTTCTTAAAATGTTTATTTAATCGCATTTCACTGTAAAGGGAAGAAGGGTCGTTGGAAGAATGATAAAAGAGCAGATAATTAATTTCTCATATTTATTATTGCATACTGTTTATGTTAGTATATTACTTAGGTATACGTGCCAAATAGCAACTTAAATGTATGATTGCGTGATTCATCTGTTTGTTCCACCCGTCAAGCACGGGCAGGTAGATTGGTAGGTTGGTAAGGTAAGGTAGGTAGGGAGGTACGCTTACTCCACTATATATAGGGTGTATTTATAATTATAGCATATGTCGGTAGAACGTCATCTTACATGCTACTCGGTAATAAATAAAAGAGGAATTGGTAATGGGTGAGAGTTCTGTTTGGAATCGTGACCAAATGAAAACTATATCGAAGTCTCGTCGCACTCGGAAGGGCAACGAGTCGGAGAACAGAAACAAACGTCGTTTCGCAGTTTGTTGTGTCACGGGTACAGTTAGCATTCGTACGCATACGGCTGTGGTTCTTCAATCAATTGCACTATCTACTGAAAAGCAATACTTTGTTTAAAGTAAATAAAAACAATAGTAATTATAAGGTATTGCCGTCTCTGTGAGAAAGAATGCCGCCCCGTGAGGCAGCGCGCATGTTAATGGTCTTAGACGATTCAGCGGTGGGACTCGAACGAAATTAGGCTGGTAGAAAGTAACAACTCGGAATCTCATTAGGCCTTGTGTGTTAAGTAGAGTCGCGTGCGAAACGCAGGTAGTTCACGTATTGTGAAAAGAACCATGATTTAGCCAGGGGCGAAAAAGATCTCTGGATCAACGGTTACTTTTTCCGACTACCACGTCAGATCTGCATTTAGAAGTTTCGCTTTACTTTCTTCCTCCTAATTATCGCGCAGCACTGGTCAAAGTCTTGGTGATTGCAGTGCTTGTTCTATACCCTTCATTCCCTCGCTTGGCCAGTGCTCGTGTCCGCAAGAAATCGTCAGATCAACGATAAACAGAGTCTTCTCGGATGTGATAAAACTACGCAAAAAATCCTTACGGCCGGTGAAATAAATATGTTACATATTACGATAATAAGGTTTAACTTCGCCGTTCATTTCTGCTTTCTCTCTATTTACAGTAAACGCAATCTCGTGTTTGTCTGTCACGTAACGTTTCGCGTGTATTCTTTTTTCGAAGTGTGTATTTGCCTATGAGCTCAGTTCCTTTCCTCATCGATTTCACCCTGCGTTTCCAGTCTTTTTCAGCGTCTTCGCGTCTTTACCTACACGTCTCTTCATTTTCGCACCATTAGTCGCATTCGCATCCTCTTTTTCTGTCTACCTCTCCCTATATATATATACACATATATACTTTCCCATCGTTCTTCCCTCCAGCACACTTCTGCAGTATCAGACGCTCTCAAGAATTCGCGCTTCTTTATCTTGGCGTGTCCGCCCTCGGTTTCGTACTACTTGTGCCAGTATCAACATCGAATCCTTCTCCTTCTTCTCTTTTTATATTGTATGTACTGTTTTAGGGGAGTGTGTCTGTATTTCTGTGTGCGTGTGTGGCCTGTAGCCATGTACGATTAAAGAATCGGGTTCTCGAAGAATGTGCGGTTCGCCTATTGTTCGCCTAACAGTTTCTGTAAATTAGGATGCCATCTAATTACTCTTTAATGCTTCCTCGCTACTGCAGCTCAGAGAAATTAAATGGTAAAGACGTTCGCGCGCTCCTCACGCTCTCTCTCTCTCTCTCTCTCTCTCTCTCTCTCTCTCTCTCTCTCTCTCTCTCTCTCTCTCTCTCTCTCTCTCTCTCTCTCTCTCTCTCTCTCTCTCTCTCTCTCTCTCTCTCTCTCTCTCTCTCTCTCTCTCTCTCTCTCTCTCTCTCTCTCTCTCTCTCTCTCTCTCTCCCTCCCCCCCCCCCCTTTCACTCAACATACATGTGTATTTATATCTCATTCCCGCTGTCGTAACGCTTCTACAGCAAACACAGTTACGTCTGGTTACATCCTGTAAACTAGTCGTAAAACATTCGTTTCTGCGTGTACACAGGATTATCTATGCGCTTCGCTATTTCGCCTTTATCCTTACTCAGCTGCCAGGGGTGTGTCTCGAAATGTTATTCCTTTTCACCCTCTGTTGGTGTCTGCGCGGCGGTATGTATTGGGTTTCTAGTACGACGTACGACGTAGGTGGTATAGTTCGAAGCTAAGGCGAAAATAAAGGAAAGATTCGGCGTGCGTGATACATTATCCTCCTTTACGGGATTCAGTAGGATCCTTCATAGAAATTTCACTTGCAACCGGACCTTTCTCGCGATCGTCGCACTCCATCATTCATTTAGTCTTTTTTGTTCGATCGACCTGGCGATCGATAGGTCATACTATGAACAGATAAGACGTGAAGGGAGTTTAACCGGTCGAGTACGGCCCCGCGAGAATGGGGTGGGCAGGTTCTCTAGGGTTGTACTAGCGTCACGCCCATTCGTCCTTACGTTGCCTCGATAAAAATTCTAACAGCTACTTTGTCTTCGATTCCTAAGGTCCTTACTTTTTTTTGCTTAACGTAATTCTCCCCGTGAACTTTCGTTTCGTCCGTCTTGACGACGTTTGAACAGAAAACTGCATCTCTCCCCTCCAAAGTAAACACGCGGCCTGCAGCAACGTTATAGCATCAATATATCAATTTATGTATATATATATATTTTTTCTCATATATATTTAATTTGTGTCCTATATCAATAATAGCGTATTAGATGCTTTTTGTTCACTTACACCTTATGTATGTAATATAAGTATCTTTTTTTCCTTCTGTTCACAGATATATCAAAATGCGAAAACGAAAGTTTCTCGAAATATCCGCCCTCTCGCTCTCTCTCCCTTTCTCTCGCCCTTTTACTCCCTCCCCCCTCCCCCCTCCCCCCTCCCCCCTCCCCCCGTTTAAAGGTTCAGCACGCTCCTCCAGCTTGTACTGCTTTGTCTCTCTTCTCTTCTCATCGACAAAACTCAAAATGAAACGTTTACGAGAATATGCCATTCAGGGTATTACCGGTGTGAGTTAGTCCAAAACAGAAATTTTGTCAGGTTGCTTGTAGTTCTCTGGCATTCGCTCTCCATGCACGCGAAATATTCGTAGACACATTGCATAAACGGCCAAAAGAAGGAGGTCCCGCGTATGATTATAATGGCAAAAGAGGACTCAAACACTTTGCAAAATATCCCATTTCTTTATTTGATTCTGCAGTCCCAGCTATGCCGAGTCGCTGCGGTTCTTCTGTAAATCGCGTAGCTTTCCTAACATCACCGAGGTAAAAGGGAATACTGAGTGCAACGGACATTTTTACGCAACGTCCCCACAAATATCTTTTCCTAGAGTTTCTCACAAAGGATTCATTCTGTGGTGCGAAATTTCGAATGATTTCTTTCTTCATGTACAAGTGGTCACGGTCTACGGGACACGTTAAATTTTTTCTTTGGAAGGCACTTACTACTTTTTTTTTTATACAATATTAATTTTAATCTTTCTCACATTCTCACCTGGTGACACGTGCTCCATTCCTTTCTTCCTTTCGCTCTTCTTTCGTACGCACACGCTTGCCAGTTCTTTCCCTAATTTCCCGGGTTCACTAATTTTGTTCTTCTTGCAATTTTATTCGCGGCTCTAACAGGTTCCCCTTACTTCCTTTTTAGCCGACCGCCTCCGCGTAGCTTCAGCTGGTTCGCGTAAATTTCACCTCCTCGTTGAACACATTAAGCCTAAATTTTAATAAAATTTTCACTCGCGCGCACCCTTGACTTTCGTTTTTGGTATTATTTTCCTTTAACTATCACTTGCGTCTTTGTTTCGCCGGGAAAATGGTGTATATCAAGAATAGCGAGACACTTCTCTTTTCCGAAATGTAATTTCCAAATGGGCGATTGCTCGCTACGTTTTACCGAATCGTTCTCGAGATAAAGCCTCCGCAGGGGAGTAGGTGCGAGAATAACGTTTTAACGAAAAAAATTTTCCTAGACAACGGATAACACGACGGATTGACTCGCACGCTTTCTTGTCCGAGCAAAAGCGATAAGCGATGGTCTTTTCCTCTTACACAGAAGGCCACTTCGAATTTTTTGTTTACTTTTTCTACTTACAAAGAGTCACTCGAACCAGCGTGCCAACGTTACAAAATTTTGTTCGCCTTAAGAAAATCCCAGCAGCCTTTTGCTCTCCAGCACTCGTAATTTCTGTGACTGTCGCTCGTGCTCCCGCCCTCTTTCTCCCTTTATCAACCTTTCTTATCTGCAAACATTCATCCGTGCCTCTCAATCTCAGACTTGTCCCTCCACACTCCGCACTCGCGCTTCTTGCCTTTCTGTTTGACTATGTCGACCGAAAGTGAGTGTCGCGGCACTTTTTGGAAAAGGACGTCCCCGTAGTATGAACCGAATTACCTATGGGAATTTCTCTCAAACCGCGCCCACTAATTGTATAAGGTTCGACGAAGCACTTTGATTCGACCACTCAGCATGCGTCGTTTTTCGATTGTCGAGGATCGAGGGTCCCTTCGCGAAATCACGCGCGTTGTATCTAAAATTTTGAAAAATAGCACGATCTTTCGAGAAAAAAAGCTCGCACGTGTTTCTTCGCCCACGTGCACTCGCCTCTCGCGCGAAACCCTGGCTCACATTCACACGCGGACAACAGACGCGCAAGCATTCCTACTCGATATTTCCTTTTCCCTTTTTCACCTGTCCAAATTTCAGCGAATTTCCACGATCGAGAGTTCTTCCGTAATTTCTCATTTCCCTAGTTCCTAAATCTTATAATTTTTATACTTGGCATACCCCAAATATGGCAGGAAGGCAATCATTACACTTAATAAAGTAGAGTAATCGTTTTTCTCTCGTCCTAACGTACTCGCTTAAGCCGTAGAACTCTACTTTTCCGTAAGAGATCTCGTTCTCTTTTCGCTCGATAGAGAGTCATAAGCGAAATTTTGTACATCTCCCATTGCTCGTCGGGCTTGCCTCGGCATTTTCACACTCTCGCGTCTCAAATTTTCAACCGCTTTTATCCGAAAAAGTGTCACGGGCTACTGCCACTCCTCAACAAACTCTTTTATATCGCGTACTATCTCTAAGTGTATATAGTTTCCAGTTTCCTCTGCTACTCACGAGTTTCGAATGCGTCGGCCACGTCGTTATATTTGTGATTCCCGACGAGCCACCTCTCTATTACGGAGGAGCCAGTCTCTCGTTCAACCGCAAGTGGATCCGCTGTGTTCGTCTTGCTCGAAGAAAACAATTGAAACGGCCATCTGAGAACTGTGCCCGACCGATCACCAACTATGTTACATTTGGCATTAAAGTACGGCTATCGTATATGCATGGGTATAAATTTGGAGTGTAAGCGCGAGTCCTTGCTCCGTGTATCAGAGGGTGCCCACTTACAGTCGCACTTATCTTCTGAAGGTACGACATGGTACGGCGAGCACACCTGATTCCATAGGTAATCACGGCACGCCCTAGAAGAAACTTGGCTATTTACGCCAGAGTCCCCCGAGTCACTATCATCTCCAGGCATATTATCGAGGAGCAACACGTTCCTCAGTCAAATGCTCCCGAATCTCCCTGTTAATCTAATGACCCTTTTAATTTTCCTAGCAGTTTTTCTTACGCTTGCTTCTTTCTACCAGAGTACGTAGCTCAGGGCGGCTATGTGCACTCTATTTCTCTCATATCCTAGCCGCTCCTTCATCCGTTTTGATTGTAAGCCTCTCGACGTCTACGTTTGGCCTAGTATACTCGTGTATGCGGTAAAGGAGTAAAGCGCTTTCGCGCGAGCACGCGAGCACGCACGCGACACAAACGCCGAGCAGCATGCGGCGTGCTTGCATGCACGATTATACACATACGAGATATGTACATGTACGAAGATAGGGGTAGATGCGCAACGTACGGAAACGCGGGCGATCGCGAACTCGCTCGTGTGGAAGAAGACGGGATCGAGTGGATCGAGGGGATCTCGTGCGAAGGCCCCGCCGAAAGATCAACGCGCGAGTATCCAGCAGGAGAGGACCGTACGTGCCAGAAGAGTCCTTCTCGATCTCGAGAGAGTCCGCTCACGAGAAGCGATTTCCGAGTCCGTGGCAATGCTCGAGCATACCGGACGAGTCGATTCGCTCCGTACCATCCGGCCAACTAGCGTGGCTCAGTAATCGTGATCTCGGGGAGTTGGCTGAACCCGTACGGTCCATTAACCCAGCAGCCAGTGGGATAGGGATGCTGGGCCCTCCCCCATAGAAGCGGTGACTCCTCGGTCCCCGATCCACCGACTTACTATTCGCAACGTGAGTCTGTCAGCGGCTCGAGCTTAACTGGAATCTTATCCTTGTCCTTGAGGCCGTGGGGACTCTTCACGAGGTCAGTGATATCCTCTTGGAAGAGATTCTCCGGGCGCGGACTGACGAAGCTCCGCGCGGGCTTGTACGTCATGCCGCTGACACCGATTCCGACCTCGACGCTGCTCGGCAAATGACTCGGGTCCATCAATGGTCCGAGCGGACTTGCTAGTGGTGACTCCATAGGACTCTCCGGTGGTCCACCTGATCCTGGACTCGCCAAGCCAAGGTTCAGCGGAGAGTTGCCATTGTTATTCCCGGCGACTTGTCCGCCGGCTGTGTTGTTTCCCATGCCGGTCGCGGGGTTCCCGTTGTTGCTGTTGTGATGATGCTGGCTCGCCTGCATCGCCACCTGGAGGTTCGACGAGAGGCTGGTCGAGAGACTCGTCGACAGATTTGTCGCCATCATGTCGTGCTGCTGCGAGTGGGCCGCCGCTACCATGCTGCACATCTGATGTCGTAAGCCTGCAGACACAACACAGACAAGCATATTTTGCGGCTGCCAAAATGTCAACTATCCACTTGAAAGAGCAACTCTAACTCTAAGTACCTTGGGCGACAGCGGCTACTGCGGCTGCAGCAGCTGCTCCCGGACTGACTGCTCCTTCTGGGCCATTGCAAGCAGCGTAGTTCGCCAGGCTCGGATACATGGATGTTGGTTCCTCCTTGACAATGTGCGGGGAATGACCGTCGCGGAAGACGACCGCGCGAATTACACCTCGGATGTGCTCATCGGGCCAGACGCCAAGCAGAATCCTCTGAGGCCTGCCTCTACCCTTCGGCCGAAGATCTGCACGGGATACCAGAAACCAGCGCTCGTTTTCGTCCGCATCCACCACGGTTTTGGCAAAACTCACGGGGGTCTGCCGTTACTCGACACTCTCCACGTTTTCCTTACTTCGATGTCCAATCCGTCCAAGACCATTGCCAATCCAGTCATGCATTCTCACCACGTCACCACTTCATTATTCCTCGACGGGTTAACGATTGGCAACAGTCTCTAGAGGAACACACTACATACACACCATTCACGCAACTTGATTTCATTCGTTCTTAAATCGGACAGGCTTCAACGGGAAAGTAGCCTCTAATTCCCGACGCGGAATCTTAATCTGCTCATTCAGTTCATTTCTTCAATGCGGAAATCGAGCGGAAGAATTTTCTCCGTACAATATCGGCCGGCGGCATACATATGTATAGTAGAGAGCAGTACGTCGAGTGGTGATCGAGATTCGGCAGCGCCCGGAGGGAATTTACTGAAAATGGTAACTAACACTCACCGGCCCCGCCGTCGGCGCTAGGACCCAGCATGTTGTGTACCCGGTTGGCGTAGAGGACGAACGTCGGATAGGGGATGTCGTACTTCCTGTAAGAGAAAAGGAACAAACCTATTAGTCACACTGAGAAAACCAGCCAGCTAGCCTAGCTAACAAGGGGATTTCCGCGACTCAAAGAGCGAGCGATGCGATGCCTCTTAATCAATTAGAAATGCATTGGTTCAGTACTAGCGGCCTCTTTCAAATCGTCAAACTTTCCGCTCGAGAAGTTATGGTATTCCGAAAATCAAAAGGAAACTATGGAAAGAAAAGCAAGAAAGGGTGGACCGAGACCGGTGCGGGCCGTAGATTTTTTAGCTTTCACATACTGATGAAATAGCCCGGTGACCGGCTCTTTCTTCTCGCTGGAAGGCGAAGGCAAGGCCCTTTTAACGACTCGGCGCGGCGCGGCGCACCGCGGCGCACCGCTTTTACGGCCGTAAGTCGTAAGCGTCCTTAAATCAATCGCCTTCCGAGTATAATAGCCAATTGTTCGCGCACTGTTTTGACCTATTTACATCCACTATGCATAATTCCCCGGGCGTACATACACGGCACCCGATTGATCGAGTGCACTTTTTCCCGAGAAGTTACTCGCGTCATACCGCGCACGCACACACACACACACACACACACATGCATACTAGATATAGTTCCTGCGGGCGCAATGCGCTCATTGTGTTGGCTTTGCTGCGTTACACGCAACTAATAAGCAGCCTGGTAGGAAATTGTCCTGGAATTTGTTCTTATCGCGTAAGAATAGACGGCAGTATTGGTCTCCACCGACTTCCCTAAATATTCCAAAGTTGTACTCTATTCTGGAAGAATGGGAATTCAGTGCGAATTTCGTTCTAGGCTTTGTGAAATAATTGAGTAGTTGGTTGCGCGTCTTTTCTAGTTCCAAGAAAAAGGAAAGCTATGCAAGGAATCGTCGAGATTCCTCGCTCCTAGTATACTATGTGCTCTGAGTGATGTTTACGAGACGCTTCGAAGAAAGAGGCCTGGTCCCTACACGTGCTACCCCACTTTGAGAATCTTCACTTGTTCGCCTTGAATCCGACTCTGTGTGTTGCGAAAGTGACGATTCTACTGATAGATGAGTATCTTTCGATAAAGCTAGTGAAAGGTTTCAGTCATTGACATACGAATGTTAGACTTACCTAGCAGCCTGACTCAATGACAATCCCTCCTTCAGCACACTGAAGATCGCCTCGGCCATGGTTTCCGGCCTCCAGGACTTGAGGGGGCCGCGCTCCCGGAAGCGCAGATTGTGCACCAGGCTCTGATTGGTATTCCAACATTTCTGCCACATCGACTGCAGCTGGTACTGGTAGCTGTCTGTTAGTTTACGCCCCCCGTGGAAAAGAGAAAAGGAAAAAAAAGGTCGATATTAGTGCGTGCCATTGTCAGCCCTTATCAAAGGGATGTTAGTCCCTGGCGCAACGCGCGTCCCCGCACTTTTCGATCAGAATCCGATCGGATCCGATCCATCCCTCGCTGCATAATTACTCGTTGCAGAGCACACGTTTTTCCATCGAATTCCAATGGAAAAGTCGGTGAACGCGCGAGCGTGAACGTTCGTACGTGGCTGTACGCATACGTACATATCCGGCTGAAAGGTTTCTCGTGCATCGATACAGAGGGATTAGCATCCCCATGTTACAAGCAATTCGAGATACATGCCAGAAGCATGTTTTTTTTCTGACAGCACAATTCGAAAATGAGAATAAAACTTTTCAACATACAATATGCATTCATCCACGTAAACCATGTAATGGGTCTTGGTGTATTTGCATATATGTATCTATACATGTATGCAATTTACTGCGTTAGCGTAATTAGCCCAGGCATTTCTCCCTGATTTCCGGGAATACCGAGAAAAATCGGGTAAGAACGGTTTTAGAGATCGAGGAGGCTGACCCGAGCACGGGATTGAGGGACGGACGGAGAACAAGGTCTACAGATGGCTCATTCACAGGCTTTATTTTATACACATTCGTCGACACGTTCTTCAGTTCTCCCTTCGCTTCACGAGCGAAGTACACCTGCAGAACGGACCTTAAGGAAGACAGGTGGGTGGGGGGTGACCGAGTCGGTGTCAACACATTCTTAACCGGAGGGAGAGTGTTATTGGTTGTTACTTTGCAAATGAAAGACGCGGCCTCCATTCCGTAATGGAAAGTATTTCTCTTACGCGTCTAAATAGTCACTCTAGAGAAACATATGCAAGGCACGTGTGTAATATCATCGAGGTATCCCGAATGCTCCTATGTATGGCACGGACGGCTGGCCTCAATTTGCAACGATTATTTAATAGTTAACTTATTGGCTTTAATTGAGCATCCTCCAATTTGACGATTAATACAATTAATTGGAAAGACGCGCGCGCTCCGCTCGACTCCTAAGAGCATCTGTCCTTCGATCGGCTCGAGCTCCAACAAAAAGCGACACACTCCCCATTCCTCCGAGTCCGACCAACAGTGAGAAAGTGAGAAAGTGAGAAAGAGTGAGGCAGGAACAGGGGAATTATCGAATTTTGCAAGAATATTTGGAGGTAAAGTTGTTGATCTCGCTGGTTCCGTTAGACAAGATGACCGATTCATTTCCATGCATGGAAATGTCCTATGGCAATTTGGGCTACAAGCTCATTGGAGACCGGAGCTTAATTAGAAGTGCGAGCACCCTCGACTGCAAGCATTGCAATCGCCGTGGCGGGCGAGCGGAGCTTTTGCACGGGGCAAAAATATTTCTCGGAATGTCGTGAGAGTTCGACGCCCGCATCCGTCGGCCGTCGGCCGTCGGCTGTCGGCCGGCCTGGCCGGACTGGCCTCTCTCGGCGCTCGTCGCCGTCGCCGCCGCCGCCGCCGCCGCCGCCGCCGCCGCCGACATTCGCACTCTCCCTCCGCCACCGTAATGTGCGTCCAGTTAAAAGCGCTCCCCAAATTTCTCTCCTATTCCTATTCCTATTCTTCCCCCCCCCCCCCCTCCTCCTCTTACCTTTCCCTCTCCGTCCCCTCCGCCGCCCCTCCCGTAACCCGCAACACCGGTTCAATCAACAATTTCTTATCAACAGTCTGTAATCAAGGTTATCGCTAGAATGGGGACGATTGCAGACGGCAATCGATTAAGACGGTATTATTAGCGACAACACGATGGGTCACGATAGCTCGATCAGCGTCCGGGAAATTGGTCAGTTGGTGGTGCTGCTCGCGATGTAACGTGGTCGAACGCCAAAAAAAAAGTAGATTGGCGAGGATGGACAACGCGGGCGCGCGCGCGCGCGCGCGACAAGCTCATTTACAAGCTAAATATAGACAACTACTCTGGTAAAAGTACTGCCAAGGATTGGAAATAAGTCATATCGACGAGCTGTTTTTACCAACCGGTCGGGTGTTATGGATTGCGCGGCTTGCATGAAAAAGTGACAGTTGAGTGGAGAAAATGTGATGATGAGGTGTTCTTGCTAAGAATGAACACGGTTTGTATAATAATACGGGGAGGGCGCGGGGGAGAGAGGCCAATAGGAGCGAATCGTTTCGCAGAAAATAGTAATGCGTAGAGAGGACGCTTAAAACTCGGTTGAGCCGCTCGATTTTCATCGCTCGTGGAAAGAAAGAAAGGCAAGGCAGGCGAGATGAGAGGAGGAGGAGGAGGAGGAGGAGGAGGAGGAGGAGGAGGGGGGGGGGCGGGGGACGAGGGAGAAAAGTAGAAAAGAAGAGTGCGGTAGGGGGAACGCGACGGGTTCTCGCTGGCGATATTTTAACGGGTATAATCAATCCCGCGGTATAATTGGTCCTGAAGGCGCAACGACGATTCCGGCCGTTTGTTTTTCGCCGGCGAAAATTGGGTTTGCCGGGCGGGCGGGATGGCGCTCGCCGACGAAGATTTATTGGCGCTGGCGCGCGAAGCCGCTTTTTTCGCGAATTAAAAAACATAAATATTATGAAAATCGTCAGGCAGCCGTTCCCTTTTTTTTGCCGGCAGCAATCTCGAATGGAACGGAAAATTGCCGGCATTATGCGCTCTACCTCTCTCTCTACATCTACATACATATATAGAAGCGTCCCCGCCCGGCCCCACGCATTTCCCCGTGATGTATCGGCTCTCTTTTCACCCCTTTCACTCCGCTCTCGCCGTTGTGCTCTTCGAAGGATGAAAAGCGAGCGGGTGGATCTTCTCGGAAATTTACCTTAAATACTCAATGGAAGACGCTGAATGGAAGGCACTAAGCTTATTGCTCGATTTATCCTCGGTGTTACGCACTATTAGTAACATTAGTCCGCTGACGATAGTTGGAGAGCGTCGGGGTTACCGGGAGTGAACGCCGCCAGAAACTGGTCAGTTCGGCTGGTGGGAAAGCTTCGAACAAGAGTCCCGAGGAGGAGTACTTAGGGTGCTAGAGTCTTTTCTAAAGGATTCTGGAATGTCGAATTATAATAGGTTCTCGGTGGCTCTCGCTCGAAGCTTATGTCGTAGGAGCTAATCTCCGTTGGAGGAGAGTACGCGGCGAGGCAGGAGGCGAAGGCACACGTTAGAAGAGATTCCGATCCAAAGCAGAGTCGGTGCTAGCTGGATCAGGTACTCGGTGAGTTGTGTCATTCATTCTCGTTCTCGTCGTTAAAGTAGAGGGAGACTATCGAGTGCTTTTTACAGAAGGCCCACCACCACCTAAAGCCCGAGAGGCCGTTGAAGACGAAGCTCGGATCGCGTTTCCGCCTGAGCTTCTCGACAAAGTTCAGTATCGCGTGGAGGGACTTCTTGGTCCGGCGATTGTACGGGCTGACGCTGATATCGCAGCAGAACTCGAGGACGGCGTTCTCCTCGCTCGAATTGAGCCCGGCCTCCTCGAGAACCATCATCCTCTTCGATTTGCCGAGGATGTTGTCGTAGAGGGTGCCCTTTGGAATCCCGTACTTGCTCGAGGCCTGGGTGAAGCGCATCTTCTGCGTGACCACCGCCTCGATCGCCTCCTGGAGATCGTGGCGCGTCCACGTTGGCGCCTTCAGCTTCAGCAGGGTCGTATAGTCAGCTAGAAAATAGTCAGGGATTGCGACTTTTTTTGTATTGGCCTAAGCGCACCGCAGAAGGAACCTGCCCGATCGGGCGGAGGCACTCTCAAGAGATCCTTGGAACTTGGAACTGCTTGACAGACAAAGAGCCCTCCTCTCTTTCTTTTAACCCTCCTCCCCCCAACCCTTCCCATCCACCCACATTCCCCCAGCTTCTCCTCTCGCGCGATACCCATCTGCCATCAGGCTCATTTCTCATCGGACTTTGCGTTGCGTTGCGTTGCGTTGCGTTGCGTTGCGTAGAAAGTCGAAATACCGAACAAGAGTTTTCCTATCCTTTCATCGAAAACTTTTCCCTTATTGGTTATCACGCGGTTTATCATTGTAACACCTTTATCTATGTATATGCGTATGCGTATGCGTATGTATATACTTGGCGAAATCATTCGGATGGCTTCCACGATAGGATGACTCTTGTCTAAAAGTGTCGACGCGACTCCGTGACTCCCTGAAATGCGTGTCAAAGCAGAGAATTAAGTATAAGCCTAGAGACACCAGGAACTTACCAGCTATACTTGATGTGGAGGCTCCGAGCCAAGCGTGGGATGACTCCATCAACTTGGCCTGCAACAGAAAGAAATTCTTTTTGTTAAACACTCCCCTTCCATAGGACAAATCTAGTAATAATTCTTTGAAAAAATTCACTAATAATTGGCAACAGTCTCGGCTTCGAGTTGGCTTGGAAAAAAGGTGATACGGCGCATGATATTGGCTGGAAGGGACAACCTTACAAGAGCGGCTTCTCTAGCGAGACGGCTAACTACTCATCCGGGACGAAAGAGTGTTCCTCTCTGCCGAAAGAAGACTCAGGTGGGAGGCTTTGCGGAGAACTGGCATTTCTGTCGACAACTTTGCTAATATGCGAGGCCTCCCGACCGAAAGGGGAAAGCGCAAGACACACGCAAAGTTGGCTCATTTGAAAAGTTTCGCTCGACGATTTCTGCAATACACTGGAAAATCGGAAGGGCACGCAGAGGCCTTCGGGTACCTACGGGGGAGTTACTTCTCATATAGCGACGCCACCGCCGACGCCGCCCACCGACGCTCGTTTTCCAGGAAGCACTCGGCTGACTTCGCAGATTAATTTTTAAGGGTCCTGCGGCCGAGCGAGCGAGCCATCTCTCGCTCCTCGCTTCCCGCTTCTCGCTTGAGACAGTTCGCCAGTGGAATGATAGCTCGATCCTCTATCAAACATCCTCCGGCCAAAAGCTCTCGTGAGTAGCCCTACTTTTTCCGGACTACTTGGCTGCCCGGGCCGCAATCAGCCCTCCTCCTCCTCACCATCATTCTCATTATCCTTTTTCTATTCCACAGATCCATTGCTATCCTGCCAAGATATTCTCAAAACCAATTCTCTGACTATGACCTTCTCCAAAGAAAAAGACAAACTGCACTGATACGTCGAGAGTGATCCAAGTTGGAATCTTCCGTATCAAGTTACTCTCAAGAGTCTCAAGTATGTAACTTGATCCAGAGTGACTGTGGCACCCTCTGTGTTGAGCAGGGGCGTCGCGAGTCAAGAGACTTGGACGTCCCTTGACAGAAGAGGGAAGGAAGAAGAGGGTCAGAGCTATGTTGCGTTTTCCGTTAAAGTAGCAGTGGCGCTCCTCATCGTTGAGAAGCAGTCGGTAATCGGTAGTGCGTTTACCAGAGCAGTGTTAAGAGGAGGGGGGTCTGTGGCAAAAACGGCGTTAAGAACCGGTGAAGACAGAGGGACGTGGCTTCCGAGCATTCAACTCCCCCTGGCTTATCCATAAACGGTATCTCCTTGTGATCGCCCTCGATTCTCCGCGCGACTATCGCTCTCCCACATTAAAAGTACGCGGTAAGCAGTGATACTAATTCTACCGAGGGCTTTCCTCCCAAGGCGGCCTGGAAACCGCAACCGCAATCGGGTAGGGCTCCGCGAAGGGGTGGCTGGCTGGCTGGCTGGCTGGCTGGATGGCTGGATGGCTGGATGCACCTTCGATAGACGGTGCATCGTGTCCCTTGCATTTTTCATTGACTGCCGGCTGCCTTTCTTGGAGAATACACGTCCCATTGCACACGCGACACATGTCGACCGACATATGTGTATTGATGAGAAAAATGCCGCACGATTCTACTACCATTCATTAGTCAGCCCTTCGAACAGCATGTTCCACCAAGAAGACAAGTAAAGTGGAAGAGACTTGTCCGGCGGATGAAACTTAAGAAACTGCTTCGAAGAGCAGTTGACGAGAAAGAAGAGGACGAAAGGGTTATCAGAAGTGCGGATGCAAGCGGAAGCTGGCGTCGTCATTCAGAAGTCTGCATCTCAATTTGTTTGAGCGTGCAGTGTACCAGGCCTGGCCGGCCGGCCGGTTTTCTATGATGCATGCCGCTAATGGAAATGAGGCCTTCGTGCATACATTTTTCTCTCGTTCACTCTTTCTCCTTCTGCCTCTCCCATGAAACAAGCCCCCCATCCCACCCCCACGCGTTTCTGCCGGTGCAAACCCCCCATGCAGTCGATGTCTCTCTTCTTTTCGAGAGTTGCTCCGTTTCGCTTGGTCGTTCCCTTCCGTGTTTGCGCATCTCTTACAGTACAGTAACAGGGGGGCAGGGGCAGGGGCAGGGGCGGGCGGGCGGGGAGAGAGAGAGAGAGAGAGAGAGAGAGAGAGAGACGGGGCGGGGCGGGGAGAAGTAAGTACTTGCTTCCGACTTGAGGCTCGCTTTAGCTCCTCTCTGTTGCGCGCGCGAACTGTCTCCGCTTCTGGCTCGACAAAAAGACAGGGGCACCGACACGGTCGGTGGGTCGAGGAGGGTTTCTGAATTAAGTATGAGCAACCCTCGCTACGATACGCAACCCTCTTGCTTCTTCTATATCCCGTTCGTTCCACTTGGTTCTCCCGCTCTTTCTCTCACTAACCCGATGTAACCCGAGATGCGGCTTGGGGGGCCAAGTCTTAGTCGCTCATTCCACTCTCTTCCGCATCGTCATTGTCCACTATTAACTGCTTTCAAATTACCCGTCAGATCGGGGCTCGGCTGAATTTTTCAAAGACGCCGCCGCGCGCGCACTCTGCCACGCTCACAGTAATCGTTTCCGGTGATCTATGTTTGCTCCAGATTTTCTACCCATTCTGTGAAACTAGCATTCCTCACGTTTCTGCGTGTATGCGCAAAAAACAATGCGCACGTTACACCTTTTGCGAGCTTACAACACGTTGACTTGTGTCGCGGGGCTATTTTTTTAGGATCTTTTACCGTGGGTCGAGCGGCGAGGAAAGTACGAAAAACCGGAGACTTCGACGCGCGCTCCCTCGTGCCTGGCAGCGATATATTGTATACATATATATATATATATATATATATATATATATATACATATATGTATATAGAGGGGGAGAGAGAGAGGGTGGGGAGAGGAGAAGCGGGAGGGAAAGTCTGGTAGCCGATACTGGAAAGAGAACTGTCACACGTATCCTATTTGCGGAATAGGATAGTGTATCATTTTGCGGCGGTTTCGGGCCGACCGATTTAGGTCGGGCGCGGGGGTACATTTGCTCGGGGGATTATTGTGGTGCAGCTTTTCAAGCGGGAGGTGGTCGCTCCATAAACACCTGTAAATCGACCGGCAGTGGCGAGCGAGCGAGCGAGCGACAGGATTGGATTTAACGCGTGACTCTAAATTCCCAAAGTACCGACTAACTAATCGCTGGCTCGATGACTCACTCTGACTGACAATCGAGCTTGTGTCGTCCGTGATACTCAATATTTTCACTTTTTTCCCATTCGAATCCGCCGACCTTGCTATTTCGGAAAGGTGCATTAATGTTCTCGAAATAGAAACTGGAGTTTGTCATATTGGCTGTTCGATGATTAGAAATTTCCCTCGGCTATACTAATTATTGTCAGCACTTGCAGGATGTGCGACTCGGAGGAGGGCTGGACTTGAGAAAAGTTGCGGCAAACTCGTTTCGCTGGGAAATGGCCCTAGTTTCAGAACGACGATAACTTCGGCTTGCTTTTCGTTGCAGAAAGAAGCTTTATTTTTCAGGCGCGCTTCCTCACATGGCACGCGTCTCTTCCTCTTTCTTTCTTGGCCTTTCTCGGGCGCTTTGCAATCTCCTACTGTCTCATTTGTCATATTACTACACGAGCAGAGTTGTTCCAAGGTTTACAGGCGAGAAAAAGTATAAACCAGAGTGAATCAGGTCGACTAATTAGCCTTGGTTCCTGGCTAGAGTCAGTCCCCTGGAAAATTCGGTGGCAGATTGCGAGAGGGGTAGAAAGAGAGATAGGAAAGGGGTGGGAGGGGACGATCTCGATGAGAATTCGCGCGCACCGACTCGTCTATCGTTGCTAATTCCTGCAAATATTTGTCGGGCCAAGGATATAGGCGTGGGAGGCTGCGAGGGTGTCGAGGGGCGTAGGCTGATTTGAGGGGGAGAGGAGATTACGAGGACATCGAGCTGTAACCAGGACGAGGACGAGGACGAGGAACGAGGAACGAGGATGGGGGGCGAGGACTAGTGAGCAAGCCCGGCCTCGACACCGACGGTGCCGAGAGAGCAAGCCACCAACCCTCGCGACCCTCGCAGAATGCACCAAATGCGCTACGGCGAATTTCTAATCAGATTAACGTGGATTAGCAAAGTTCGTTTGTTCTAATGAAATTCGTCTAAATTAACGTCGGAAGAGGAAGGCGCGACGGCGACGGCATCGGCGTCGGCGTTGGCGTCGGCGTTGGCGTCGGCGTTGGCGTCGGCGTTGGCGTCGGCGTTGGCGTCGGCGTCGGTGGCCGCCACTGGCGGAGGGTGCCTGCCAAAGAACCTGCTGCGTCCAGAGTAGCTGCGGTAGTCACCTTCCCACCTCCTCCTCTTCCGCTCTTTCCCTCTTTCCCTTTTTTACCTGCATTCCCCCTAACTCGTGCAGTTTACGTGTTCTCTTTCAACGCCCAGCTAACAGGATTGTTCGCTTAGTTGCATGATTCACGGCGCGGCAGTCGGATAACAACTTTCCACCCTTTTTCTCGCGTCGAGATATTCAAGCGACGGCGCCGGAACTGACTGAGTCTCGTCGCGTTTGACACATTTTATTATTCTTTGACCCGCTCTACACGGCAATGTTGATGAATCATTGCATAGAGCATCCAATATTTGATCCACGCTTCTCGTCGTACGTGTTCGCACGAGCTCTCCTCTGTACGGGAGAACCTCCAAATCCCTTTCAACTGCACTCTTTCACGCCCATCGTTTGACCGCTGGCATAAGTAAATACGCGGGAGCATCCCCGCTCTGCGGTACGCAAGAGCAAGCATACGAATAAATTAGCCTTATTTATTTACGATAAATCGACAGCGGGATCACAGTCAGAGGGTAGCAACCTTCAAACAAACTGTGGGTGGCTAATCGAGAATGTACATAAAATACAGTGAAATGTCAAAATGTCAGGTGGACAGTAGGAAAATGGTAGGACGATTATTAACGGTGGTCAATTAGCCAGGAGATGGATCTCCTCGATGAATCTCTTGCGGCGAGTGACCACTAGCGTAGAATTCCATGAGAGTTCGACCGACATTTTATAATCGTGCGGCTAACACTTGTTGAAATTTAGTGAATGAGCTCACGCGAGAGAAACGGTGGGCGGGGGTGTGTCTGCCTCTCTCTCTCTGTGTGTGTGTGTGTGTGTGTGTGTGTGAGAGAGAGAGAGTATCGCGAGTGTGCGACGTGTTGCCGCGGGAGTGGTAGTTGGCTCTCTCCCTCTTCGTTTTGCTCGTTTTGCGCGCTCCTCGCGCGCGCCCTTTAGCCGGCCGCACTCCTCTCCTCTCCTCTCCTCTCCTCTCCACTCCACTGCATCGCTCGACTCTGCTCTGCTCAGCTTCGAACCACCAGCAACACCCGCTTTTCCCCGTGGCGTTTTATTTCGGCAAAGCGGTGGCGTCGGCAGCGTCGGCTCCACAGGTAGTAGTCACGTATGGTGTACTCGATGGGAACGGGCTGGAGGAGTTCGGACAAATCCCCCGCCGAATAGTCACGTGTACGCGCCACCAAACAACCGGCAACCGACAACGCGCAAACGCCTCTTACTCTCTTTCTCTCACTCTTCTCTATCGCTTTTCTCTCTTATCTCTACCGTTTCCACGCACCATCCCATTCTCCTGCCTCTTTCGTGAAAACAACAGCCTCGCACTCTCTCTCTCTCTCTCTCTCTCTCGCGTCGCTCTTGCGCGATTTACACTGCGCGCCCATATCTTTTTCCACGTTTACCTTCATACCAGCCGCCACCGGCGGCGCCTCTCGCTCCCTTCGCGCGATTATTTGCCACCATGAAATTAGCCCCGCAACTCGACCCCAAGATTTATTGGCCGATAGTTGAAACTAACAGGCTCAAACTAAAGTATGCTTCACGTTTACGGAGAGGGAAAGATTGTAAAATATATGGTGATTGGAGTTGACCCCGTTCAGGTTGTTTCCAAATAACTAATCGTGTTAGATGTTTGGTCTCGGACAAAGTCTGGGCAAAGCGGCTGACCGGTGCGGATACGATCCACTGGGAATAGTAGGAGGGCAGAGGTTGAGAATAAGGGATGGTATTGTTTCGTAGGGGATTAAGTAATTACTGTTGGTACGATGGTATGAGTTATTTTAAAGGGTTCCCCTGTCTCCTTCGGTGAGGGAAACTTGCCGAAGGCAGCTGCTGGTTACATGGATGCTTGTCGACCCATCGCCACGATCGATGTCCACTTACGAAGCTTACGAGTAATCTCGTTTCTCGGCTGGACCAGCTCGGCATCGCATACGCTGATTACCTTCCCATCGATCCTCGCGTCCGCGCGCCCGCGCGCCCGCGCGCGCGCCTCGGCCCTTAGGTGCGCCGAGATTAAAGTAGCCGGCTCTCGTCGATCAATTATTCCGCGCAACACCTCGTTCACTTTCTCCGCTTTTACCTAGTCCTCGGGAGCCGCAATGCCGTCAGCCGAGATCGCCTTTTCGCCGCCGGCTGTGCCTGCCATCGATAAAATATTCGATGCCACGGCACCCTCTCTGTATCTCTGAGAGCATCCCTTCCTCCTTTCTCTCCGACCCGCTTCGCCTCTTTCTCTCTTTGCCTTCCCCGACTCTTCCCAGACGAGGAGCGAGCACCAAAGATAACGGGCTCACCGGTATAAATACGTTCCCGCTGTATATTATTCCAATAGAGTTGAGTGGCCTCTCGATCTCCCCGACAACACTGCAAAAGCCAGCAGCTCCATTTAAATCCTCTCTCCAATCCTCCTTCTTCTCTCACTCTTCCTCTTTCTCACTCTTTACGGGTCTGTTTCGAGGATCGTTGGGAGCGCGAGGTGCTCGTCGTAATGCTCCAAAGTAGTGGCAAGTCGAAGGTGTTCTCAGTCTTCCTGTAAATGTCTCTGGCGTTCGAATTCGATCTTAGACGGAACGGATACATGGTTAGCTGTGATGTAAAAGGGTCTGTTAGTAGGAGGAACGGCTGAATGGTATGCTAAAGGGATGATCTATCAGCTCGATGGATCGCCTCCCTCCTGCGTGAGTTTAATACATAAGGAATGGATTATCCCTTGAATAATGTGCCCGGTTGCAGTGAGCCGCAAGCGCAGCTTTGGCCGGCTCGCACTAGATAGTCTCGCGCTGCCACCCGCGCACCCTATCTACCACCTATCTAGTGTTCTGCACAGTGTGCACACTTGCGACTGCAGTGCAGCGCAGCAGGATAGCGCAGTCGAGCGCTGCCCTGGGATGGACCGGCTACCGGCTCGACGCAGAGCAGCCGGCAGACAGGTGGACGGGGGGCAGGCCAGGCCAGGCCAGGCCAGGCTAGAGCAGGGCAGGGCAGGGCAGGGCAGGGCAGGGCAGGGCAGGGCAGGGCAGGGCAGGGCAGGGCAGGGCAGGGCAGGCAGAGCAGGGCAGCAGGAAGAGGAAGTGCGCAAAGGGCTGTAGAGCGAGAAGCAGAGGAGTAGAAGGACCGTGTGTGCGTGTATACGTGGAATGATAGTGTGTGGGACTGGCGAGGATGTGGAAGAGAGAAGAGAAGCGGCGGTGCTGTCGCTTGCGAGAGAATGGGAGAGATGGTAGCGCGATGTTAGCTCG
>OU343035.1:20270148-20596608 GCA_910593735.2 Ectemnius lituratus | reverse complement strand
CTCCGAAAATAGCTGGCTGCCGTCGGTAATCAGACGTGGATTTCGCCCGTTTTAAATCCCGACATTGTCGCCGCCGAATTCCTGAATGCATTTTCCTCCCTCTGATTTTGAAGAATACGCATCTAAAATTTGCATCAATCTCCATTCGCATTAGAAAGTCGTACGTGGGTTTGGACCTTGCCACTAATTGTGAGTGTAAGCCTGTTTTCCGGGGACTTAAGACGCCAAGCTCGAAACTTAAGCCGGCGGATTCCGTGTATTCGCGGCCAATTAACTCGGCCTGTTCTAATTCGATCCGATTAAAAGCAGGACGTAGCGCGACCCCGGCGATATCGGCCGGACGATTTAATTTAATGCGGGGTGCCGACTCGATTGAATTCCAATCGATTCGGTCGCGCCACGATTGGATTAATCCGGCCGATTAATTCGGCAAAAACTAATTCGTCCCCGAGCCCGCCCGAATTATTCTAACCTGGTTCTCCGTCAAAGAGAGCCAATGTTTCTCTTCCACAGTCTCTCTCTCCTCTCTCCCCCCCCCCCCCTCTCTCTCTCTCTCTCTCTCTCTCTCTCTCTCTCTCTCTCTCTCTCTCTCTCTCACTCACTCACACACACACACACACACACACACACACACACTTGCCGCCTTAATATTCTCGTGACCTGTCACTCGCTCTTCTCTCAAGCACGACCTTCACCACCCTTGACACAGAGCTACTCCATCGCAAATAGCATATCTCGAACGCGTTTCCCTTTATACACTTATTACTAATACTTGACTCATCGGTACTTGAATGTTGGATATTAATAATGGTAGAAGTTGAGATTTTAGTCGATTGGAATTGGAGTGTCTTGTGGAAGGAATCGGCGGTGTAATCAGTTGGGCTCTATGACGAGGTTGAGGGGTGTGTGCGGCTCCCCCCAGAGCAGTCACTCGTCGAATTGTCGCGAGCATTGTTTCGCGTCTAGGACGGCAAAACTATGGATTAATTATTAAGCTCGATGGGACGGATGCATCTGTTGGCCGGGGTGCGGAGGGGAAGGATGGGTGGGAAGTGGCTGATGGGGGTAGCGGGACTAGCAACCGGCAGAACGCGAGCTAGCGAGCGAGGGGTGGATTTCTAAATTCATCGCCGGACGAGGACGTTGCCCTCGGAGTGTAGCGGCGAGAGCACCGCCGCTGTATATACATATATATTTTTTAGCGGAACGAGCACCGCGATTAAAGAGTTGAGAACAAAAGTCACCGCCGAGGCAACGTAATTCCATCCTTATGAATCTTGTATGTCGTCCCCTTGCTCCCTTCGACTACGCCGGTTATGTTTCAATGTTTCACGACGGCCACGAGTAACCCTTAACCCGCTCCCGAACCTTGTACGAACGAAAAATGATTGCACCAACTTTCTTCCAAGAAGGTCCGACTTCCTTGGCGAAATTCTCTTGGAAGAGATCTTAGTTGTTCTACACTTGTTTCCAACTTGATAATTGTACCGGTATTCGCAAGGGGTGGCTGGCGACTGTCATCCCCAGCGACTGGTTGACGCGCGGGGACTAGCAATGAAGACTAATGACTTTGGAGAGAATCGTGAGAACGTACTGGAAAGCAGTGAGTACGTAGGCAGAGGTAGGTATAGGGTATAGGGTTATAGGAAGGTTGGTTGGTGGGCAGATCGCGCCAAGTCATCGGAAGTAACGCAATTAACTGTGGCAGGCCCCTAGGGAGAGTGGAACTCGGCTAGGGGATGGGAGGTACGATTTTTCCCCGGCGCGTTTGTCGTTCCCCGATCGCATTATAGTCTCTTATCAGCGCGAATTACGAGGCTCGCCGGGATAAAGAGCTGCAAGCCGAGAGCTCGATCGCTCCTCGATATCGATGTAAACGATATACACACAACAGCACGATTCCTCTTTCTCCGGTTACATCGATGTAATGAGCGGACGCTTAAGCGATTCGAAAAGCCACCTTCGACAAGGCGCCGAGCGCTACTCGCCAGGAAAATGGGAACGGTCGGTGAACGTCGCATCGCACTCTCTCTCGCTCTCTCTCTCTCTCTCGTTCTCTCTCTCTCTCTCTCTCTCTCTCTCTCTCTCTCTCTCGCCCGTTTGCCTCGTGTTCCCATAAACAATAAAATCAAGCGGCGAGGAGGTGTTAATCGTCCCAGCGGTATTAGAATACACGATCTACATAGCTCTATATTCAAACACGAGAGCCGCTTATCCCGCTATTAACACGCACTTCCGCCCGGCGGACTTTAACGAGTTGCAGGAAAAATAACAGGACGCTTTTAGAAGAAACTCTCTTCTCTATCAGTCTACAAGTGGCTTCGCCGAGGTCGTCAATAGCTTGGCAGTACTAGTTGGCTCGTTAGCCGAGTTCGATGCCACCTACGAGAATAGAAATAGAAATGGGATCCTGGAATGGGGCATTGAGGGACTGGCCGGATAAAATTCATGTTGGACCGATCGAAAGCACACCTTCCGTAAGTTTGAGAATTGGCAGGATGGTCGTGGGCTTGGGCTCGGGCTCGGGCTCGGGCTCGGGCTCGAGCTTGGCTAGGTTCTGCTCTGTGGTGGGTGGATGATTGTCGGATCGGGATGGCGAAAACGGTTTCGATCGACTTAGCGCGGTTAAAGGATAGGCTCGAGCATTATTCGTACGTGCCTGTGCCTCGGTTACGCGGGCTATCGATTCCTTGGTCGGCTGCCTCTGCCGGGGGTAGGTAGTAACGTTTCCCCTCGAAACACAAACACGGTGGGCTCGCATGCATGCGCGATGCAACCCCATGGTATGCATTCGATACGCACGTAGGTACCTACCGACTACCAAGAGAGAGGAAAGAGGTCCCTGCATCGCGCGCGCGATCGATGTTTGATTGCACTTTATATCGCGTTTCTCTCTTACCCTATTCCCCGGACCACCCTCCACCCACTTCGCGTGCACTCTCCCCACCGCTCCCACTCGGCACCCACCCCCAACCAACCACCGCCAACAACCACCCAAACGCCGCTGCTTCACGTTCCGCTTCTCTTCCTCGGACCCTCTAACCCCGATCGTTTCGCTTTCTTCCTTCACTCCTCTTCTCCTTTCACCCTGGCACGCACTCCCATCCCATACACCACTACTTTCTTCTAATACCTCGTCACCTTTACACTCTCATAGTCAACATTTTTCGAGAAACGCTCCTGTATCATTACATCTCTAACAATAAGTACATCCCAGCCCGATCTCAACTTGGAAGAAAAGCGGACGGTTCGGCCTACCGGCGAAATCGATTTCCTTCCATCTTCTTTTATTGGCGATGCGAGAGTGCGTGCGGCGCGGCGAGTCGACGCCATAATTAATTTCGCGGCATTAGATGCAGTCGACGAGGTGTATAAGAGAGACTCTGTCCGAGAGAGAGAGAGAGAGAGAGAGAGAGAGAGAGAGAGAGAGAGAGAGAGAGAACGAGGAAAGAGTAAAGGATAACGTGGTGGCTAGCACACTTTTTTTGCTGCTTCACCGATGGCGACGGCTGATGGATGATCCACCATACATTTTACGCGCTGCAAGAAAGGTATGACAGCACTGGCATCTATCACGAGCCGCTCTATATCGAGGGCGCGCGCGCACACATTGGGGCTAACATCTAGGCTCTCTGGCGTGCAGAGGAAAAGGGGGAATCGGAAACGAAGGGTGAAAGATCGAGCCGTGCGGAGCCTCGCAGCTGGAGGAATCAGTCGTGCTTATAACGAACGAGAGGAAGGCTACTATTAATACGGCAATCGAACTCCTATCGGTATACCAGGCTATTAACCAGGAAGAATGCTTATAACTTCGATAAGATTTCCTGCAATCAATCGAACCAGTCAAATGGGAATGCAAGTGGAAAAAGGGATCACTTACACTTACGCTCTATCGAAACTAGTACAATGGGATGAAATTAGGGACAGGGATCAAGGTTTTTGCGAGTCTTTCCAAGGACCACCTAATTTTTCTCAAGTCTCACACTAGTAAAACAGTCATTCCGAAGTAGATTCGCCGGCGGCGGTGATTTCGCAATTCGCAGTGAGGGAGTCTGGCATCGCAGCGAGTGAACGCAGTGGCGGCTGCGACGGCGGCGGCGGCGGCGGCGGCGGCGGCGGCATCGTCGCTGCCTTGGTTTAATAAGGAGCTATCTATAGCGGGGCATTATGTTACCTCGATACATCCGTGAGATGAGACGTTGCAATATTAATGCGCCTCATGAAATATTCGTCGCCGTCTTGCCATTCATCTCGCTACCGTCCGCTCGCTCGCTCGGTTGCTCGCTCTCTACATTATAGAGGGTGGCTGGTGGCTCCTCTGTGGATGTGGGTGCAGTCGTGGCAGCGAGGGGCGGACAGCGAGAGAGAGAGAGAGGGAGAGCTTGTCGAAGGGAGCATGGAGAACAGGGTGACGCCGGTATGAAACTGGGCCCCGAGGGTGAGTGTGGGGAATATAACGTGGCTATGGCCAGCACGTATCTCGCCTCATTCGCAGACGACTGGTTGCTCAACGTCTCACGAATCGCCGGACATTCGCTATTATCACCCAGCTAACCTGCATTTTATCCTTCCCTTCCCTTCCCTTCCCCCCCCCCCCCCTCCCTCTCACTGTCTCTCTTATTCCCTCGCCCAAGAGACTTTCATCCTGCCATTCAATGGAATCCAAGATTCACTCCTTTTATACCATTTCCCTCACAGACTTGGCCAGCCAGCCCTCTTATTCCATTGTCATTGGTCACAGTGAAAGTTAAGAGCTAAATTGAAATAGCATTGCCAGCCAACAAGTCGCCATTTCCGGCTTTAATCTCACTGCACGGGCCGGGTGCGATGGCAGAAGTCGCGCGCGCGTTAGCGTCGCCGGGGCGCGGTTGGGAACGAGATGGAAGAATCGGGGTAAAAGAGAGAAGAGGTCCAAGCACCGCGTCAGATGGGAGAGGAGTGAGGAATGAAAGAGATAGTCGTCGGGTGGCTAGGATAGCGGCAGAGGTGCGTGTCCAGAGAGAGACTCGTCCTCGCGAATGGAAGTACTAGCTTGGCGGTAGTAGAGGGTGAGAGAGGAGAATTCGCTCGCTTTCAACCTGCGAGCGAGGCGGCGCCGGCCGGCGGCGTGCAGTAGAGAGTGGGTGGGCGAATGCTAATATTAAAAGTAATATTTCTCGGACCGTCCGCAGTGTGCGGCAGCGGCTGCGACTCGGCCACTCTTTCTCTCCTTCCTTCTCTCCGTTTCGCCCCACTACTCCCTCCGTCTTCCATTCTAGCGGCGGTTCTATTTATTTTTAATACAAATTAAAGAATTTATTTTCCGCTCGGCGGAGAGGCGGGAGGGAGCAGACGGAGGCTCCTGTGGGTTGGGGTCGGGTGGGGCAAGTTCCTAGAGTGCGGGCCCGCGCCCCCTGTACCCGGGGCACTGGAATAGAGAAATAATGCCGGGACTGCAATATCGAATGAAATATCGCTAGCGATCTCGCCAGGCGCACGGCTAAAAGGAAAATACAAGCGTATTCTGCCTTCGCATACACACCGACGCACACCGCCTCCAGGCCGACACAAGGTGAGAGAGGGATAGAGAGAGGGAGGGAGAAGGTGCGTGCGTGCGTGCGTGCGTGCGTGCGTGCGTGCGAGCAAGTGTAATTTCCGCTACGCCGTGAAAGAGCGAGAAAGAGGAGAAGCGGAGGAGTGTAAAAGAGCGAGAGAAACAAAGCGTATTTACTTAGTGGCAGTAAAAAGAACGGCGGCGAAATCGGAGCGCAAAATCGAATGGCCTGTCGGCCTGGAGGCGGTGTGTGTGTGTATGCGAGTCGAGCTTGGACACCGGCAGATGTACGATCTCCCATTTGGCGCACTGTACGAGTAGACCTCTTTCCATTTGTAAGGTATCCCGCGATCCGTAAGTTAGCTCTAGCCAGACAATACTGTCCTGTCACGAGAAACATTGGTCGGATGATGAGTGGAATTGGGAAAAGAAAAAGGTATGGTTTTCATTGATGGAGAGGGAGGGATCGAGGGATAGCGGCGAGGTGTTGCTCTCAAGTGAATTAAGCCGTAAGCGGCTCGGGCTGGCTGCAATTAATTAGGGGATGATGGTGCGACGACGAGGATAATAATCGGGTAGGTGTACTGCTCGGGAGAGGCTCGAGAGGAGGAGGGTCTCGATGAGTAGGGGCTTGTCTCTCCTAACGTCAATCAACTAGTTCTGGAAGTCGGTGTCTTCGCCGTGTGTTGGCAGGAAGAACAACAAAAGCTCGTGCAGCTGCCGAGGCGAATGACGTGATAAACGATGATGATCGCGGTTGATGTGCTGTACGGCCAACTTCCATTTTGGAAGTATACTGTCATTGCATAAGGCAAGTAATTATTTCTCCAGTAGGAAGATTACATGCGTGTCGATAGGAGGCGCTCGCGGGACTACTCAGTGGTGTGCTAACAGGTAAATCGAGTAAGAGGGGATCATCGGGGGAAAGTAGCTCTCCCGTCAAGTGGTTCGCTGGTTCTCCTCTCAGCCGGATAGAGAGATCACGGTACTTTAAAGCGGCCATTGACAGATTTCTCGAATATTTGCCGTGCCGCTTAATCCCAGCCGTGAAAGCCTTCTCCCAAGTTATCGGTGAAATCCTGCGATCCGTTTGTTTATCGATCAAGTGGATTTGACAGGTGGATTAGGAGGAAAGCGTCACCAGAAGTGTTCTGGTATTATACAGTTCTGCGGAAGAGGTCTCCTTCATAAGGCGCGTAAAGGAGTTATTAAAACAGAAAGTGGCTGCATGACGGTAAACGCATGTATCGAAATGACAGGTCCATTCGAAAGGAAGCAGCAGTCGATGAGAATCCGAGAGCGTGCAGCCGCAAATTAACCATGCCCCGTTCGATTTGCGGCAATCAATTCCGCGGGAATTAATTAAAAAATTCTCGCTGGTTTCAGTTAAACCAGGAATCCCTCTAGTATAATCCAACGTCCAATGGTAAGCGTGGCTCATGTATTCCGGCAGTTTCAATGTATTCTCATGTGCCCTTCCCATTCATTAGAGCGCAGGACATCCGCTCAATCGGAGGTGAGAGAAGGTCGTTCCGTAAAGAGACCAGTAAGACTGAACACTAATTGACACTGTTACTTGTATCGTTGATAACCAAGCGTTCTACATCTTCACGCTTCTTGTGCAGTGGTGGCCTCTTATAATTTGCCATAAATTGTCGAGCGATAATCTCGATGTTTAGTCGCTCGACGACAGGTAGTGCGCGTTAATCGCAGATCGAAAAACAATTTCATCGAGGTTCTGCTCTGGGTCGGTGTAGCGTGTCGGCTGCCGATATATTTTCTCTTGGTCCGATAAGGCCGAAGTAGCGTGTCGCCGCTTGCCGGTGGTAAGAGAGTGAAAGGGAGAGAAGGAGGACCGGCCGAGTGGGGAGCGCCGGGCTTGCAAAACTTATGGCGTTTTTAACAGGCGTCGGCCGATTAGCATAATACGTTGGCGCGATCGGTACCGATAGCTTTGTTTCGCGTAATTATTCCGCTGCTACGCCGCGCCGCGCCGCGCCGCGCCGCGCGCCTGAGTATCCTCTCCGTGGATGTTGATCGCTCGTTGCTCGTTAATGGGCCTCTTCCTCCCCGATTCCGCCTCTCTTTCGCAGTCTCTCGATCTCGATCCATCGACCGACTCCCTAAGAGTAACACCGAGGGAGAGGGAAACCAAGCCAGTGAACGTTTTAAAGGCGAGAAAACAGTCGTTCGCATTCAGAGCGGCATTTTTCTCTGCGAGCGATAGATCGGTCTCGCTTCCTGCATCCTGCCTTTCTTGACTCGACCCAAGGATAGATCCCTATCTCTTCAGGCTCTGTACTATTGATTAAGCTCCTGCGATTCAAACGCTACACTGATTCTTATCTACCTCGACGAACCACTATATTCTAGCATGTCTCTCTCATTCACCTGGAAATGAGAATTACACGCAGCAAACGGATTCATTTTAAGTGGCAGTCGGTCGATTTTACTGCTGACCCATCCTTCAATGGGATTACATGACTTACTCATCCTTTATCTCAACCCTTAACACCCTTTTGTCTCGCACGTTCCAGAGGTGGATGTACCAACTAGTTATCACAGCTACTACCATTACAGTCATTATCATAATCGGCTCTCCCCTGTCATCACGAGTATTACATTCCCAACTCCGGATCGCTGAAAGTATCCCCGAGAGACACACACCTTGCCAACAGACTCGATACAGGAAACCTTGCCAGGTGATATTTTGCATTTAATCATCGCGATCTTTTTGAGAAGGAGTTGGAGCGGCGAGTCCCCGCCGAGAAAGAGGTGGGTAGGCAGAGAGAGAGAGAGAGAGAGAGTGGACGAGGTAAGTTGCTCGAATAAGAGGCGTAACGTCATTTACCTCGGCGGAAAAAGTATCGATGAGTCATCAAGGAGCCGCTTTACAAACTAAACTTCGTTGGCCGGGTCCTTCGCGCTCGCTTCTTCCCGCGTAATAGCCGCGCCAAATGAATTTTAGCCGGGCAACTCGCGCAAACTGAGAGAGCCAGAAAGAAGGAGCGGTTGGGTGAGCGAGGGAGAAAACTGGCTGCAGTAAGAAAGTCGTTAAAGAAGCCCAGCGACCAAGTGTCTCGTAAAGCGGCGAAAATCCAAGCTTCGAGGAGTGCAATGATGCTAAAGAGAGAGAGAACGCAGTAACACTGCGCAAACTCCGGGGACACCAGATCTCGCTGCAATAATATTATATCTATTAGCAACAACACTCGGTACTATTAATAATTAATCACGAGCTAATATTCCACATTTGGACCGTTCGCGCATTTCGTCCAGTGTTCGGCTTGGCTCGGTCCGGTTTTGCGTCCTTCCACCCTCCGGCAGCCAACATGACGAGATGTACTAGATCACCGCCACCGCCACCGCCACCGCCACCGCCGCCGCCGCCGCCGCCGCCGCCGCCGCACACGCCCGGCGCGTCCCCGATTACCACCGACCTTTGCCCTGCCTCCCTCCACCGATAAGCCAGCAGTCCCTCTCAGCACTTGCAAGGCTCGCCCGTCCATCAAAATCTATCGCGACCCCCTCAATTTTCTGATTCCACCCTCCTTTTCCTCACCGTTCGTAGTCATCCAGTCGACGGAAGCTACTACTGGCCCTGCATATTCCTCACCTATCTAGTAGCTTCTAGAATCACCGGATAACTTGTGTGCTGTTACGCAAGCTATCTGCAGTGATAACGCGCGTCCCTCCAAAATCTCTTTCGCACACGTAACATTTCAACTCTCGAACATATGCTGACTGCTGGAAAGCTCCGATCAAAGGTATCGGATGACCGGCGATATGCCGTCCCTTGAAAGTTCGCGTTACCAAAAGTAATCGGTTTATCGAGCGAGTACACGCGGCTCTCGGCATTTCGTTGCGGCCGATTTAATCATTTAGGCGAGCCCAGAGCGCTGTGTTTTCCTCTCGATCTCCTCTCCCTTTCGTCTGCTCACAGGCGCATCGGAATCGAGCGAAATTCAGTGAGATCGATTATTGGTTTCCTTGTGCGCGAGTCAGTTCACTGTGCTTCCATGCAATACTCGATGATATCTTTGCTGGGTGATCTTTGGGGACCAAGAGTAGATTATGAAGGAGGAATAGAAGTTATCCGTGAAATGGGTCACTTTGCAAGGGAACAATGAGGGAAAAAGAAATATTCCGGGTAGGAGGGATGGGGGCCGGTTTGTGCAAAGGTTCTTTTATTCTTGATTGAACGGTACACGCTGGAGTATAGCTGGCGGCAACAGACCGAGCCGGAGGAAGAAGGGAGCGCGGTGGCGGGTGGCGGGTGGCGGGTGGCGGCAATCTCTATATATTCACGGGGAAAACACCTGTGGCTCGGCTCGTTAGAGTTGCGCGACTTTTCCAAAGATAGTAAGAGCAGCTCAACTTCATCCTGCTCGCTCACGCTCGCTCTCTCTCTCTCTCTCTCTCTCTCTCTCTCTCTCTCTCTCTCTCTCTCTCTCTCTCTCTCTCTCTCTCTCTCTCTCTCTCGGGCGGCGGCGGCGTTTCTCTCCTTTTCACACGCTCACTCTCGCCCACTTCCTCTCTCTCCCTTTCGCACTTGGCCCTGCCGTTCCTGCCGCCAGTCCACCCCCGATCCGGCAGTTCGCCCACAGCCAGCTTTACTCCCCTTCTGCCTGCGAGTACCCGAATGGCTGGCTGGTTGGCTGGCTGGCTGGCTGGCTCGATGGATGACTGTTTCCTCTTCTCGCCACGACCTTTCCTTTCCCGTCGCTGAGCGCGCGGAGCAAGCCCCCAAGCCGCCAAAATAGCTCGCTCGATTTCTATAACAGTGGCATGCCCCTCAAGAATAGAGCGCCGTCGCGTGCCACGTCGCCGATTTTTACCCTCAATCTCGAATCCCTGCGAGCGCACACCTCCATCGCCAGACGCAGCCCCTCTATTTTTGGTAACCACGAATTCCACTGTCTCCGGGATCTCCTCACCCATCATCCCCAGACTTCTACTCATCCACCCCCATACCCTTTCCTTCATTTAACTTCATTCATCATTCGCGTGCCGGAAATTCGGAGATTCCACTGTCTCCCTTTCCCGTTCGCAACGCCGTCTAATCTCATTAATCGAATACTGCATGTAGATCTAATCCTAGCGAGGATGAAAGAAAACAGTATTCATTTATATACAGGGTGGCGGGGTGGTTTGAACGGCTCGAGCAGTATCGGATTAAGGGTGCCGGCGAGTTGGGTGGTTGGGTGGTTGGGTGGTTGGGCGGTTGGGCGGTTGGGGTAGGAGGCGGCGGGGCGAGAAAAAAGCGAGTAAAGGCGACTAAAGGCGAAATGAAGGGGTGAGACAAACGAGGATCGAAAGGCGAAGGGCGAGGCTTGGCGAAGGGTCGGTGGGAGGAGGGGGATGTAGGGTAGGAGGAGAAGGAGGTGCGAGGACAGAGCGTGGCGGGGCGGCGAGTTCCGGGGTAGTTTAACACGGGTTAAGGTAGGTTAGCGCAGGGTTCGATGTAGCGTAGCCGGTCGATCGCGGAATCGTAGCCGATGGCTAGTCCAGGATCGCATTTAGGCGCGGACCTAGGCCGGTTCGCGGAGATACCGGCCGCTAATGCGCCGGAATAGATTAATACCGCCCAATAGGAACGTCGATCGAACGGCCCGGAGCACATTACTCAATTATTTACGCTTCATTAAGTATATATCCAATGCCGCCGAGTGTGGCGCGCGAAGTTCACCGACACGCCGAGAGACCGAGCGGCAGGGTGAGACGGAGAGGGAGAGGGAGAGAGAGAGAGAGAGAGAGAGAGAGAGAGAGAGAGAGAGAGAGAGAGAGAGAGAGAGAGAGAGAGAGAGAGAGAGAGGGGGGGGGGAGGAAGCGAGAGCGAGATCAAGGGGGCGAGCAAGAGACCGAGAGGGAGAAGAGGGTGGACGTAGGCTGCTGCTGCTGCTGCTGCTCGTTCCAGTTGCTGGTGTGCGACTGGCTCGACGTATATCGAGAGTATGGTGTACCTACGCTTACGTGGGCGTAAGTACGTTCAGATATAGGCGGCGGCGGTGGTACGCGTTAGCAGAGGCTGCGTTAGGCCCTGGTCCACCCTCACCCTCGGAACACCACGACCCAGTCTACCACCCAACCCCATCCCTCCACCCCAGCCACCCACCCAACCCCATCCCTCCACCAACACAGTCACCCACCTTCCTCGCCTTCAACCCTCTCTTCTCTCCCTATGTCTACGCTCGGTTCTACGCGTGGCCGGGACAACTACACCTACCTACATACATTGAGCGTCCGGGGAGGCAGAGGCTGCTGCTGCTACTGCTGCTGCTGCTGCTGCTGCTGCGCTGCACTGCACTGCACTGCACTGCACTGCACTGCACTGCACTGCATGGCACGTACTTACGCGTGTGTCGGCTCGGGCGAGTGTGGTCCGCGCGCGCCTATGTACCGGCGGCACTTCTACATTATGTATGAGAGGGTGTGTTGGTAGGTAAGCGACCACCCCTAACTCACCGAGGTCTAACTTAATTATTCGAGAAATTCACCGATCCATTCCTGCGCCCTCCGCTCTCTCACCCTTCTCTCCGCCGACCCTCGCACAGCCACCCCCTACGCGTCCACTTCCTCGGACCCTACCCTCCACGAGCACCCTACTCCACCCTACTCCACCCCACTCCACCCCAGATTTGCTAACTCTCTTCCTCTCATGGTGCCGAAGTAAGCCAGCACGGCGACAGGGAGGACTCCTGGCGAGGACACGTCGAAATCGATCTACCGGCACTCGCATCCTTCCGTGCCGGGGGAATCCTGCCTGGAAACTATTAGTCCGGGACTTGGGTGCCGAGAAAAATGCGGTTTCCTGTGTTATGATAGCAGGCTGGATGCCTGGTGTACACTAGCGAGCATTGTTCGCCGTATTTAAATGAGGACTGCGAGCCGACTATAAGGTAGATATAAGGTAGAAATAAGGCGGAAGGTGGTACGCACACAGGTGGGGAACAAACCCACCGCTGGTGCGTGCATACATGTATTAGCGGTATACGGCGGAACAGATAGATCGTCGGTAGCGATAGACGCCACACCGCTCCCGGGAGACTTTAATTATCATCGCGCGTCGGCTATTTATATGCCAGGAAGCGCTTAAATAATATTTCTGCGAGTCCGCCTGTCGGCTTTGCGAGGATTGCCAAGAGAGGCGGCGAGGCGGCGAGGCGGCGCGAGGGAGAAAAGTAGGTGCGAGTCGAGTGCCGAGGCTCGCCTTCTTCCCAGATGAGAACGGGATATTACCAGGGCTCCTCGTTCACTACCCAAGTTTTTGATCCAGCCGGCTGATAAACTGCGCACGCTGTGTGCATCACAACTCTTGAGGCCGGAAATCAAAAACAATGCACCTACCAAAATGCGACTGGATGCTTTTAGAGCTGGAATGGTACGTGTGCGATTCTTATACCAATCAATTGATGTTTCCGATTTTGGATCATTTCACATCTTCATCATAGACTTCCATTTTCCTACGTTCCAATTTAGCTGTTGTTTTTCCTTGACCCGGCATCGGTACTTTGCATAGTCTCTCTTTCTCAGCATGGTCGACGTTCTAGTGGCGCGTTAATAGCGTTGCGGCTATTACCGTGACGCGGTCCGCCTTTAATAGGTGTCGGGGCTCGTTCCTGAGCCACGTAATGTCCGCGGGCACCTTCGCTCGCTTGGCGCGCTAATTACTTCAACGATCGATCCCCCGTCCGATCGAAACTCAGATCGGACATGACGAGGGGACGCCACCCTGCGTACCGCGTACCAGCCTGGTCCATCAGCCGCCGCGGGCTAAGGAAAGTCAAGTTGTCGCTCACGCGGAAATCAATTTCAGCGACAATGCCTCGGATAATTACAAGTCGGCGTACCATGCTATATCAGTGGAATCCTCGAAAATCTAGCAAGTAGTTTAGCAAAAAGGTTACGCCTCCATTCGAGCAAGGCGTATTTTTAATCTTCCTGAAGAATAGAACGGCGCGGCGCGCCGCGCCGCGGTGCGGCCTGTGCGCGCCGACTAGAAGCGCATATACCAGCCGGCCACTCGGCACTTTTTCAGCGTAGCATCAAACTTTAAGGGGTATCGATGGAATATGTATGCTACATCACCCGGCGTTCGAGCACGCCATGGCTCGCGCGCGCTTACTCCTCTATTCGGCGTCCCAGCCCTCGATTAAACATTCATCGGTGCAAAGAAACTCGCGACGTAGATCCGACGCATCACCGACTCCACAGAATCGTCAGCGTAGTCGATCACGAAGCCCTGTTGAAAAGCGTAGACATCCGCTGTCTCAAGAAAGAATTGTGTAAACTCGACGAAAAATTCTCTTCACCGCGCGCAATAATACCCTAGGTACAGTCTTGGCACGCTTGAGTTTCTCTCGGAGGAAGTAAATCAGTTTATTGCTTGATTGGCCGGAAGAAAGAAGTGGTAGGGCAGTTTTGCCGAGAATTGTTATAGGAGCATGGACAGTTTGCGGTTGAAAGCCGATTTCAACGATCCGAGGCCGGTACAGGGCTTCAGCAGGCAAAGGGTGCTCCTCCTTTCTCGAGAGAAAGTTGGCTGGCTGGCGGTATAATACGGCATACCGGTAGGGTTTTTAGGGTAGGTGGTGTCGAGGGGGTGGCTGCCGGTGGGGGTCCCAAGGCACTTTCTTTGAAGCCGGCCGAGCCACTTGGAAAGGGTGGCACGGACTGTCGAGTTTGGGGCAGGTCGCACATCAAAGAGCGAAATACTTCAAGTTGAGATTCCCTTCGCCCCTCCAAGCGGTGCTTCCCTTCGGCTGAAACTCCTCTCGCCCCGATCCGCGATCCTCTTCTTTTTCTACAACTTTCCCAGTCACTCCTTCTTTCTCTCAGCGATCTTCGTCTCGTACCGCGCGCGCGCGCGCGCGCGCTCCATTCCAAGCTCGAGCGATCTCCGAGCGTCTTTGGTGCACCTTCCTCGTTCAGCTTGGTGCTCGCGCTACACTCGCTCTTGGCGGCTTCCTGTCTTCCTCCTGAGACACTGATGCGCCTTCCACCGGTGTCGATGGTGGTGGTGGTGGTGGTGGTGGTGGTGGTGGTGGTGGTGGTGCACACTTGCCGGCATCCCTCTCGTCGCCGACGGAGACGAGACCGGTGCGCTCGTTGTCCTCACCGATGACCTCCGCTCTATTGTCCGCCCTCCCGTTTTTCTGCATGCACCGCCGGAAAAAGTCGGAGGCGGAGGCCACGAGTCATCCAGCCAAGCATAGCGAAAGAGCGGAGGCAGAACGGAGGGGAGAAAGAGAGGCGTGTGGCTGAGGGAGAGAAGTATGGGGGGCGGTAGTAGGGTGCTTGAAAATCCGTAGGTGGTTCGTAGCAGGCAAGTGGGCAGCTCTTGCGGCTCCGATGCACCGCAATATTTTGTCTCGAAGGTGGCCGTTCATTCTCGAAGAAGAGTCCACTGATTCCGTGTCTGTCGAATTAATGTTTGCCGCGCAACAGTAGTATGTACTAGATAGGTTGGCGTTTTGCCCCTGGGCTATCGTGCAGCTGGTAACGAAGCGTATTATTCGAGGGTGGTAGAGGACGCGCGCTACACCGCAGGACTGCCAGGACAATTTTTCCTCTAATCCTCCCTTGGTGGGTGCTAGTCTGTCGACAGAGGAGAATTGGGAGTGCGGTAGTAGCCCGCTGGCTACAACACATCCTTTCCCTCGCACTCTATCCGCCTTGCCCTCCTCTTTCGATCGAGTGATCGAGTCGGTCCAACAACGTTTTCGAGGGACTCTTCCGTCGCGGCTTAATTTGCGATCGGGCCACCGGCTCGATTCGATTAATACATTTTAATCTTGGCGAATGCGCTTTTAAAAGCACGGCAAAACGCGAGCCCCCAGCATCGATATCCCGGGCGTCGATACTCTCCGATAGCCATCGCTATCATCGGCTGGCTGGAGGGAAAAAAAGCGAGTGGAAGCGGTACGCAACGGCCACCGATAATTCTAAAGAATAATGTTTTTTTTAAATTCCACGTCGCGTCCGTCCCGATGATCGCGTGCCAGCGCTGTCTCTATTTTTTCTGGCCGGCCGGGTGCATTAATTCGTAATTGCGCGTGGTTTTTACGCGCCAAGTCCGCCGATCGAAAAATAATCGTTCGGTAGCTTGCCAGCTCGGGCATGCCGCCCCGGAATCGCCTTGTTTTGCGTTTCCGTCATCGGGAATGAGGGGACCGGCTGGAGGGCTCGACAGACAGACAGACAGAGAGAGAGAGAGAGAGAGAGAGACCGCGAAGGACGAAACGAGGGGGAGAAACAGAGCGAATAGGGGCTGAAATGGACAAGGTATACCGGTGAGAGGATGATCGAGTGATCGACAGAGAGACAGAGAAAACGCGCAACGAAGCAACAGAGTGCGAGAGAGGGAGAGAGAGAGGGTCAGTCGGAACACCAGAGAGGCACAAGCTTGCTTTTTCGTGGCTTAAAATTAATATGCATGGACCCGACAGCGAAACGTTTATCTTGCCAGCTTGATTTCGTTTTGATATGCCGACAAATTGCTCGACTCCGCGCGTCCTCCTCCCGCATATCCCTAGCAGCTCGATGTAATCCACCACCCGGTGAAAAAGGCTTGCAGTGTAACAAAGTGATATTTCGAGCGAGCAGTGTCTTAGCCCCGAATAATCTTTGTTTTCGAATCGCTAAAAAAAGTTGTTAGCATGATGGATGGAAGAGTGGCTGAGAGAGAAGTAGTAACCAGACGTTGAGGAGGAGACCCTCGGCTGTGCTCAATGGGGTGGAAGAGCGATGACAGGGCCAGAGCGAGAGAGAGAGGGAGCTCGACCAGAGGAAAACGGTACGGGCCGAGTTCGCGGGAAAAACCGCTTGCGCTCGTTTTTTCAGCGAATTTTCGCCGGCGAGACAATATTCAACATCTGGACTGGGGGTGTGCGAGCAAGCAAGCGAGCGAACAGCAGCAGCAGTAGCACTCGGGCGGGCGGGCTTTCGGGCCGATTAAAAATTAATAACGAATATCAACAGCGCGCGCGCGCGCGCGCGCGCGCTCGCGCTCGTCCGCGTGGTGGCGGGGCGGCCAGTGGGCGCTTCATTACTCGAAATTAAAAATCGTCGTTCGAATGGCGAATAAAAACTGGCCGTGGCAGCGTCGGCTTCCTGTAATTACAAATATCCACATGGCGCCTGTGGAAAAATCGGTAAACAGACTCGTGATCGATGGCCACGACCCGAGCCACCGCCATCCCAGAACCGCCGCACCATCCAGCAGCACCACCCTCCTCCCTCCCGCCACCCCATCGCCACTGGCACCCTTTTTTTTTCCCGCGGGCTCTGCCACCGCGAATTACCATTGCAAACCGTACTAGCCGCGCTCGCTGGCTCTGAAACTCCTGTGGAACGTATGGGGTTTCGATATGATTTCCGTAATAAAAAAAGGGGAATGCGAGCGCAGTGACAGAGTGAGAGAAAGAGAAAGAGCTCGGTCAATCGAGCCCTATTAAATTCATGAATCCTCGAATTAGACGCGTTGACGTTTCCAGCTTGGAGGCCCTATCTATCCGTCTCTATTACCGGATCCCAGTTTCACTTGGAATTCGTATTCCCATACCTCTCGCAGCTGCGAATTCCCATCATCACTTTACTCTTGAGTACGGCTTGGGGAAAAAATGAGAATTCATTAGTTATGATTAGCCCGTTGGTCCGATTGGTTTGTTTCATTCCGTCTAAGGTTCGAAGGATTCGTAAGAAAACTAGAGGGGAAATGTGTGGGAAGATAAGCATAGGGGGGTTCGCGTTGACCCGCAAATTGTCATTCTGCATTTAGCGAGTGCGCCGAGCCGTGCGGGTGGTCGTTCGGGTGGGCGTCGGTGCGACACCAATACCGAGGCGCGATATTAAAACGGCGGCTGCGGCGCGAAAATAATTACATTTCATAATTGGCTAAAATATCAGAAATGAAAATTAGTTTATCGAGCGGCGCGTTAATAATTTCGCTTAATCGAAGCGACCGACACTGCGCGCCGCAGCCAACAGCGGGCGAGCGAGCGACGGAGTAGGAGATAGCATGGAGAACAGACAGTTGGATCACCCGATAAATGACTGTACTATTCTTTGCCTCGAAAATCTGGATTGACCACTCGTTCCTGTAAGCTTTTGAATATTACAACAACTCGCTCTCGCCGTCCCTCTTGGGGAGCAGTCTGTTTTTCCACTAAAAGATAATGCTCTAGATGGGGTAAGCGGTTCTTCTTCCACTAGAATCGACTAACTGGACAAAGTAGTGATAAAAGAATTGTCGAGTAGAATATTAGAAAGCGAATTGAGTAATGTAAGTGAGTGAAAATGTTCGGTGCTAAAGGAAAATTGTAGATGAGAGGATATTGGAGCGTGAGTGTAGGCTATAAGGGAGGATGTCGGAAGAGGGATGGAATGTGGAGATGTGGAGATGTGGAAGGGGGGTCCAGACACGTCTCGGACGAGAATCGCTGCCGGTCTGCCGGACGGATTCGCTTAAATATATTAATGGTTTGTGATAGGTATCGGGTGGCGTGCGATCGGACGTGCTGACGATTACATAAAAGTTGTCATCGGGCCCCGCACGGTGTGGTGTGTGGCTGGCCATAAAAAAAGATATTTCCGTCGGAGCGGCGGCGGGCTGTCAGGCCGAAATAGTATAATTGCGTTCTTCCACGGTTTGCTCGTTCACACGTGTCAGCGGCGCTTCCGCTTTTAATCGCGATTATCAATTTCGGGGCAGAAAATAGCAGCCGTTTAATTGGCGTATGACACGCTTACCGATGTGGTAATTTAATGTCAGCCCCCGCCGCTTACCCGATCCCGGGCTATCGCTGATCCTAACGCTCGATTCGAGCTGAGCGCAGGAGTGCACGAGTGCAAGAGCGCACGGCACGGCACGGCATGGCATGATCAAAGTTTCACGCGTGGCCGCCGAACCGACCGGCCGCTCTACCGCGTCGTGTCGCGTCGCGCCGCGTCGCGCCGCCAACCCGCCCCGACCAGATCGTCCCGGTTTAATGAGTTTGTTTAGTAATAATTACCGGCGCGATTCTCCAACCACTCGACCCGCACGTGCCGCCTCTCCAATTGAGATGGCACCTTTTAATCGCGCGATTAAACCCTTTTCTATGATGTCACCTCACCCGTCAATACCACCGCGCGCTCAATCTCGCTACCGCACATCTCTCTTCATTCTACCTCACCTACTCTACGTACTTTTCCAACCCTGACGCATCTCCTTCATTCACTCGAGCCTTCTACATTTTCCTCCCGATCTGTTGGCTTCCGTCGTTTCAAGAATATCACAGCTATCAGATTCTTCCAGCATGCTGCTGCGCGCTGCATTGGAAAGGAGACTATTTTTCCGGATACCGAGTTGCCAATGAAATTTGCAGCTTATCGGCAATTCACGCGACCGAGAGCAGCAATGAGAGGGGGTGGCTGTGCACATTTTTTGTTGGCATGTGCGGCGAACAGGTCCGAGAAGGAGGCTGGAAAATTGTTCGGCCGAATTTATGGCTCGAGCGGCATAATACACTTATGGCGGTATATCATTTAGCGGGCCTGGGTTTTACGAATACAATGGGGTTCATTATTTTTAATTAAATTTAAAATTATATCGGCTGCATGCGAGAACGTGCGCGCTCGGCTACAAACGAGCGCGTGTATGCTCGGGCGAACCTACCAACGAACGGCCCTCCGCCGAACATGTAATTTATATTTATGCGTCGCTGATTCATTTGCGCGATTTAAGTTGCCGGCTGATTTTTATTCTCTGCTGCCCTTTAATTACTCAAATGCATCGCACGCGCAAATGCGCCGGAGCGCGGGTGCGCGCCCGCGCTCGCGCCCGCGACCGCCCTCACGACCAAAGGGGGCGCGATGCGTTTTGTGCAACGCGCGATCGAAGGATTTGCAATATAAATTCCCTAAATAAATTAACTTTTATACGTGAAAATTGAAAATACCGCACGGAGCAGCACGCTTTATAAAGCAGTGCCGCGGAATAACGAATCGTGCGTGGCTACTGTGGAAACACGATTTTCAAGTCCGCATCCCTCGCCCTCTGCGTTATTGCTCGATTAAACCTTCCAACCCCCTTTTTAACCGAGTATCCACCTTCGATCTCACCCCCGTCGCCCGTCGCCCGTCGCCCGTCGCCCGTCGCCACCTCCCCCTCTGAATCTTTTGTTCCCGCCAACCTGACAGCTACCCAATGTCCTTCTGCGAGATTTAGTACCCATTCTGGATACACACCACACGTACACGCCAGTCATCCTTTGAATCACAAAGCGTATTGCGGCTGCGAACGGTAAACACTGCAAATTTTAATTAGTGCCAGTCGGCAACGTCCACCCGCTTACAAGTTTAAAGGATAATCATCAAGTCAAAGATAGTAATTCCTTCATAATGTACCCTCTGTCATATGCGCTTCACTCTTCAAAGTTGTACGCAAGTAAAATAGACATGAACGCGAGTGCGGCTACCCACATTGCACACTTTGGAAAGCACAAACACTGGAAATATTAATTAGATTGGCTTTCACCACTAGTGATTAATACCAAGCCAAACTAAGAATGAAATAGAAGCTGGAATGATTATTGCAAAGTTCGGATTAATGATGTCTCAATGTCGGAGTTGGTATTGACGGTAGTTGGCGTATAGATGTGCGCGTGTGTGCCAATAACTAGGGTGGTTGTCGACGGGCGGTCGAAAAACGGTGTTGGGCGCTGATCAGGCTGAATGGATTTTTAACGAGACTCTCGCGAAAATCGTTAGTTATTCAATCGGCCAGAGCAGCCGGGGCCATAACGAGCGGATTGATTAAGCCTAAGCGGTTCCCCTGGCAGTGATGGAACCCTCGTTTCTTATTTTCCTCTCGGGGCACAGGGGCCGAAGCGGGTCTACGGGGCTTGGGGAGGGAGAAAGTCGGGGGCTGGAAAGTCTTGTCGTTTCGCGCGCCAATTAAACGCGCGCATCGAAAGTCATTAGGGTAGCCGTAGGTGTCCCGGCGAGCACCTCGATTTAGAAGAAGGCGAGCACCATCAAGGGTGGCCCTCGCACCCAAAAGAACTCCACTGTACGGGGACATTAATTGGAGTGGCTCGCCAGCCGATTTTTGGCAGTCTCCGTAAAAATCATTTGTCGCCCGATTCGTTCGCTCGAGAGAACTGGCTCCGCTTTCTCGCGCGCCTTCAACTAGCGAAAGAATCGTCCATCCTTCTACTGGGATAAAGCAAACTCCTTAAGCGAGAAAGAGCGCGCGTTGAAGTGAACTCGAGCGTGCACTCTCCTTGAAGAAAGATATCACGAGTTTGCCGGGCACACGTGGAGGAAGACTGTGTCAGTATGGTCGTAGGTTCACAGTTCATATTTTCTTCCCGTCGTCGGCTGGCTGGGACTCTTTAATATCCCAAGAGAATTCTACTCGTGCCGCTGCTGTCGAGCAGCACCAGCACCAGCACCAGCACCAGCACCAGCAGTGGCAGCAGCCTGTTCTATGAGAGCGGGTCTCTGGAGAACAAGCGCGCGATCATCGATGAACAGGAAAGCTTTCCCACGGTACGTGTCGCACACGCCAGCTCCAGCACTCTCTTCTCTCAAACTACGCCACGGACACTTGTGGCATGCAAGACTCTTCTACGCAGAGATAGAAATCTTCCACTGACGATCACCTCAGTCGAGCTTTCCTATTATACCGACTACCAGGGCACAATATTTTCTATTACATTCAATTGAAACATTTCCGAGCATATACGAAAAAAGGATGAAAGAGAATCGAAGTTGATCCGAGCTTGTCTCTTCAGCTGGTTAAGATAGGCGGCAGGGTGCGATATTCTTGAAAATGCAGAAGGGCTGTTGGAGATTGGTGGTCGGAATAGTGGTGTTGCGCGGAACGTCGCACAAAAATTGCGAGTGCCCGGATAATTCGCGGGGAGGCGTGCCAGCAGTGTGGCAGTAGGAGGACACCAGCGTACGAGAGTGTGTGTGTGTGTGTGTGGGGGCAGGGGGGCGTTCTCACTCCCGCGAAGCGCAAATAACGGTCAGTATTTTGCAGTAATATTTCACCGGAGCAGTTGGTATTAATTCGTAATATGTTACCGGCAAACTATACGAAAGCCAGCAGTGGTCCACCCCGAGCGGCTGTACCACCAGCCTGGCCTAGCTCGCGTCCCTACCACCCCCCTTCGCAACCCCCTGCAAGCCCGCCAACGAGCGCACGACCACCCACGATGGACATCGTCCCGCGACCACCCTAATATATGGTCCGGTATTATTGCAATGCAATGGACAGAATACTGTCAAAATTTATCGGCAGCCGTTTTTCATGCGCCGCGTCAAATGAGCCGAGCGATTAAAGCGCGTGAATTAGCCGGCCGAAATTTTCGGCCCGCTGTCCCACCGACAAGGAACAAATGGAAGCGCGCCCTCCACTCTAACGAACGAGCGGCCACACGTTTCATGCTTGCTCGCGACATCCCGTGAACATCCTGAAAGGCACTCTCATCGCGTTTTATGATCGCCTTATCTTGTGGAACCTGTTTCTTTCTCGGATTACGCCAAGTCTTAAGTTTCATAGAGCCAGTAAAGCCTGGCAAATGAAATGTTTCCTTGACGCATCAACACACTCGTAGATAGCGGCAGAAGATTAATTGGTGGACAGGTTTGCAATTGGCAGAATTACACGAGACATTTAGTAAGGAATCTGAGATTAATTCTATCGGCTATATGTTGAAAAGCAGAGTATCGATGTCAGAAGGACGAGACACTCGTAGCCTGGGACTCTCCTTACCCGCGTAGCTCCGCCTCTCTTCAAGGCTCGATTCCTTCTTTTGCCATTGAGTAGGAGCGTCTTGCCGCTGCAATCTCCGGCTAAATTGCCAATCAACGGGGTATTATTTTGCCGTTAGTCTCCCGGGCGCGGCGCAGCAAAACTAGAAGGAAGTGCCTCGGCTGGACGACGTGCCCGATCGCACCCGTTGCTCCTTCCGCCTTCCGCCTCACTCACCTTATCCTCCACTCGGTTCACCTTTTATTCGCCCCACCCCACCCCACCCCACCCCACTCCACTCCACTCCACTCATTTCTATTCAGAGCGCAAAGATCCGAATCACAAACTATTTTTTAATTACCGACCTTTACCCTCACCTGACCTGACCGAGGCGGGGAAAATTAGCAGTTGATACTAGCGAGAAGATTTGGTAGAAGGAGCGAGAAACGTGTATCGTTGGCGGTGGTAGACGGAAGAGGATGGCGGAGGAGGGTGAAGGATGTCGGTGGTGGAGGAAGAGGAAAAGGGAATGGTGGTGGTTTGGCTTTAAGTATACGTACGTGCCTACGCGTCTTTTTATTTGCCAGTGGCGCGCGGGCGACGGATGACAGGGGAGGACAGGACAGGGTAAACCTCCCTCTAGTGGTCTACAGAAGTCAGTACAGCGTGGTCTAGGGGTTTCGCGTTTCAACCACCCTCTTATATACTAATTATCATCGTCGCGCAGTCTCTTGATGTAAATGCCTGAATGCACCCACGAATACAGAGACACGAAAGCAGGCCCGGGGGAGAGAGAGAGAGAGAGAGAGAGAGAGAGTGTGCGGCTACGTCTGGCAGGGTGTTTGTACTAGTGGTGGAGAGAGGCTGTGCTGCTGGCGGTGGGTTAGGTAGGTGAGTGCGTGTCGCAGATTCGCGGGGTAGTTGCGGCAAGCCGGGTACACCGGTTGCTGCTGATGTTACTGCTGTTGCTAGTGGTGCTTGTGGTCGTGGCAGTGCGGCTCTGCTCGGCTGTCGCTGGGCGACGCCAGAGCGAGAGAGCCCTGCTAAGAAGGGGGGAAACGCCGCGTCAGTATTTTATAGAAAAACATACAGACGGCCGCTTCGTTGCGTCGAATGCACCATGCCGCGCCGCGCCGCGCCGCGCCGCGCCGCGCCTCGCCGGGCCTCGCCGGCCTGGCTCCTCTTCCGCTGCTTCCATCTCTCTAAGACCCAAGTCGTCCCGACTGAACAGAACTACCATCCGCAACTGGCAACATCTCTCTTTCGCTTGGTCTATGCAACCGCGTTAAGAGAATTGCCGAGTCAAGAAGAGGTATAGTCGTTTAAAGCCGAGGACTCATCAACTTCGTACTTGGACCCTGTGAATCTGGAACCCTTGACTCTTTGAACTCTGGTTGAGTCCAACTATGTTTTCAAGCACTTGGTGTCGAGAAGTATTTACATGTTCGTAGTAGGCTGTGATCTAGCGGATTGAAAGTGGGTGGGGGCTGTAAATATAGTCTGGGAAGAGGGGTTTGATGAAAAGTAGCACGCACGCACGCACGCACGCACGCACGCAGGCGGTAGGTAGGATGGCCTGGCATCGATGGGATCGAAGCGCGAGAGGTCGCCCGCCAGAAAGCGGAATAATGCAAAAGGGGCGGGTAGGAGGCGGGTAGGAGGCGCGGGTGGCACGCCGCTCTAAATTACGGCCGATATTAAGATCTCGCGATTGCGCGAAATGGTATGCAAAGCAATTCCGGACGGGCACGCACGAACGCACCTAGCTAACCTGGCCGAACCTAGCTGTATACGTGGCTTGGTCGTCTCACGCGGACGAGGCCGCTTTTTTCCGGATATAGCACCGGGTAGCATGGCGTAGGATCCAACCTGCCATTTGCGCGCCGGGTCAGGGTTGAATTACATTCAAGCCCATCGACATTCTCACAGGGTCGCTCCTTCCAGTGAGTATTGGCCTCAATATAAGGGGGAACTACTCTCGAAAATATGAGAGCATAAAGCATCGGCATTCACTAAAGATACAAGGACGCAGGGAGCTAGCACGCGATCAGATAAAAAGTTGATCGACCAATGGAAGCTCTGCCCCGGCAGAGACAAACCACTGTCTGCCGATGGTGGAAATCGTGAAGTTACGCAGATGTCGCTTCACCGATAGCACGCGTGTTTCAATTTAATTCGATTTCGAACCAATCCCTCTTGTGACTCGCTAGCCGAACACAGTACTTTTGGTCCAGAGTGCAATCGTTAGGTATCTCTCGCTATGATCGCAATTAATCGGCGCGCTGCTGTAATGAGAGGCGGCCGATCCTTCGGTAGCGTCGGCGAAAAATGATGGTCCAGGCTGGGGCATAACTCTGTTGCATCGCTGGTGATCCAGTCGAGCGTGGAACCTTGAGTTGGAAGGCCAGGCACAATGGGCGCAGATTGGTGCGTAGGGTAGGAGTAGGTTGTCTCGAGGAATTCAAGTGGCGCAAGAATTCAAGAAGCCCTTTTTCGAGGGGTTCATCTTGGGATCGTACGAGTTATTTCTCGGCGGCAGTCTGCCACGCGATTCCTCCTGTTTTTCGGCCGAGAGGATAAGAGAGGGGGGTTGAGTCAGGGTTGAGTTCGCGGAGATTGAAAAGACGTGGAAGAGACAATGCATAATATCTCGGTGAGTATCTCGGACGAGCGTCGTTAGGGTTTCCGGCGATGCGTGCAAGTAACTAAAGCACGTGTATCTCTGGGACAAGGGTGATAGAAGAAGGGCGAGGTGCGTTCGATATCCGAAGAGTCTCGCGCCGAGCGTGGAGCGGAGCCGCTCGAGGCCGGCGTCTCCTTTTCGGTCGGAGGTTCGAAACGGGCGAGAAGTCACGGGACAAAACCTGGCATCGACGCATTGTTTCGTCGTTTTCAATGGCGCGTGCACAATGCTGGGGCCGATGCGCGCGGATGGTGAAGTTTCACATCCATCGGACGCGCGCATTCGTTCGGCCTGGCCTCCTATCAAGCATACAAACTATGCACGCTCGTTCCGTTCGTCGGTCGGTCGTTCGCTCGCCCGCTCGTGCGCCGCTCGTTTTGGTATCGTCTATTCTCGAAGGCTGCTTGCCCACACCCCCACCCCAATCCCAGCTGCCACACATTGCCACCCACGACCTTCTTCCTTTTTCCTGTTACCTCTCTCTACTCTCTCTCAGCCCCCAGTCGGGGGATGCTCCGCTCCCGCTCCCGCTCCCGCTCCCGCTCCCGCTCTCTCAGAGAAGAGGCAGAGAGAGGGGAAACCTGTTCCAATAGATACGTCGCTTCCATTACAAGTTGTTAATGAGACAGCTCCGTTATACGCGCCCTCCCTTTCCGTCATCGTCCGGTATTGTCGGCTCGGCCTGTATCGGCCATTGTCTCTACCACCGATAATATTATCTTGCTCACAGTCACACAGCTGCCTTTCCCAAGAACACACTCATTCGATACTACCCTTTCTTACTTTCTCTATCCAAAGGACGATCATCCTAACTAATTCGATTTTACATTCCAATGGATCTCTTTCCTTCCCATAGAAAATGCAATAGTTGCGTCTCGTAGAGCGTAAATGGATGGAGCGTGTCCTGCGAAAGTGAGCAGTTGGTAGAAGGAACAGGTGGCCGCAGTTTCGTTGATTCGGTGAGGAGAGAAGGTGAAGAAGGGTCGAGTCGGATCGAGCCTGGGTAGGATAGCTTTTTGGCCAAGAGAGTGGAGAAATTGGCGTCGGCTTTGGGAGTGGTGTAACGAGCAGTCACGAACTCGCGTGAAGAGTGCTTCTTTTTCTGGCTGGCTTTCGGACTCCGGATTCAGGGACAGTACAGCGAGGGGGAAAAAGTCCAGCGCACTACTGGTTGCTGGTAGTCAGTGCAGCAGTAGCAGCAGTAGCAGCGGCAGCGGCAGCAGCAGCAACGGTGGCGCACTGCCACCGCTATTTCATCGTTTTCCCGTCGACCACTAAAACGCTCGGATTATAAGCGGCCGATAAACTCTTTTATTTTATTCGCGCCTCTCCGTCGAAAAATCGAGGTAGCCCGCGCGCCATTGCCAGGCGATGCACAGCGGGGCGATTTTTTTTCTCGCACCGGGCGCATTTTATTTATTTCGCGCCGGCCGGCCTGTGCACTCGCCGCCTTCTCACTCTTTCGCCCACTCTCTCTATCTCCCACTCGCTACTCGTATAGCTCTCGGGTAACTGATCATAGTAATTGCCGGCCAATCGCCAGCAATAGCGCTGGAAAAATGGCTGGAAAAATGGCTGGAAATATCTCTGAGCTCTATTGGCGAAAGTTTGGCAAGAAATTGGTTGGCCGTATGGGAAAGCTATGCATTTAGTAATCTACGAGGGATGATGATAACGAGTTTAATGGAAGATCTCGGCAGTAGTCTGGAAATGAGCTTGTTCTTTGTGAGAGGCACGGACACAACAGAGGAGCGTTTGTTGGTGATCCTGGTGCGGCGAGCAAAAGGTATGTAGACAGACACGTTAAAAGAGGGTCAGGATAACGATGTCAGTAACGACTGAACGAGGATCGGGAGGAACCGAGAAGCTAGCGAACGAGAGCGAGGAGCAAGGGCGGTACGATGCCACCTGTATATCCGGGTGCACGAACCGGAAGCGGCGTGAGTCCGGCGGCGGTCCTCGCAAACGGGCTAAAACGCCAAACTGTTTCACCACGACAACGTGCCAACGATTAACCCGCCCGGCGGCACACGTATCGCCATGCCACGCGTCCGATACTCTCTCGCACCCTCACTCATCTTCTCACTTTTCCCTCTCCTCTTTCGCTCCATCATACGCGCATATAGTGGTCAGGCTCGGGCTCGGGCTCGGGCTCGGGCTCGGGCTCGGGGTAAGCATTTCATTCTCTCACTTTGTCCGCTCGCCGTGCTACCGATAAAGCCCGCCGGCCTTTCTTCCTCTTTCGCCAGGCATTTTGTTGCTCTTCCCTCTCCCTCACTCGTTTTCCTATCCTTCCCAGAGCAATCCCCTCTTTCTCTCTTCTGGCCACTGCACTGTCTCTTTCTCCCTGTGCAACCTGCCTGTCGAGTAGCCCTCCTGTCTTTCTCTGGCTCGGCCTCCCCTCTTCCTGCTCCCAACCCGGCCCCGGCCCCGGCCCCGGCCCCGGCCCCGGCCCCGGCCCCGGCCCCGACACCCAATACTCGACACCCGATACCTAATTATGTTAAACGCTTCCGGATTTTGCGGCCGGATTATGCGGCCTCGTTGCCCCCGTGCGCGCCCCGCCTCGCCCCGCCTCGCCTCGCCTCGCCGCTCCAACTCGTCCTCTCTCCTTTCCCCACTGCCGAGCGTCGTCACTCTTCGATCCTAGCCACCGTTCGCACAGGCTTTCACCTAGCGATCTGCCACACTGTCGACCATCCTCTCCCTCGCCCAGCTTCCGATTCGCATTTTCTCTTCCTCTCGCTCTCCTCTACTATCTAGGAGTCTCGACTACACGCGCACCTCTAAAAAGGATTTGTTGCTTCAACCGCTCGCGCGAAATCCTGGAAAATCGCACCGTTAGTCGCTCCTCCTCCTCTTTCCGCCCAGTTTCGCCGTTCGCGAAAGTGATGCTCTGTAAATCAGCAGTTCCGCAATTGTTTCCGCGATTTGTACCCGTTAATCGTTCTGCTCGTTGAGAATTGGGTACTCGGTATCTTTTGCATACCGTGCTGGTAAAATAAGGTAGAAGGGTTGTCGGGACTGTTTCAATTTCAGGATCATGATCGTCGACCAAGTTCGACGAGCATTCCGGTGCCAGCCATCTAACCAACCAAATCCACCCTTTCCTGTTTCAGCGAGGACCGCAAACGGGCACCCTATTTTCATGGAAACACCCTTTCGACTATACTCTCTCTCTTTCTCTGTCCCGACAGCCCCGAAAGCAACCTCACGATTTTCTCGTTGCCGCGTGCCCGCTTTATTCCTTTTTCCGCCCTCTTTCTCCCACTCTCGATACGGCTTTTCGCCCCGACACCCTCGCTTTTCGGGCGAACGAGCGCGCATCATCTCGTACCGACGACGGAGGTCGCACGACCCGTCAGTCTCCGTAAAACCGCTCGGAACCAACCGCGACTGCCAATTGCGGTTGTTAGCCGTGAAAAAGCCTCACCATCCTATCACCCACCGCCGAAAACTCGACACCCTTCGCGTGCCGCCCTTCATTCCATCCCTTTTTTTCTACTTCCTCTCTTTCTCACTATTGTCATACTCGTTTCATTCCCGGCGATACTGCTCTTTTTTCTTCGCTTGAGCCGCACACCGGCATATCCGGCTAATTTACGGATTACCAGGCTCGATGTTGGACGCGCTCCGGGAAATCTGACTTATTCTCTGAAGGACATTAGTTAGGTTAACAGGAGGGAGAATGCGCGGCAGCCTTTGAAAGTGCCGGAGGCCAGAGAAGCGGGGTGTGCTTGGAGGAAATGGTGTCGCTGACGGGCATACCAATGAGCAGCATTTCGCCAAGTCACGTCGATACGTTTACCGCGCGCTTTGCCGCGGTCACAACGATCCCGCCGAGTTTTTAATATCCTTTTTCTCGCCCGGTTACCCAACCACCGGCGACGTTCGAAACGATCCAGGGCGAGCGTGGGCGCTAACGCAAGGCATTAAAAACGTGTCTGGAGAGGGTTGCGCGAGCGCGCGCGCGCGCGCGCGTTTGGCCAAGTGTCCGGGAATAATTAAGGTTTGTTTTGCAGCGCGTAGCCGAGCTCTCGGTATTACTCTCCTTGTCGTATTTAACGGGCGCATTCCCGTCGTAAACTGACAGCCGAACTGGCGCGGTTCCTCAATGATCGCGCTTGACCGAGCATACGAGGACAATACACGAGGATAGTAGAACGAGCTTGTCGTGGTCAGCCGCGATAATCATAGCAAGCTCGCGTGGCACGCCAGGCTCGTCGTGCGAGCCCCAGTGTATCCTTCTTCTTCTCCGGGCTCGTTTTAATTGTCGGCGACCGGTCAACGAGGCGTAAACGCTGGTGCAACACGTGTACGTTCGCGTTAATTGCCCGATAAAAATCACAACACGCTAAGCGCCAGCAGCAGTAGCAAGCGGCACACAAGCTTTTGCCCTGGCAAAGCGCGTGGCAAAGCGCGACGTGCGCGCACACATAGCCGCACACATAGCCAGGCTAGCAAGCATGGCTCTTGCGTGGTCGTAAAATTAAAAATGCCACGCTTCCGTCGAGGATCGCGTTAGTCGACCATTAATCCATTAATTATAAGGGCACGAGCGCGCGCGCGACACACCATGGAACGCCACACCGCTGCCGAACCTTATTTCTCTCGGTTCTTTTTTATCGCTCCTTCTCGTCACACTCGCCTTGTTCACCTAGTGCTTCGGCCGAAACCTTTGCCTCGCCTCGCCTCGCCTCTCTCGTCACTGGTCGGTGCTGCTGCTGCTGCTGCCGCCGCGCCGGTTCGTGGTTCGTGGTTCGTGGCACGCGTCGATGCATCGCGTGCTTTCCACCGGCTTCGCACTCTACCCTTCTATCTTATCGAGATACACACGTCGACACTCTTTAACCGGTTCCCGTCTCTCATTCCCAACACGACGTACTTTCTCACGTCCGCCCAACCGTCTCTTTACCAATCTTTACGCACTCACCTTTTCGATTCCGATCGAATTCCTGTTGATATTTCATCGATTACTTTTTCCAAACTTTTCCCATCTTTCTTCCCAACATCTCCAATACTATATTGGTTAAAAAGTTTATGGACTTTCGCCCAAAGACAACCGTACCAACTTTCCGAGCAAGCCAACATTTTGAGGAACGTCGAGTAGTAATAGAAATTCAGCTTTGATTCGGTAGAGTTCCGCGGCGCGATAACTTGGAAGAAGAGAGGGGGAGAGGAGAGGGTGGGGGTGGGGGTGGGGGTGGGGTGGATTGAAGAGGGCGAAGTTGAGGCGAAGCGGCGAGGGTGGTTTTACGATGAGCGAAATGCGCCGTCCGCCGTCCGCCGTCCGCCGTCCGCCGTCCGCCGTCCGCCTCCTCATCCTCCAGCCGTGCGCTCGCTCGCTGCCGGGACATAAACTTTATGGTGTTTATGAATATTTATATTAATCTACATTTTACGCCGGCGTCTACGCCAGGAAAAAAGCGTGGGCGAGGGGGCAGGCGTACGGGCTGAGCTCCCGGTGAAAGCAGGAGTTTTATCCAGGCGACGAAGGAGGCAGCGACGATGAAAAACTTGGATAATAATTTACATCGACGGCGGCTGCGCCCTGCCCGGGACACGTCTCCTTCTTCTCCTTTCTATTGCCGTCCTCTGCTTTCCCTCGCTCTCGGTAAGGAAGCACGGCGAAAGCGGCATGGTAGGGGGGTGGGAGAGTGGATGATTCGCACTCTCCTACTCGAGAGAAGATCGCGGAGCCCTCGACCTCGTCGAATGCATTAATGACCCGTATCCCGGACAGCAAGGAACGCGAATCATAAAAACTGGCTTCTTCCTCCAGTGGCCCGGCGGTATAAGACGGGGCCACCGTCGCTGTAATCAACCGCTCTTTTTGCACGCTCCAACGACTATATCTCGACCATAAAGAAACGCTTCTCCGTTAGCCGGTGCTCGTGAAAAAGCGCCTGGTCATATTCCCAACTATCTAGCATATGTCCCCGACGAAACAGGAGGGAAAAGCCCTGAAATTAATCAGTCTAATTGGAAAACAATTCGACTGACGCGCGCAGCCAATCTCGCTGTCCGATCGTTTGCCGTCTCTGGTAGGCAGGGTTCGGGTTGCAAGGTGGCCAGCCGGCAGTGGGCCGCCAGTGGCAGTGGCAGTGGCAGTCGATGAGAAAGGAGCGGCTGACCGGCGCCTCCGGCACGCGCGCGAGAGTAAGTCTTCGCCTCATCGGGAACGACGACCAGGCAGATCGATATACCTCGAGGAGGCTAAGGCTCCGGCAATGGCTATTATCACGCGCCTATGTATGCATCGAGCCCTGCGTGCTGCACTGAATTTCCCAGTGCACAAGCAACGTCGAGCAAGAGCAACCGTGTGTGCCCATAGCTCGCAGTGCGTTACTTGAGAGAGCGTGCCTACGTCATGCACACATGAGCGTCGGCCCATACGCACGCGTCCATTTCTACTCGCAGCCTCGTAAACATACACGCATTCTCTCCGTCTCTTTCGCTCCGCGTTCTCTCCTGCTCGCCCTCTCCTCTCTTCCTCCTGCCACCCACACCACCCCCCGCATCGCTCACTCGCTCTCTCGCTCTCTTCTCTCTCCGGCAGTCTCTATCTCGCCTCACCCACTAATGCCCTCGCGAACGGCCTCCTGTACACGCCGAGGACGAACACACACGTCCAGCCGCAGCCGCCTCTACGTGCAGGGTGCGCGAGCTAGAGTCACCGTCGACGAAAGAGAGACAGAGTGCGCGCGGAAGCGAGTATAACTGGGCGGCCATCTTGGATATTAGCCAACCAGAACAATAGTATACACAATAGTACGCGAGCTAGCGAGCTAGCGAGCACTGTTTGGTACCACCCCGACTCTCCGACGTTCTCATCCCCTCGTTCTGCCGAGCGAACACCCGCCCCACCGGCCCTCCACCCCCGGACTACTGCTACTCGGCCTACCTATCCGTCTCCCTCTTTCACCCACACACGCTCCTCCTCTCTCTCTCTCTCTCTCTCTCTCTCTCTCTCTCTCTCTCTCTCTCTCTCTCTGTTCTTGTTTCCATCGGCACTCCGCTTCTCTCCTCTCGTTAGGCCCTCTCTCTTTGGTCCGAAGCCTCCTTCTCCGCTCTGCCGACGGCTGCCGGCTCACCACCCACAACCCTCCGTCGCCTTCTGACACCCGCTGCCACCTTCTCCGCATCCTCAAACTCACCCCAGGCCTTCTCCTCCACCTTCACCCCCACGGGCTATTCCCTGTCGTCACCTACCCTGCAACCCTTGAAAGACCACCGAGCATCGTCAGGATCGGCCTGCAAGTGCTACGCGTTCTCATCTAACCCACCAACCCACCAACCCACCAACCGACCGACTACTGCATACTACTGCCACTTATACTAGTCTGCCCGATCGTTATGCAACATAACTAGACAGCAGTGGAACGCATCCTTGCGCCTCCTAACGTCCTAACCATTACCCCCGACCCTTCACGAGCGATCTGCACGATCTACGCTTATGAACGTTTCTTATTCGATCGCGCGACAACAAGAAATTTGAAATACCAATCGCTCTTACCCTCCCATATACATATATACATATATACCTTGTACCTTGTCTATTTTAGATCAGAGGGATGCTGTATTTCGTAGAGTCTGATATTTAAAAGCCGATCGGAGGAAGTACGGTGTACGATGGAAATAGTCGTGAACCGTTTGGAAGCAGTCTATAACTAGTTCGAGTTTACGAATTCCCCCGGACGGAATTAAATACGCCACCCCCCGTCCGGAAGAAAAACATTCGCCCCGTATAGGGAATAGTCTAGCTTTTTCACTCTTGGGATGAATCGGTTCCTGTTCTCTGGTGTGTATGTGTGCGCGCGTCCCTCCTGTACAGGCGGTATGCGGAGTTCGCTTAAACGTAAGGAAAAAGCCGAGGCCGAAAATCCTTGCGCGCCCGATCTAATTTTAAAGTTTGCTTAGTATCGATCGAAGCGAGCGCCCGAAAGCGCATCTCACTCGCTCTTCGCGGTCTCGGCTAGTCTCTCGGTGCGGTGCTCCGACTGCCTATCTGCGTCCTCGAAAATGCACCCCTCCGTCTACTACCGCCTCTCGTTGCATCCCTTGAGACCTTGGACTCCTGACGGAAAACTTGCTCGGAGCAGACCCTTTTATGCTATAGGAAGCCTTGTCCATCCCTGCCTACCGCACATGCATGACACAAGTTTCGCGAAAAATCACCAGTTCAGTAATGGGCGACCATCAACTTCCTACTTTTCCAATCTCATAGACATTCCCTCATAAATCCAAGATCATTTTCGCTCATATCCCCGAATATTTAAGTGTAGTATAAAAGTATATATACAAAAAATCATTTTTTATCTACATATTTTTCGCCATTTTCCCAACTTTCCTGAATTCTTCATAAATCGATCGTTTAAGCGTTAAAATGGATACCAAACAAATAACTACTTGGCGCGGACACTCTACCGAGTCTCCTGATCAGTGAGTTCAAGGCCAGAAGTCTACCGAAAACACTCGGAAAGACCCTCCTGATTAGCTGACCCAGTCTGATTCTGACGGTTTCGTTCACCTTTTTCAAACTTCCCGACTATTTTAGGGCCTGAAATTTGGTGGAGACTGTTTTCTTGCATAAAGGAAGAAGTGATATAAATTCCAGAGCCCCAGCTCAAAATTCATTTTTTCGCAAATTTTTCCATAGTACCCCTTCACAAATTTTCGATTTTTCGAAGGTTCTCGGACTTTGGCGAACGCGTGATATTTCGACTGTTTGAGTCTCAAAACGGATAGAAAACATGAAACCACTGGCAGAAATGCCGGAATTGTACCGAAAACACATGGGAAACCCATCTTGAATAATTCATTTTCGAGGTTTTTCCCATGTTTTCCATACTTCCCGACATTTTCCGAGGCTAAAATTTGGTGGGGAATGTTTTCTTGCATAAAGGAAGAAGTGATATAAATTCCAGAGCCCCAGCCCAAAATTCATTTTTTCGCAAATTTTTGCATATGTACCCCTTCACAAATTTTCGATTTTTCGAAGGTTCTCGGACTTTGGCGAACGCTTGATATTTCGACTGTTTGAGTCTCAAAACGGATAGAAAACATGAAACCACTAGCAGAAATGCCGGAATTGTACCGAAAACCCATGGGAAACCGATCTTGAATAATTTATTTTCGAGGTTTTTCCCATGTTTTCCATACTTGCCGATCTTTTCCGGGGCTGAAATTTGGTGGGGAATGTTTTCTTGCATAAAGGAAGAAGTGATATAAATTCCAGAGCCCCAGCCCAAAATTCATTTTTTCGCAAATTTTTCCATAGTACCCCTTCACAAATTTTCGATTTTTCGAAGGTTCTCGGACTTTGGCGAACGCTTGATATTTCGACTGTTTGAGTCTCAAAACGGATAGAAAACATGAAACCACTAGCAGAAATGCCGGAATTGTACCGAAAACACATGGGAAACCGATCTTGAATAATTTATTTTCGAGGTTTTTCCCATGTTTTCCATACTTGCCGATCTTTTCCGGGGCTGAAAGTTGGTGGGGAATGTTTTCTTGCATAAAGGAAGAAGTGATATAAATTCCAGAGCCCCAGCCCAAAATTCATTTTTTCGCAAATTTTTGCATATGTACCCCTTCACAAATTTTCGATTTTTCGAAGGTTCTCGGACTTTGGCGAACGCTTGATATTTCGACTGTTTGAGTCTCAAAACGGATAGAAAACATGAAACCACTAGCAGAAATGCCGGAATTGTACCGAAAACCCATGGGAAACCGATCTTGAATAATTTATTTTCGAGGTTTTTCCCATGTTTTCCATACTTGCCGATCTTTTCCGGGGCTGAAATTTGGTGGGGAATGTTTTCTTGCATAAAGGAAGAAGTGATATAAATTCCAGAGCCCCAGCCCAAAATTCATTTTTTCGCAAATTTTTCCATATGTACCCCTTCACAAATTTTCGATTTTTCGAAGGTTCTCGGACTTTGGCGAACAGTTCATAAATCAGTTGTTTGAGTAGCAAAACGGACAGAAAACATAGAACCAGTAGTAAAAAAGCTGGAATTGTAGCGAAAATCCAGAGAAAGGCCCAGCTGATTAACCGAGTCCTCCTAATTTACGGTAAAACTGGGGCTTGGCAATATGTTAAAAATAAGAGATAAAGTTAGGCATGGTTAGTGAATGGAGAATCGCAGTTGATAGGATGGCGTCGGCGACGGCTGCATTTTGCCGCGACTGTACATCCTATTCGCGCACGTGAATATATTAGGGTGGTTCTGTTCCCCCTTGGAACTCAAACACACACAAATTAACGATATTACTCGTACGTACGCGTGCTTACTGTCGTCCCCGGTGGATCGGAGAGAGACATAAAACGTGTGCGACGGCGGTGACGGCGGTGGCGGCGGCGGCGGCGGTAGCGACGAAGGGCGTGAAGGGGTGGCATCGCGGCATCCCGTATGTGCGGGTGTAGGTGTGTGGGCGCTCTTACTCGCTCGCTCGCTCGCCGAGTGCTGTTTGTCTGCGCGTATTCGCCCAGCACGGGGATGAAATATTATAATACGTCACTTGGCAACTGTGCCGCGCCATCGAGCGGTGTATACCAAGTTTCAAATACGCTAATTCGAAAGCCACCCCTAGCCGTTCTCCCTCCCTCCCTCCTCCTCCTCCTCCTCCTCCTCCTCCTCCTCTCTCGCCCACGCATTTGCTCGCTCCCTGCTGTGCGCGCAATCGGAGTCGCGGCACTTCTTTTTCGCTTAACCTACCCAGCCACCCTCTCTTCCTCCTCCACCTCATCCTCCTGCACTTCGCCGCTCTTCTTCGCCCTCGTCTCCACAGCGCCAACCCAGCCCACCGCGCTGCAGACTCGTCGAAAGACAACCACGTGTCCGGAAAAACTCATTCCTCTGCCAGCTCGTCATATTTATCCCGAGACGCTTGACCCGCCCTACCAATACTAACGTCGCATACTAATTCCGCTCTACACGAAAACTTTCAGCTTTACTATCTGCAACTTCTTTCGATAGGAGAACTTGAAGTTGGGGTGTAAGTGCGATGGGGGTAAGAATAGAGGAAGACTGAAGAAGGGGTAGAGGACAAACTGCACGCGTAATCGGTCTCGAAATTTCCATACAGCAGGCACAGCGGCGGGATGAGAAGAACGTCGGCGACAGCTATACAGCTATAATTCTCTGTCTCTCTCGGTCTTCTCTTCAAGTGCGCGCGTCCTTCATCCTTTCGCGCCCATATTTCCCCAAGTTTTTTGGCGCCGTCGTCTTTTATTCCCGTACCTCGCGCGCTTTAAACGCGCGGAGTTTTCTGCGAAGCTCGCTCGCGGGAAGGACAGTATTTTACACCCTCTTCTCTCGGGCTGGTGGTGGTGATGGTGCTGCCTGTGTCTGTAGGGCGGTGGGTTTCGGTTCGGTGCGGTGCGGTGCGCGGGTGTGGGCGACGGGATATGTGCTCGTCGGGGGTGGTCGCCGACGTTGCTCTAGTAGAACAGCACTCCGCTGAAGAACACGCGGCTAAATTTACCGCCGCCAGAAGAGAGATGGAGACAGAGTGTCGGAGAAGGAGAGAAAGAAAGAGTGAGGAAGAGGGGGAGAGTGTTACAGTGAGAACAGCGAGAGAAAAGCCGTTCGATTCCCAACTCGTCCAATTTGGCTTGCGAGCTAAGAGAGCCTACCCTTCCTCAAATCATCCTCCAGTTTCTCCCGCTCTCTTTCTCCCACTCGTCGAGAGTCACATGGCAGGGTGTGTAACGCGCTTCCAATCGATCGACCGTACCCTCGATCGGGCCGTGACTTTCCACTTTTTCGTTCTATTGACAGACTAGATTTCAGGAAGGTAGGGAGAGTCAGTGCGGAAGGGTGTGGAGGATATACTTTCCGCGAAAGACGCCCGGTATACGTACGTAGCCGGTTTGCGGGGTGTGGTTTGATTAATGACCTATTCGATAGCCCTGCTTGCCTGGCGGAGAGGGTGGGATGGGGTGGTTGAGGTGGAGTAGGCGAGGGTGCGGGGGTTATACCTAGCGCGCCAAACGTACTATCGAATTCCACGTAAATACACTCATACGGCAACGTAAGCCCGCTGCCGTGCACGGGGGTGGTTCGTGTACCCGCGTATCCTCGTAAACCTGCCCATCTCTCCTGCTGCATGCGCTCTCTCTCTCTCTCTCTCTCGCACACAGACACAACAGCAGCAGCAGTCTCTGCACGCATCCACCCCAAGTTGCAAGCGTGGAAAAAGACAGCATCGCGGAAAGGCAGCCGGCGGGACTTATGTACACACACTTAGGTGGGGCAGGGGCAGAGAGAGAGAGAGAGGGGGGATGGGGGGTGGGGGGTGGGGGGAAGGGATGGGTGGGCGAGCGTACAGTGCGCGACATTAATTTTACAGCTCCGGCCGTCCGTAACTTTTGCAATTTCAGTGCGTTCGAACGTACGGCGATGCGAAGAAGCGAGCGACTGCTATCCCCCGTGAGCGCTCCCTCCTCGCGAAATACTTTGACAAATTCGAGCTGATATCTCAGGCGCGGCAAGTTCGCCCGGACGGTGGCGCGCTCTAATCGAAGGGAAACATGGCGTCGCATATAAATAAGAATTTATAGACGATGAAAAATGCGGGCGAAAGTTGGAGTTCCGCTCGGGAGGTCGCGCTATCCTTCTCTCTTCCTCTGGTTGACTAGGTTCTGGGCTCTCTCTCGTTGCGTTGCTGCTTCGAGCAAGAGGGATTCTTTCTGGAGTCTCCCTCTTCCTCGCTCGCGCTAGTTCTCCAAGCATTTCCAACCCTCTCGCAACTCCTACCGCCTCGCCTGCTTCCCGGTCTTCTGCGCTCTGCTCTCCAGCTATCCTTCTTCCCCGCTATCCTTGTTCCTCGAGAGCCCAGTCGGCTCGATCCGCTCTCCTTCTTCTCCTTCGCCGCGGGAAGAAGCAGGAGAAGGCGGTTGGGGGTGCGAGGAGGGGAGAAAGCCAGAATTTACGGTGTGGAGGAAAAGTTTCGCGCGAAAAGCGAAAACTCTCGCTAATGGCTGTTTTTCTTGGGTGGAATACTTGAAAAAAGGGACGAAACGGCGCAATAAAAATGAGGGGGAGCAAGAGAGCGAGCTTCTCTGGCGGTGGAGGAGCGGAGCAACCTCGGCCTCGGCCGCGCCTGGGCCGATAGGCGGCCCAGGCAAAAAACGTAATTTGCCGCTATTAGGCGACACCCTCGCCTCGGCTTTCCCCTTTCTCCCTTTCTTGTTCCAGTTGCCCGCGAGTTGGCAAATCGATCAAGAACCACCACCGACCGATTCGAGGAGTTGGCACATGAGCCAACTTGGAGTGATCCATCCCATCGCATCGGTGTGTGCTGGTCAGTCAGCTGCACAGGGATCATAGTAATAACAGTTAATTCAGGTTGATTACTCTCAGCCCGGAATAGCGCGGTAATCAACATAGCTTCGATAGGCTGGTGGTGCCTTTTTTCGTTCTGCTTGCGAGAATTGGTTGGTATTTTCTGGTATTTTTGAGGAACGGTGGGGACAAGGGGACAAGGGGACAAGGGGACAAGGGGACGGGGGTTCTCACTGACTGATACGGGCTGGGCAGGAGTCGCGCGCCGATTGCGAAGCACGCGAGTTCGCTAGGGATACTGGCGGCTCGGCTCGGCTCGGCGCGGCGCGGCGGTAGAAACCGATCGAGCACTTTTCCATCTACTCGACGAGTTCGTTTGTCTTTCGGGAAAATTTTTCAACGAACCGGTAGCGAGGGAAAGCAATGCGAGGGACAGAGAGAGGGGAAAGCTCGCGAGCAACGTTCTATACTCCGACGTTCGTTTCTCCGCTCGCTCCGTGCTCTCCGAGCCTCCTCTTTCTCTCTCTCTCTCTCTCTCTCGCTTTCTCGCTTCGCTCGGCGAGGAACTTTAATTATACGGCAGCAGAACGAGGAGAGCGGCTCGATGCTCGGCCAGCATATCAAGATAATGGCTTCCATCGGGCGATGGTTCGTATATACCAATCCGCGGTAAGGGGTTGCGCTTGATTTCCATTGCATCGCGTTATCCCTCACAGGCCAGCCAGCCAGGCCAGCCAGCCAGGCCAGCTAGCCAGGCCAGAGCTAGCGAGGATGCGACCAGCCGACCGACCACCGCACCGACCCACCAGACCGTCCGACTAAACTCTCGCACTTCCTCCTACGGCCATGTTATTCCTCTTACTCTCTACGATAGATAGCCCTAACACGCTGACTCGCCTCCCCCGATCCCTAACCCTATCGAGAAACTCACTTCCTGCGTCCAAGGGTACTCCAGATTCATCAGTTAGCACTGCACCTTTCCCAGTTTTGAGCCGCACCGCACTCCCACGCTCCTCTCACTACTTGAACCTTATCCCGTAATTCTGTTCGAGCTAGTCTTCATCAGTTACAGCCCCCCTGCTGTTGGAAGGTTCAAGCGAGGACCGGCGATTCTTTTAGTCTCGATGTTAACTTCTCGTCGAGCTCTGGGAAAAAGTGTCGCGGGAAAACCGCCAGCAGCGGTAGTTAGCCGGGTAAAAAAGGTAGTGGGGATTTGCAGGAAGAGCGAGAGCAATTAGATCGCCGTTTGCTGCTTTTTCCCGTGCGAGAAGCGATCCGTCTCCTGCTTGTTTGAAGAGGAGAAGAAGTAGGCTCGACTTTTTGCCGACACGTCGCGCTCTGTCGTCGCGTCGGACGCTTCGACGAGTCTGCCTGGTACCGTTCGATTTTCCGGAGAAATTCAACCGGGCTTCGACGCATCGAGCGTGTTCCAACCCAGCCACTTTTAATCAGATTCTCGCAGCTAATGTCTCGTGTGTTTCGGCCGGAGCACTATAACGCGCTCTCCTGCTATTAGAACAAAACGTGAATTTCCGGCTGGTGGCTGGTGGCTGGTGGCTGGTGGTGGTAGCGCGCCAGTGCTGCAAGGGCTGCCCTCCGACGTTGACGTGCGTCAATTTGACGCGCACGCAATACGTCAAATTGGGAAGCCGCCACGCGGAATTCCCCGCGAACGTTCGATTCGTGTCGGTGAGCATCGTGTAAAAGGCGAGAGAATGAGAGATAGTGATCTAACCAAAGAAAAAATCCCTTATTCTTTTCATCGCTTCTTTCTTTTGCCCATGTGAATTTGAAGAACGTGCGGCAACATCTAGCATCAGTTTTAATCATTCCAGTGTTGATCAGAATGGTTCCAAGTATAAATTTGAGGTAACAGAGCGACAAGTATTTAAAGAGGGGTCTGATACTGAAATCTCTGCTTTGGTGCTTGGCTCTAGGTTCGAAAGGTCTCGTCCTTAATCCATCGGCACGCGTGCCTCCAATGCAGTAAGAGCGGAGAGGCGAATCCCCGATTACCATCCCCTTTTCCGCATAACCACAGTGCTTTCCATCCCAGTGGCTAATCATAGTTTAACGTGAAAGTGCGCACCGGGGGTAAGCCATCGCAGCGCCCATTAAAGCCGCTCTCCGGAGAATAGAGAAATCCCGAAAGTGCAGCCTATCGATTCCATACCTCGATGGAATTCAGACTCGCCAAAGCTTCGTAGCGTACTTGGAGAGAACCGTGGTTTTCGGGGGGGGGGGGGGGGGCAGAAGAACGTTCGACTAGGAGGTCTGTCTTTAAAAGCTGGCAACGAGTGATCGCTCGCCCCGCCGTCATGGGGGGAGATGTAGGTATCAGAGGAAAGAAGCAAGCAGGGAAAGAGAGGGGAACGAAGCTGAGCCGAGCGTAGCAGCAGAAAGGCAAAAAGCGGGGGGAAAGAATCCGTAGTGTAAATAAAGACCCGCTGGCAACGCTGCCGATGTTTGTCGAATGCATTAAGGATCGGTAAGAGCAGTGCCCGGCAGATAGGATGCGGTGTCATCGCACGATGTATCCTGCACCGTGAAAGATAGAGGCACCGCCGTGCGCCACGCTCGCTTCGACTCTGTACTCGGATCGGCTAAGAATAAGAGTACGACAGCAAGAGTAAGAGTAAGGGTAGGATGGGAGCAGGTGGACGAGGGGTGGTGGTGGTGGTTCGGTTAAAAGGGGCCGAGGGGATGGGCGACGCGATGCGGCTTAAGGCCTATGTACCGCTGGCAAGGCTTAACGTTTCAAGGGAGGAAGGGGCTGACAACGTACCGTTGACACTCAGGCACCCAGAGCCAGAGGATCTGCGGCACACATCCTCTCTTGCTTTGCTCGCTACGGTGCTACCTACAGAACCGCCTCTTGCGGATCCTCCCTTTGTCTATGTCTTAGGGCTTACATATAATTCCGTGTTTGCGAAAAAGATCGGGCGCTAGCCGAGCAGCCCCCTATGCCGGCGCGGCGTTCGCGCGGCTCGCTTGGTCGCGCCGATTTTTAATATGTCGTGCACCACCCCGGGTAAACTCGTCCACGTGCACGTGTATGTCGAACCGGGAGACGCTCGAGCATCGGATTCTTCTGGCTCTCTTCTTCTCTTGCACCCTTGGCCGCACTGGTATCACGATATAGCTGCGTTACCCTCTTTACCACGTATACATACAATAGCGGGGAAAGGCCCACTCCGAAGCAGTGGCAAGCAAGCAAGCAAGCAAGCAAGCAAGCAAGCCACCCGTCTCTTCCGCCCGCGCTCGGCTTGGCTCTCTTCGCTTCTGGTATACTACTACGTGCTACGTACTACGTATCCCGCGCGGCCGCGGATCACCGGCTCGAGCTGGCATAATTAAAAATAGCTCTATTTTAGAATGCTGATCGCTCGCGAAGCTGCATGCGCAGCTGTAATATGAGGCCGTGTGTATGTACATCGCGCCGGTATTATTGAGCTAGGCGCGCCCGTCGGGCCTCAAGTGTCGGGCGATACTTTCGAGGAGAGTTATTCAGATATGCCAGTCCTACCCGTTATGAGATGCGAGGCACTAGCTTTGAAATTACACATTCCACTCGAATGGTAAAGTCTCGATTTAATGCGAGTACAGATCGAGGTGGATGCCTCGCGGCTCTTTAGAATTAGAGGAATGCTGGGTGATTAGAGGGACTGATGTAAAAACCGGACGTATTTATAAATTCGAGGCAATCGGGGCCCCGGCGGCTTAGTTTCTTTCGACTTGGCCGGCAGCGGCCTTTTACTCTAACGTAGATATATTTCTCGGCGAATGGCGGGAAGGGGGGAGTTACCGAGGAAGAGAGCGGGGAGAGTTAAAGAGTCGAGTGCGAAAGGTAGGAGAAGGCGAGCCAAGAGAAGAAAGCAGGAGGACGGGGAGAAGTCGTGAGGAGAGAAGGGGTGGTGGTGGTGGTGGTGGTGGTGTCCGCGGGGGTAGTAGTCTGGATGTAGACGACGGGGTTGGGGCCGGCGGAGATAGAGGGGTGAGTTATAAATTATAAGGCATTAGGGGGCCGGCCTGACTCCGGTGGATGTGCTCGTCGGATGTGTAAGGGGATGATTATGCCTAATGGTGAGATATTACCCGACTGGTATTACTTGGACACGGGCGCGGCCGTGTTCTAATCTTTTCGACAGGGTTTCCTACTTTTCTGCCGGTGCCGCCGCTGCCGCCGCTGCCGCCGCTGCCGCCGCGCTCTACTCAACCTATCCTAGTAGACACGGACCAGCAAAAAAATCATTTTCCCTCCTGCTGGCCGCGTTACCGTAACACGACTCCGTTGAATCTTGCCGGCGCGGCGGTAACAGTCACTAGGACCGAGCACCTCGCGCCGCCTCCTCACATCCCCGAGGGAGCCAAGGTGCTTTGAAAAAACACGCGCTCGTCCGATAGCGAGCCCTGTACACGTTATTATACTCTCCATGTTCGCACCGATTTTCACCCGTGTTTCTCATTTCCCATAGCCCTGGCGCGCCGGGGCTTGGCGCTTGTCACCGTGTTACCACGATGCTCCCTTTGCATCAGGAGTACGAGACTAGTACGGGCCAGAGGAGAGAGCGGAATGCTCTCGAAGGGGATCGCAAGCGGATTTAAAGGGGCAGCGAACGGCCCGCTGGCGAGTCGCTCGCGTTCCAAAAAGCTCCTCCCTCTTAATTAAGATGCATGCCTCTCCTCTCTTCGGGCGAGAGCGCGCGCTACCGACAAGCACCTTCTACTGTGCGCCCTCCGGCGTACTAGCGTTACATCCTACACATGAAATGCTGGGATATGTGTCACTTTCTTCTCTCGGTCCCACTGATGATGTCGTGACACAAGCACGATTTCATGTTACCAGTGATTAAGAGATATCAGTCTCTATTAAAGGCAGAGCGGATTTATTATAGCGAGAGCGGAAAGGTGGAGCGATCAGTGAGCGGGAAAGGAGTACGGCTGAGGATCGCCGCACCCTAAAGAGGGCGGGGGCTCGCACTCAAGAGCAATTCTATGTATAGGCACGCGGATCCATAACCGTAGAGCGAAGCAGTTAGGCCCGTTAGCTAATATCTATTTCCTGCGGCACCATTTTTCTTCGGACTCCCGGTAAAACGCAAACTATGGCACGATGGGTGCGGCCGACGCGCGCCCGCCACCGTAACATGCTTCTCAATACGAACCTATTCTAATTCGATCAAGTTTGCCCGAGAAAGGAGAGAAAGTAGCTGCTGCAAACTTGGAGAATTGACTTAATTTCTTGGTGCCGGATCCAGTTGGGTTCTCGCCTAATAGATTGGCCAGGTATTAGTTAATTAGGAGGGTTCGAGGAAAGTGTCGAGTGGTGGGCTCTCGTGCGACACTAAATAAGTTGTCGGAGCAAGGCGCGAAAGTGTCGCGTGATTATCGGCTCGGGGTCTAGCGGCCCCGTGCGAATCAGTTGGCCACACACAACCTCGAGGTCCGCTATCGGCGAGCAACGTTATTTATAGGCGAGCGAGCCAACGACCACCGCCCGTCTCGCCGATAGGAATCGGCCATTTTCTAAATCAGTTCCGTCGCTTTGTCCGTCGTAAATCGCGGCAGGCGATACTTGACCGATTATAATTAACGCCGACAGCGGACAAACCTTGTAACCAGGGCTGGGTCTCGACCAACCTGGCACCGTCACGCGAAATATCGTGAACGCTTCTAATGGAAGAAGCACCCCTCATTCGCACCGAGCTTGGAAATGAAGAGTCAAGCTTGCTGGACTTGTCCTCGCAAGCAAATCCAATCGAATCCTTCTCATACTTTTATTTCTCTTGGCCGTATCCTTCGAGTTGAAGATTTCTTGTAGATCTTGATCAAATTTAGGTGGAATGTTGTGGAATGCTCGACTATCTTATAAAATTGCTGTCGCGGGAGAGCGATAGCGATCTACTTCTCGCCTTACGACTTACATAGGTTGCATGGCTTTAATACTAATCCGAGTGGCAGAGTAACTTAAGTAGCAGATGTTAGTAGGCTCACTCTCCGAGGAAGATGTGTGCGGTCCAGCACTCGGGGAACAAGATTCCACGAGTTCTTCTCTCGGTGGCGTGCCCGCCAGCCGATATTCCTTCTGGTTATTTATCGCGTGGGGATAAGATCACCGTTACAGTGCCGCAAACTATTTCGAGCATGCCGGAATGGCCCGCTGCAAATCTCCGGCGCGTCTGCGTGCTCGCGTCGCACGCGTGTAAGGTTCAATCCGCTTTGGCAGTGTGTGCGTTACACCTGCGTGTTACACGCTAGGCTTGCAGGTTGCACCTAGTTGCCCTCGGCTTCGTCCATAATGTACAATACATTCACAGTATACTTGGAAGTAGAAGTAAACTGGAAGTGCAATTTTCTCAGATCGGATCTACGTAGTTTCTGATGGCGCAGGTATAAATAGGAGTATTCTTTGCGACTTAATCTTCATTCGAGCGGTAGGAGTCGAAGCGTGTGAAGAATACATGTACTATACTATAGTGTAGTATAAAGTAGTCCAGGGGTGGTAGGGAAGATAGGCCGGGGAGAGTTTGAGGGAAAGGTGTCGGTTTCCGGGCGCCGATGGCACGGTAAAGGGTGCGAGAGGTGTGCGGGGCTAGGACGGGATCGGTTGGAGGTAGGGGCTAGGGGCTAGGGGCTAGGGGTAGGCTAAGGCTCAAGTATGGAAGTCGCGGGTGGCAGTAGGGATGGGGCGGTGGTGGGCGCAATGTGTGCGCCGGTGGATGGGGTGTGCGAGAGCCGGAGTCGGCTGGGCTTGAGAGGGGGCCAAGGGTGGCGAGAGACGCAGGTATTTACGTAGGCACGTAAGTATATCTGCACGGCAGGTGCGACTGTACCAGTGACAGAAACGCATACACCAGAAGCATGGGAGTACACAGAAAGAGAGACAGCGAGTGAGTGTGCTGAGGCTAGAGCGAGGGAGAGCGAGGTAGATAGATATAGGGTGGCGAGCGCACATCGGGGTGCACACACATCGGGGTCGCATGCATACGCACACACACCAAGACCGCCAGAACAAACTTCGACATGAATTACTTAGATTAATTTAGTTGGGCGGCGGGGTGGGCTGCCGTTGTTGCTTACTCTCCAACCTTCTCTATATCGCGCCACGATACACCCCCACGAGCACCATCGCCAAGCGCCAACACCACCACCGCAGTCACGACGCCGCCGCCGCCGCCGCCGCCGCCGCCGCCTCCGCCTCCGCCGCTTGCTCTGCCGTCCGTATCGATTCTAGCTCCTGCTTTCGCCTAATTTTAGAAGCCTGCCTCGAAGAATAAATAACACTCCCACTCTCCACCCCCGAAGGATTTTACGACTCTTATACCACGCGGGCACGGCCGACGCCTCAACTCACTCCTTCTTTCCCATCTCTGCTCTCTTTCCGCTCTGCCTCTGTCCCTCTTTAACTCCTCACTTTTCCGCTCGATCTCTTTCCACTCAAACAAATCTTTTCCCGCCGATCGATCTTCTCCTGCCCTCGCGGCCGGCGGGTGGACGGGCGGACGGGCAGCCGCCACGGTGACTTCATTCAGCGAACAGGTGGAACTCCGACAAAGTGAACGATTGCTTTTTCTTCTCTGGCCCAAGAGTAAGGAGAGGTGAGTCGGAATAGCTATGAATCGGCTGGACGATCGAACAGAATACATATGTGCAAGCAGTTGTTTCCGCCGCACCGAGACTTTCTCAACGCTATGTTTTATTTTCACCGGATCCCTTGGTGGACAGTGGAAGCGTTGCCGCCGCGGCGGTCGCGCGCGTCGAGTCGACGACGTGCACACGCGCAATCAAGGTTGCACGGAGGAGAAGGACGAGGAGCGAGCGAGCGAGCGAGCGGGTTTCGTGGGCGAACGCGACGGGTCTACCCGGTGTCACGGGAATAATAGATGAACCGGCTACGCCGGCCGTTGCCGGGGGGCTAAACAATGTTTTTCAGCCACTGAAATCCCCGTGAATTTTTCATCGGCCCCTATGTTTTAACCCTTTTGCCGGGTTCCAGGGCGAAGGGCTTTCCTACTGCGCTTTTCCCTCACCCGCTTCCTCATCCGCTCCCTCTCCCTCTCCCTCCCACTGCTGCCTCTGTCGGTGTGTTCTCATTGCATCATCTCCTCGTACTCTTGGTACTCGGGTTGCAGGCGAGTCCGTGTCTCGCTTCCTGAATTATATAGGCGCGCGGTGTCTGTCGGTGGCTGCGTAGGTAGGTAGGCGAACGCGAAACTCTGGAGCCGTTGCCGTTGCCGTTGCCGTCGCCGACGCCAACGCCGTCGGAGAATCGTTAGGTCGCGGTCTCCCGTATTCGAGTTCGACTCTCCACTCGCACTTAGCCAGGGTGCAACACCTGCCGATAAAATAAGGCCCTATTCCTACCGATTGGAAAAGAGCTTAGACGCCTCCCGTCAGTAGTCGGCCGAGTGCGAAATCGGGAGCGTGAATTTTTCAATTCCGCTCGATGGGGGAAAAAGAAAGGTAGGTCGCCGCGCTCTCCAACAAGGGGGGGGGGGGGGGGTCGTTCTAGAGCGCTGGAATGAAGGAACTGGCGGTTCCTTCATCCCGCTTCCAAGGGGATGAACCAACGACTTTTCCGATCAGCAAGCAGCAAGCAGTGCGCCGCGTACCGCGTATTGCCAAGAGGCTAGGGGGAATAATGACAGGTTTTTTAACGAGGACGCTCTTTTTTCCTTTTCCACCGTTTGCTCGCCGTCCTGGTGGCGGATGCACCCTCACGAGCAACCGGGCCCCATACAATATTGATAAACCACTTATGCCGGCATCGGAAAACCGACGGAAAGAGAGAGTGCACTGCGTGCGTGGGTCCACCTTCGTACCAGTCGGTCGGCTTGACTGACTACATGCCTGGCTGATACTACTTATTCCACTGGTTGCCTGTTCTAAGCCGCTAACTGCATACCTTGCGCGTGTAGCGGAGAGAGAAGTCCCAGTCCGAAGGCAGCGGCTAGAGTTGGAAAGAGAAGGATCAGGGGTTGGGCAGAAAGAGAGAGGAAGGCCGGCGTAAAACCATTATCTAATTACATCTAGACCGGTCGAACGGACGAGCGGATGAGCGGGGATGAGCGAACGATTCGGCGAACGGAGCCAGAGAAAGGAAGGACTCCCTCGACGAAGATAGCAGACGTCCTGACAGAAGGACAAGGACACTAGAAGGTAGAAGGGTGGTTCTGCTGGGTTACAGGTGCACAGGGCACAGACAGCGAGAAAGGTAGAAGCAGAAAAGGTTCGCTTGAATTTGATTTCAGAGAAAAGGGTTGATACCGCCGGTTGCGGTATCCGATCGCGTGTTATACGTCCCTGCATAAGGCACGCGCTCCTCCCAAGTTTCCCGTACTTTCCTTTCTTCCCAAGCTTTTACTTCGGCACATTTCTTTTCTCGATCCTGACCAAGTTCTAGTCAAGTTCTCATCGGGATTCACGCGTAATCGAGGGCTCTCGATAATCAATCCTTCGCTTAGAGGCCCGCTCGCGCTTCGAGAATATTAGAGTTAACGGAAGACGTGCTATGAGAGAGTAGCGCAAAGTCCAGTTAGTGGAGTAGCCTGTGAAAGGTGTAGAGAGTACGATGCGGTTCATTGGGTTGGAGTATGGGACATGACAGGGCAGAGGCCGGGTGAGCGGCGACGGCGGCGGCGGCGACGGTGGCGGTGGCGGTGGCGGTTCGCGTAGGAAATCGAGGCAGTCGGATCCCGGTCTTTGATTTCGTCCTGATGTGTAGGCTCTACGGGATACGCTTTGGTCAATCTCCCATGGAAAAGGCACCCTCCTGGTCCTGGATCTCCATTACGGTAGTCATGGCGACCGCAATTGATTCCACGGGGGTGAGGCCGGACGAAGAGAACGACGGGAGAGCGAGGCGAGTTGGCGGCCGAGGGACGCAACGTGATATACAAGGGTATTCGAGAGGCTGGGAGGAAGCGAGAGGTGCCGCGGAGTCAGAGGGAGAAAGGCCGGGGGGTGAATGGGTGGTAGTGGGTTGGGGAGGGGACGCATGTCGAAGGAGGACTGGGGATTGCAAGGGGGTCGTTCGCAGAGAGAGGACAGGGAGAGGAGAGATCGACAGAGGGCATGGTGTTACTATGGTGGTGCTACACGGTACTCGCTTTATCCGATACAATGCAGGCTAAATAGCACCGGTCAGTTCTATGGCGTTGGATTAGAGATACGTCGCTCGTTTGAGGCAACTCCATCCCACCGAGTACTACTCCCTTCGTTCCCGGTACACAGACACACCTATACACGCTTTATCAGCACCACCCGCCGCCTCCTCGTCGCCTCCTCGCCACCCTTACCAGCACTAGTCCACATCACACCCGCGACATCCCTTTCCGCTCTCCTCAGCCCCGTCGGCCGAACTACCTCACCCCTTTTATCCGCCACCCTCCAACTACCCTTGGTCTGCTCTCCCCCCCCCCCCCTCTCTCTCTCTCTCTCTCTCTCTCTCTCTCTCTCTCTCTCTCTCTCTCTCTCTCTCTCTCTCTCTCTCTGTTCCTGACACGAGTAACTCACCATCACCGAGTTACTTGGTGCGATGGTGAGTAACCTCCATCGGCGACCACCACCTCCACCCCCTCATCGGCCACCCACCCGCTTGTGGCCACCACCGACTCGGCCACGTCACGTTCGAATTACTTGCGTGCCACTCGGCACTCGGCATCGTTCGAGGAGAACAATCGGCCGCCGATTCCACGATCGGCTTTTCGAGAATCGGCACTCGAGAATTGCCACGGCGGCCGGCCTCGGCACATATCCCGATCATCGCATTGCTGCCGCCACGCCGTGCCGCAAGTTGCTCCGCAGACCCTATGACCGTGACAGAGAGAGAGAGAGAGAGAGAGAGAGAGAGCTCATCAGCGATCCAGCAATACGTTGGCTGGCGGCAGTTATCGGTGGTGTAGCCGATGCATGTGGGGGCGCACATTTTCTTCGACCCTTCCTGATTATACGGAAGTTCTCTTGGCAGTAGTAGACTGCTACGAGAACGCCGGTTGCTTTCTTTGAAGACACTCTTTAAGTTTCTCTGCATATATCCGGACTCTCAAAGCACCTTCTCCCAATAGCACCAACCAGTACACCAACGTCCCTTGATCCCATCCCCGAGGGAGATTGATTCTTGGGTGAGAACATTTCATCGCTCGCGGCTATATGTTTTCTCACTCCTGGTGAGAGAACAGCTCACTGGGAGAGAGAGGAACAGAGAGAGGGAGGGTGAGCCTTTGCCGGTTATCATTTGCCGCATGGAACAGAACATCGTTGGACCAACAGACGCACAGCCGTAGCCATTAAAGTGCACTATATCTCGGATCGATTAACGAGGCATCAGAGTGCGTTCCCCGCGGTAGCTTGTAGAACGGGCGGTGGTCCAGCCGGCGAATTGGGGACTCCCGAAGGCCAGGGACTGTAATTTAGGCGGTATCTCGACGGCAAGGTGCGCTGCTCGCACCGCTTGCTCTCCCGCTCGATGCGTATTATTATTATCGCGACGATACCCATTACAGGTTATACGCCGTAGGTACTATTAACGTTGGCCTAGGTCCGGGCCCCTCGCTCTATCCTAGGCGCGATATGCCGCCCGTCCACTATTTAGTACTCGATTCTCCCTGCTATATGGCACTGGGATGCCGAGCTTGGTCGCGCGCGTGTGTGTGTGTATGCCCGCGCCTAGTACGTGTATGTACGTATCTATGCCGAACGGCCAGCGAACGGGGTGGAGACGAGGGCTTACCAGGAAGGAAGAGGAAGACGGAGAGAAGGCTACGACAAGGAAAGAGAAGAGCTTACCGCTGGCAGAGTGAGTGGAGAGAGAGGAGGATGAGGTGAGTGTGTCTGTGTGTGTCTGTGTGAGTGTGCCTGTGTGTGCCTGTGTGTGTGGGTGTGTGGGTGGGTGTGTGTGTGTGCGTGGGAGAGAGAGAGAGAGAGAGAGAGAGAGAGAGAGATGCAACGCTATTGTCCAAAGTGCCAAAGTTACATGGCGCGTCGTAACTTACATCGTATTATGTAGGTACACGCGAAGCCGGGCCGCGTATACCTAAGGTACACGACCGCTTAAGTTTCGCCCGTGCCGGCCCTATCTCCCTCGCGACCAACACCGTAAACAGAGCGAGCCTGGAAGCAAGCGGGTGAGCGGGTGAACGGGCGCGTCGGGCGGCGAGGGGCAGAAGGATGAGGAGGCCGAGCAAGAAGATAGAGACGCCCCGTCGTCGTCCTCCTCGTGCCGTGCGTCCGACCGGCCGGAAGCCGATCGATAAAACTGGAATTGTCATTGCGCGAGATCGCAATAACGGTGCCGAGGAGACAACCGCAATCGCCAAGGCAATGCCGAGCGCGCCGGGACGGTGGTGCGCCTCCGCAAAGGAGGACAAAGAGAGCGAGATAATTAATCCAAGATCGAGCATTGCCGCGCGCCAGCCCTAATCGAACGACCTGAACTGAAGCGGCCGCTCGAGGGTGCTGGTGAAAAAAGAGAGTGGCGCGTATCAAGTCGAATTCGGTGAGTGCGGGAAGAAGAGAGGAGGTGGCGGAGGATATGGTATAGATGTCCAGGGTAGTTATCGCATTGTTAGCCACGCTGGAACGAGAGTAATCGTGGCAATGAACGCGCGAGGAGGTGGGCACACGTTGCGATGCTCGTTGGGGGGTGCGTTCTGTCTACCGGGGGGTTGGGTGCTTCGGGGCCGTGGCCAGTGGCATTTTGTAAATTAAATTTTAAATATTAAAAATAGCCGGATCGCATCTCTCTCTCTCTCTCTCTCTCTCTCTCTCTCTCTCGCGCGCGCGCGCGGGGCCGAAGAGCGAGGGACGCGGGAGAGTAGCTCTCGCTCCTTCAGCGCCGCGAGCTTTTCCAAACGCCATCCATCGCGAGCTTTTTCCACCCCGGCGTCCCTTACCCCAACCCCCCGCCCCCCGTCCCTCGCACTCTCTCTCTCTCTCTCTCTCTCTCTCTCTCTCTCTCTCTCTCTCTCTCTCTCTCTCTCTCTCTCTCTCTCTCTCTCTCTCTCTCTCTCTCTCTCTCTCTCTATCACTCTCTCTCTCTCTCTCTCTCTCTGCCTACCCTCTTCCTTTCTCCAGACCTCCGCTCTTTCGCTCTCGCTCGCCCGTTGCCGGCTCACTCGCCGCTCGGCTCCTACCCGATAACCTGCAACCCACTTACTCATTCGTCGATAATAATTTTATTCGAGAGTGAAAAATTGGAGTTTCCTCCTCGTTCTCCGCTACCAGCACCCCGTACCTCTCTGTCCCTCGCGTTCTCCGGGCCGTCCTCTTTTTCCGGCCACGAACGCTTTGCCCTCCCCTTACTCTCGCAGCGCTGACTCGCTCACTCTCTCCCTCACTCCCACTTACCGTGATTCGCCTTTCGAGCACGCTTCTTTCTCGCGATGCCGCCAGTATCCTCCTGCTCGCTTTTCCCTCTACTAGCCTGGCGGTGTATAGGTGCAGAGGGGCAGCAACAGCACACATACCTTCGGGCACACGTGGCGAAAGAGAAGAAGAGTGCAACGTAGAGGAGAGGACGGTGGTAGAGTGCAGTGCGGTGGTGGTGCATGGTGGCACCGGCACGGGCAGGTACGAAAGGTAGCAAAGTCCCCATGCATACTGCAGAATGCTTTTGATCGGACCGGACCCCAACGGAATGAAATATAAAAATCGCAATAAAGCGCCGCTACCGGCCGCCGGGATGTTTCGATTCCGTATCCGGGATTCGATGCGCGCTCGCCTTCTGCTGATACGCGCAAATACACCGACGATATTATTTGCACACACCGCCCTCAGCTGACCGCTACCACATCCCAACAGCCCCCTCTCCCAACAGCCTCTCTCCGACTGTTCCGTGCTTGCCTCGCGAGCTCACCTCGCCTAGGCTCCATTTTTTCATCCAGATGGATGCTCGCCTTTTCCTGTCCGGCCCTTTTCCCCCAGCCTCTATCAATAACGAGCTGGTAAACGTGCCGGACAACTGGATTACAGTGTCGCAGCCCGTGCCTCTTCTCCCACCGGCCAACTTCTCGCTACCGTGGAAACAGATTTTCCCTGGCAATTGCCGCTTCTTTGACTTTCCACTTTAACTCGTAACTGCTACGGACAGCTTCCCAGCCAGCCAACTCCATGCTCAAACTTATCGATTCTTGTTCCCTGTTTCGTCTATAAAGTGGTGCGCCGCCCATTTATGTGTAGTTGACTTTTTTCTTTTACTGGAATTGGCTAAGTTATCATCGGTGAACCAACGAATTAGAATACGTTAAATTGTGAGTTCTGCTTAACAGTTGTTTAGAGCTCGGGAGTGAAAGGCGTCGATCGTGCCGCGGCGCGGCGTGTCAAAAGAGAGATACGATTCGCCGCGCCGGCAATAAACCAAGCGGAATCCCGGAGCCTAACTGGCGCGGTTCAGTGTTCATTTCGCTAAGTTTCCCTGCTCTTGCATCCGCGCACAGGGAGAGGCGCGGGCGTACAGTCGCCAAGCAGTTTCACTCGTCTTAGATGTGCAACTTTGCATCTCTCCTCGGCGAGAGAGAAGGAATACGTCGTGTCGACGGTGTAAAAAGTCGGTGCGCCGCTCGGTAGTAGGCCCCGCGGGAGCCAAGAGAGAGAGAGAGAGAGAGAGAACGTTTACTTCGCTTTATTACCGGCGCTCTGTGAGAGCAGAGAGGCAAAAGCGAGGCGTGGCGAGGCGAGGAGAGGAGATGAGAACCAGGAGAGAAGAGAAGCAGGCTGCGTGAGGTGGAGAAGGAAGAGGGCCTGGGCCTCTCACCGAGTGTTTGACGAAAGCTCCTTCTCGCACGTATTCATTCTCTCCTTCAAAGAGTACGCGCCGGCTAAGCTACTCTACCAAAGAGTTGCTTCAAAAATCAGGAGAACGTCTATCTTTTTGCGTACGGCACACTCATTTCCCATCGAGAGTATATGGAAGCGATCCGAGCGGCGATTTAATGAGAGGCCAACCGGACAAGATCAACAAGCGGGCGGGTAATAGGGGAGGAAAAAGTCGCTCGATTATACTTTTCCCGGAAGAAATCCCAAGTTCCCGCTCACTCTCGATCGTAGAGATCCGCTATCCTATGGTAGATAGGTGTATGCCAGTGCACGAGAACCTACGCACACACCGAGAACCCGATATGCTCGCAGAGGCTCGCCGAGCCGGAGACTGATAAATGATTCATAGGATATTTTTCTCCCTCGGGCGCCGAGCGCTCGCCATCTCGGCGAAGAAACGGCCGAGCATTAATATATATTTTATGTTTTATATTTGTTTCGCCGGATACGCGTTGGCCTCTCCAATACGTGCACCTATGTCTCTGGCCCTCCTCGCATTTCTACCTCGATCGAATGCGCACGGGCTTCTATGGAAAGAGATATTCTCCTGGTTCCACGTTGCTCTTTGCAGATGGATGGTGCGAACAATTCTCCGCTTCTCTCCCGATCGGATCTCCATGGACAAGCTACTCGTCCGACAGCCTATTGCCCTTTCCCCCCTATGGACGATACCGCGGCATCGATACAACCCTTCTTCCCATTCGTACCTCTCGCTTAGACTCCAACATTTTTCCAAATCTATCGATGTACGTATATGTACATATATCTGTTTTGATAATGGAGAGAAAAAGAAGGTCGCCAAAAAGAAGTGGGTTAATACGCGATGCATTGACGACCTTTGACCGATCGTAACCTGGACGGTATAATATATTTTAAGATATGGTACGCGCAACTATACACCAGCCTCCTGCAGTATTCACTGAGAGCGGCACTGCGCGATGGATGGCGGTTGCGATGAAAAATTGAAAATCTTAAAACTCGATTCCTCGCCGTTGGCTCTTTTAATATTGAGCCAGGGAGAAATCGTTGCCTCCATTATTAATGGGCCGAGTTAAAACTCGTCCGGCGAGGGCTTGTCGCTGGCGCTTCTGCTTCTGCCGGTGCAGGACACCGGGAAAAAATGACCCACCTACTTGTTCGGATTACTGGCTAACTTCCGTCTCTCGGCGAGCAAAAAAAGGTCCGAGCACACAGGGCAGGGCAGGCCAGGGCAGGCCAGGTCTCCTCTCACCGGGGATATATCGTATTGTTAGGTGACCGGCTCGTTACTCACCTGAAACAGAAAAGGATTAAATTGATTAGGCGCGCCGACATCTTCCTCGAAATACGGGTAAGGGTGCTGTAATAACATAGGGTTATTTGTTAAGTCCGGCTACAACGAGTGCGCCATCGATAATGGCTCACTCCCGCCAACGCACATATGGAAAAGCGGCCAAGAGGGGGAAGGGGCTCCATAACGATACGGCCGAAAGAGATTTAGTAGTTTTAATTTCGCCCTCCCGCCACCATCGTCCGTGGAACCAGCAGCAGGAGCTCGAGCTCGAGCGGCCGTCACCGAGCGCCGCGCCGCCGGCACGGACAATGGAAAAACAAACGGCTGGACAAAGACGCTTTCCCGTTATCCGGCGTGTTATTATGACGCCGACACGGTAAGTGCCGGCAGCGCATTTAACGTCCGGCGATGCATGGAAATGCACGCGCGCGCCTCGCTTTAACAGCAATTTTACTTAGCAGCCGCAATCATTCTCCAGCCCCCCCCCCCCCCCCCCTTCTCGCCTGGACTAATGCAATCCAGCCGAGAGTGACTCGAAAAGTTGGAATGAGACGCGAATGGCATATCCCCTTAATTGCTGTGCTATATTTTTATAAAAAGTTGAAAGGAGATACTCGGTTGACCAACTGAGAGATACACGAGGGATGGTCAAGAGGTATAGGGCCACTCCGGAAAAGAATGTGTGAGTGGAATTGAAGTTGTCTGACGGTGGACTGGTGGGGGGGGGGGGGGGGCTAGGATAGTAGTACATAGAATAGAGCCAAAGGGAGGAAAAGGGGAGAGGAGGGGTGGAAGGGGTCGTTGGCGAGGAAGCGAGAGCGCGAAGGAAGGGTGCACTTGGATACTGGCAGGGAGGCCCGTCACAGGGCATGGCGTTCTGGCATAACTCAGAATTGCCTCTCGCTGCAAGGGTAGAATTGACAGCATAGCACTAACATTGTATGCAGCCGCGTTATGTATTTATGTAAATGCATACTCCCTCATCCCACGTGATTCCGGCTCTCGCGCGCACACCCTTTCTGTACATCAGCCAGCCAGCCCCTGACAATTTCTCTCTCTCGCCGGTTCGCAGGCTGCCTCGCTCTAGCTTCCTCTCTCGCCTAACGTTTCGAAGCGGCCGATGGCAAGCTCTTGCACAAACTATACCGCTCGTCGACGTGGATATATTATATGTGCGTACATAGCGATACGTACGAGTACGTACATGCACGTTCTCCGAACGGGCGTGCTGGCGGCTGACCGGCTGGCCTGCCGATCCGGTCCGGTCCGGTCCGGTCCGGTCCTCCAGTAGTACATACGTGTATGTCGGAGCGAACCTGGAGGCTTGTATGCGTGGAATCTGCGTGAATATGGATAGGAGGTAGCGTGTAAGGCGCGTGTACTAGTAATTGTAAGCGTGTGGGTCCGAGGTGGGTGGCGTGCAAGAGGAGGATAGGCCTGAGAGAACAGTCGGTAGTAAAGGAAGGGTGAAGGGTGAAGGGTGAAGGGCGAAGGGCGAAGGGCGAAGGGCGAAGGGCGAGTGGTGAAGGGTGGCTCGGACCGATCCGAGGGAGGAAGAGGGAGGAAGAGGGCGGTGGGAGGAGTACTTGCGTAAGCGGCGTATGCCGGCCAAAGGATGGAGGAACGAGAGAACCGAGGCCGCCGACGCCACTGACGCCGCCGACGCCACCGACGCCGTCGTGCCACACGGCGTGTACACGGGGCATATACCATACACCGATCACATTAATCAGAGGTTATTGCGCGCATTCCTAATCATCCGGGCCTCTAACTATTCCCAGATTCTGATTGGTGCATTACTCGGTATTTCCGGTATGATTCTGCATTCCAATTGGCCGGGGCTAGCACCGCACCGCGTCTACGAATTTCAATTTGCCCGCCGGCGAACCTGATCGGCAGACACACTCCTCTCTTCCTCTTCTCCTAGCGAGCCCCAGCACCACCGACCGATCCTCCTATCTTCTCTCCCCCTTGGAGGCCCCTACGCAGCTCTTGAATCAGTTCTAATCGAAGGTACATGCATGTGTATCTGCAGCCCCGGAAAGCCAGGCCGTGTTTGTCCATAGGGCTCCCATCTCTCCTCGTTATTAAGTGTACAGTGGGTTGGAGTGTCCGAGCAAGTTGCACTGGCGCCAACCGGCCAAGGGAAAAGAGGACGATGAAATGGAAGGCACCGGAAAGGATAGGCAGTACGAGGCGCGAGGAGGTAGCTGGCCCGATCATTGGGGAGCGGTGGCCGGCGAAAGTAATTTCGAATCCTGTTTGATTCGGCCCGCGCGCGACTTCGATTCCGGCCGGCGATAATCGCCAAGTAATTAACAATCCCAGTTTCAATTCGGCCGCGCGCGGAAAATAGCAAATTCGTAATATCCTACGATATTGCCGTTCCCACGTATGCAGCCTCCTCCACCTCTCCAGCGCGGAACCCTGCCAAATCGTCCCCCAACCACCCTTTCATCCGCTCCTCCTACACCTCGATAGGAGCACAGCCGAGTATCCGGCCCCCCCCCCCCCCACCCAACCACCCAACCACCCAACCACCCACCCTGCACATTTACACATACATAGAGAGCCAGCAGTCAAATCAGTTACACACGGTTCGTCCGCGTCACAGACACACTTGAAGGCACAGGCATATTTTGAGCTGATCGGTTCTGCCGCGCGGGACAACCACCATTCACTCACCCAGGCTGACCTCACACCATTCCTGCACCCATCATCCACCACCCTCTCTCACTCTCTCTCTCTCTCGTTCCATCTTTCCTCCCAGTGAACCCGGTGATTCTGGACATTTTCGAATTTCCTATTTGTAAACAAGCAATCAGCGAATCGACAGTCGACGGAGCGCGCGCGGCTGCTCGTTCGCGGAGAGGTGAGACAATTAATCATTTCAATTAACGGACAATTTGATCTCCAATCGACGAGCGAGAAGAATATTGGAAAGCCGGGCCCGACCGGAAGTCCGTCCCGCGCGCTTCTTCCGCTCGACGCTTTTGCCCTCGTCCTCGTCCTCGTCCTCCGTCGCTGCCGCCGCCTCTTCCTCTTCCTCTTCCTCACCCTTCACTTCCTCCGGCTACTCCTCTCACTCGATTTCAGCCCCTGACTACCACCCACGCCATCCTCCCCGCTACAGCCCTTTCGATCATTCGTCGGGCGTCGCTTAAATTGTAATTCCGTAATGCGACGGAGTAGTCACTCGTTCTGTCTCTCTGCCTCTCCTCTTTCATCGAACGATGAGAGAAAGAGTGAGAAAGGGAAGGGGCTGAGCGAGGGTTTGTCCTTTGAGCGTGTGTAACGTTTGGTCCCCGTTTCCATTAGTTCGCTAACTCGCACCGTCGATATTAAAGCGATTTCTATGATTTCCTCCTGCGATAATGGCGCAATTATTCGGTTTTACGGCCGAGCTAATAGGAGATGTTGACTGAAACAGTGCGCGACGAGCTCCTGGACCTCGACTTTGGAGCATCCAGCGAGCAATCGACCGAGCGGAAGTCCTCCTCCTCGACTCAGCCCTCCTCACTTTACGCTTTGAAAGGGGAAAGAAATGCGTCGTATAACCTATAAGGGTAAATATTATGCGTGGATCCCTGCCACGAATGAGTAATACAACTTGATTCCCGCCCGTTGGAAATATCGCAATGATACTCGCTCGAGGAGATAGGCAGAGGTAAAAATGATCCTTGGGTGGAAAAGCTGGTGTGGCATGATACGCGAGCTATGATTACGCCGATCTGATAATCGCGGCGATCGTTTCGCTCCAATGAGGATTATTCAAAGTCGTTACAACGATGCCTATACTCCAAGGGGCTCTCTCTCCTCCTTCTTGGCTCCCATCAAAACTTTACATCGCAGATCGGGATTAAGAATTCACTTGGTACGCGGCCCGGATAACCGGAGCCAGAAGGAGGGGACGGATTAACCCCGGCTAACTTGCGATCCTCGCTCTTCCGAGTCTAATGACAAGACCGATAATATTCTCGACTGCCAGTATTTATTTACTCGAGCCAGTGAGTTCTTGGGACAACAATAATTAAGAAAATAATATTCCAGTTACTCGCCAAACTTTCAGCGCGAAGAAGCACTGCTCTCCGTATTCCTAGAATATCTCGGTGCAAATGACTTTAATTCGCGAATTGCCATTAATGGAAGGTCGAAAGGTGCGCGGCCTGCCTTAACCGAGTTAGCACCACGAATTACTTGGCGGTAAATGTCTGATTGAGAAAAGTCAGCTAGCTCCGGCGTCGTTGCGTTCCTTTGGGCGGAGGAAACTGGGGTCAGATAGAACAGCAACAGTAGAAGAACCAGCCAAAGATGAACAAGTGCCAGGGCAGGGCAGGGCAGGGCAGGGCAGGGCAGGGCAGGGCAGGGCAAGGCAAGGTAGGATAGCCAAGCTGGCGGCCGAGAGGATAGGATGAAAAATTATAAAGGACGACTAAGAAACGAGATAATGTAATATTAGCTGCGGAGCTGAGCAGCAAGGACGCGATGAGAGCTCGAAGGAGAAAGCGGGAAGAAAAAGGGAGGAAGGAGAGAAAGAGTGGACTAAACGAGGGTGAGCACTCGGACGCCGACTGGTTGTTAAACGATAAAAAGGTTAGCGCCCACAATGAGTAACGTCTCTCTCTGGATCTTTCTCTCCCTCCCTCATTGGCATCAGAGAGTAACGAGCAGCAGTGCGAGTGAAGAAAGATGCCAGAAGAAAAACAGAGTAGCGGTAATTGCCGAGGAACTCGCGGGCAAGAGCGAAAGGTCAGGCGGCTGGTATAAGCAGTGGGTTAGCGCCGCTCGAGCTCTCTCCACCCGCAACCACCCGCTGCTTATTCTCGTGAAACGAGCTTCTTGAAAATTGCTGCGGCCCCTTTTTCACTCGATACACACCAGTTTCGTCCATCAATTAAACTCTGACAACTCTGAACGTCAAAGTCCTATTTACTAGTAGTGACCAGTTGGCTGGATGGATCGCGAAAGATAAGACGCGCAAGTAGGCCGATTGCCAAGCCGGTACCACTTTCAAGTAGAGGCGGAAGGTGCGAAGAAATTGCTCAAGATGGTGGAAAATGAAAAATCTCGAGCACTAAAAAGAGTGGCAACCGGAGGAAAGGCTGGCAGCCATGGTTCACGCGCCATTTTGGCTGCTCGGCGACAAAGCTCAAGGTGGCGAGGGTTGAAGCACGCATTAAGAAGGGGTCGTTCTCTCCGAAGCTCCTCGCAGGGCCAACGGAGCAGAGACGAAGGGTGGTAAATAGGAAATAAGTCGGTGCCGGAGGGAGCGCGAACGGATTCCGCGCCAATTTCTCGTCTCCGCTCGTCATTGGCGAGAGAAATTGTCAAATCCCTGCCTTTGCACCCCGACACGTTCGTTTCCGTGCCCCCCGCGCGTCTCTCTCGCCCTCATAATCGTTCACTCGGAGCCCCATCCAGAGTTTCATCTTCTTCCGAAGCGAGTAACCTCCCCCTCCTCCTCCTTCCAGCAACTCCAGTACCGAAGATACGTTGTTTTCAACCTTCTTCCCTCTTCCTTTTCTACACTATGCATTCAAGAGTCGTTCATCTAGTCGGCGATCCTGAGCGAGCAAATAAAACGTGTAGACGCGCGGCTTGATTCCACTAACCCAGTATTCATCGCCTTTTTCCTGGTGGATCATTCTCCAGCCTGGCGGAGTCTCCCTTGCGTTACAGCCAGAAGCACTGTCATGTTCGCCGCTCGGTGCTAGCTTTATTTTACGCAACTAGCTAACGAATTTGTAAAATGGAATTTTCTATGACCGCTATGACTTCGTAATAGTTTACTCTGCGGATGTGCGAGATGCGCCGATGCTCGGGTTCGGTCGATTGGTTCGTCGCTCGGATAACGAAACCATTTTTCATGCTTCGCTCGTGCGGAGAGATGACTATGTATACAAGTCATTCTGCCTAACGTGATTCGGATGATACAGTGATTGCATGGCACGGAATGCCGAGAATCGAGTGTATTCCTGTCGCGGTAGCCATGTTTTTCTGGTAGCGGAGAGAAGTTGGCCATTTATTCTATTTGATTTCGGCAAGTCTAGGAGAGCCCGAGGGGCCAGAGGGCTAGGAGCCTCGGGGGTGCATGCGGCCTGCCACGAGATTGAGGGTGTAATAGGTCGGCCATCTTGATTTGCCACCCCCGCGTCAATTAGTCGACGTCGAACGAAGGGTGCGAACGAAGGCGAGAGACCGTGTCGCCGAGGACGATGGCGTCGTCGTCGTCATCTGGCTGTAGCAGAAGAACGAATGCGTTAATGGCAGCCTAACACCTCTCGCGTTAGTAGCAGTCACCGCATCGGGAACCGGGCGAATTAAAGTTCGGTTTCCGCGAACGGGGCCCGGAAATAACGCGCCACCTTTCGCCGAGGAATCGGGAAATGGAACTCGTATCCTTTCGATTTCGAAAGAGCTCCGCTTCGAGTTCACTTGGCTGGCAAACCGCCGCTCCATTCCCCACTGCCAAATACTTCCTCTTCTGATTACAGTCCTCGAGATCCGGATGGCGTCGCGTCTAAAAGTACGTGTCGGAAGCCAACATCACTTTTCAGTATGCATATAAGAGAGCGTGAGAGAGCCTGTGAAAAGGGTAGGTTGCGGTCGCACTTCATTTTCCACCAGTTACCACTGCATTTCTTCTCCAATTAGGTCATATTCATCATTCCTACGCTCTCCGGAGCAGCTAAAGTTCTTTCCCCCGGACTAAGGTGTTAGTTGACTACGCTTCCGAGTAAACGGCGTTCAGCCGAGGAAAGCAAAGAAACCTCGGTGAGCCCCGTCTCGAATACTAATCACGGCGAGGCGGCAGGCATCCGCGCTGAATCACAACAATGCTCAGACAAGGCCGCCGACAGATCGGCGGAAGTAACCTGGCAGAGAGTGAGGGAGAACCGGGAAGAGGACGGGATGGGAGATAGGTGTATGTGCTGAGGAGGAGAATAGGGCGCGTTTAAGCGAGTAGGGAAATAAGGGGCCGCTTGTAGGAAATAACGACATCGTGTCCGCACTCGAATGCAGGATACGTCTCGGCTGGTTGGCGACACGCTTTCAATTGCTCTACTTTGAATTGCCGATTCGGGGATATGCTTAAGCGTAGGGGCGCGCGTTCCGATAAGGAATAGGTATGGAGTGATGCAGTGCAATGTGCAAGTGCGACTTTTGCATTTAGGGTGCACATGTTAACGGGAGGCTGGAAACGAGGCGATCGCCTGGTTTTCCCGCCCTCTTGGCGCGACGGCGGTGTCTCAGCTCGCCGCGACACACGTCGGCGAATACGAAAATGCAATTAAGCCGAAAATATGCGAGGTCATTGCATATTTGCCGGTAACGCTGCTCGTTAGCATGACAAAGAGTTGGCGCACTAGCACCGGCCCTCTAGCTGTCCCCCCCCCCCCCCCCCCCCTCGCTTCCTAACTCCTCCAGCACCACCTTGGTCTCTCGCCGCGCCGAGCCGCCGAGCCGCCGAGCCGCCGAGCCGCCGAGTCGCACCGGCCGCGGCCGCGGCCGGACGGCTGCAGCACCAGCAGCCGCAATCACTTGCCACGCTCAACGTTCAAATGCAACGAGGAGCTCTTTCGAAAATTCTCCCTCTTCCACGGCAGTAGCAGTCGCGGTTGGCACACTCCTTTGCACCTTCGACACCTCCCACAATTAATACCTCTTCCTTCGCTAGAACCACTTACATTCCTCCCCTCCTCCCCACCTCCCTCCTCCATTTTCGATTTGTGATCTCGCGCGGATAGCAGCCGCTCTGATGAGGTGCGTATTATCCGAGTGTAGCAGATCTCGCGCCGATAGAGCTTCGGTTAGCAATTACGAAATTAGTGAGTCCGTGTTGGCGCGCTATGCTGCTCCTCGGCATTTTCATAGACAATTATTATAGAGTTCCAAGGCAAGCTAACGACCACCGGAACCCGGGCAATAAACGGCGAGCGCAGCGGGGATGCGGGGGCGAAGGCGGATAATTAGAAATGCTAATTTGTCTAATAATTAAGAAGATTAATAGTCTGGCTTATCTGATGGCAGCGGCCGACAGTAGCGGTATATGTATACATCGCACCGAGAATAAACCAGGAAGGCTGCAAAGCCTCCTGGGAAATAGAAAAGTTCTCTCGCCAGGTGGATTCCTGATTTTGACAGCAAGAAAAATCATGGCGATCGCCGATAACAACTTCCAGCCGAGAGAGAGAGCCACCAAACGGAACGAACCTGATTAACAGCCTGACAAGAGGCCTTTCTATTCGTCCTACGAATCATCCGGCGAATTCCGTCCGAGGCGAATTCCACTCTTGCGTTCATCCGAGACATTAATCGTGGTTCCTCGATAAATCAGTCGCACATTTTCACGGAGAAGGGGGGAGACAGAGAGGTGGTATCTGTCGTGGAGGAAAAAAGAGTCGGTAAAGTCCCGTCAAAGGAGTGTTATCGGGCGGGATCGGGCGGGATCGAGCGGCGCATTCGTAGTCTCGTCAAGAGTGTCTTAATTCAACGGAACAGTGGCATGCGGACGGCACGAGGACGACTGCAGAGGGATTCCATGCAAATGGGAGTCGAAGGGGCCTCCGCAGAATGCTCTTTTTTTCTCGCGAAGCTCAAGCGAGGAATGGTTTGCGCGGCAGCGGCAGGAGAATCCTCAATGGTAAGGCCGGCCGAGGCGAGAGAGAAGGCACAAGGCACAAGGCACAAGGCACAAGAAGGATAAGGGAGGCGGACTCAAGGAAGCGAGGCCGAGGGCCGATCGAGGCGGTGAGGAGGGGGTAAAAACCGAGTATCTTATTTATGAATATGTATGGGAGCTTCGAACCCGCTCTCGAGAAGCTGACTACAGGCTACTACATACTACTACGCGCGCTCGGGCATACCGAGCGGCTCTCGCACCCGCTCGCACCCTCATCTACCTTCCTCAGAGCACGCGGCCCTGGTCTAACCTAGAATCAAAGTGACATTACCTGGATGTACTTGTGCTACGTACGTACGGGGCCTCCGCTCGAAATTAATGTCCGCGCGGCACGATATACGGCCGCGTATGTGCTCTTTTTCACGCGGCTTCCGACGAAACGCTCGACTCGAACCCCTCGAAGCCCGCTACCCACTCACTCCCTTCCGACCCGCGGCGGCCTTCTCTTCTCTCCATCGAAAGCCTTTCCTCTCCACTTGTTTCTTTCGCTCTTTTCGCCGCCCCATCCCCCGTCAACATCTAGCCACCCCCCGACACGCGCCCGTTTCTCGCCGTGTGTGCCTGCCATTCTCCGGGCGATCGTTACTCTTTACAAGCGTGCTTAACAACCTCACGATAGGCCGCCGTCAAAGGAACCCGCCGGAAATGCGCGAGGCTCGCTTCCCCGGCGCGGCGAATGCCCGCCGTTTTTCATGCTGACAATAGCCTCGAGAATCCTCTCCAATACTCATCGGACTTCACTCCGCTTATGCCAATCCAACAGCAGAAAAAGATGAATTCTCAACTTGGAGTCTTACAAAGATAGTGGGGGGCTTATCTGTGAAATGTCAGATTCTTTTCATATTAGGAAGACCGACATTTTATATGTATGAATGTAATGCAATCGATTCTCTTGGCGGAAAAAGCGGCCGCGTCTGAATTGATCGGGAAATGGCGGTGCACGATATAACATTTGCTTTCCATTTAAATGTGATCTTCGACGCGACGAGTCGGAATTCTTGGCCGGTGCCGCGAAGCGCTATATTAATATTTTAATATAAATGCAAATCGCATTAGATGACGCTTACCGATAGGGAGGGAGAGAGGGAGAGAGTTAAGCTCCGCACACCACCGCTCTCTCGATGGGGTGGCTTCGACCGGGAATGAGAGAGGGATGGGAGGGGAGGGGAGGAGAGGGGAGAAGAGGAAAGGAGAATCGGTGGAGAGTTAGTGGTTAGAGTTGCGAACGGGAACGAGTACCGGCGTAAGTAGCCTCGTACGGCCAAGGATTTACCGCTTGCACACGCTGCCGACTCTTCCTCCACAGATATTAGGGGACACGAACATAAGGTGTGCAGGTTACTGCTCGTCTTAGCAACTTTCTGGAGCAGTGGTGGCCTGCAGCCCTCTTGTTTCAGGCGCGGCTGCTCGCCCAGCAAACCGGATTAAGCCTCGTTCGCTCGCTCGAGCCCGATGCGATCTTACTCGATAAATAAGTAAACCTGGAATTCACGGGCGAACCCCTGCGCGATCGCACCAAACCCGCAACCTCCCACTACTCTCAACAGTCGGCCCTTGCGATTGCTTTCGAGCAAGATTAAGCTCGCCACTCACTTTATTTGCCCTCTTACTTTCGGGGTTCACGAGAGAGAAGAAGGCGGCACCGCTTGTACCGGAGAAGTCGGAAGGTTCCAAGGAACCTTCGACGTTCGCATCGTCGATTTTCAACTAGAACACTCGATCGGCTAAGGCAGATGAACTTTCTGGGCAGGAGAGGTCCGAGCGGAAGTCTGGGGGATCCAGAAACAAGGTAGGGATGGCTCGTGCGAGTTATTAATTCCGGCTGGTATCGTCGATTCGACGTGCATACTCGGTGGAAAAGAGTGGCTTCGCCAGTTCGAGATGGTGATTCCGCATCATCGTCGGGCTACACGAGCTTCATCAGGAGGAAGGAGGGGGGGGGGGGGGGAAGAGATAGAGAGAGAGAAAGAGGCAGGCGAGAAGGAGATGTGCGATGCTCCGGTAGCGGTGACGGTCGTTGCCGTCATCGTCCTCGTTGTCGATGCGGCCGTTGTGTTCGCAGTTGGCTGCAGCAGTTGCAGTCTCTTCCCTCTCGCTCTCCCTCCCCCCCCCCCTCTCTCTCTCTCTCTCTCTCTCTCTCTCTCTCCTTCTGCCTTGCTCACTCCATCCGAGGCGCGCATAGAAGGTGCAGAGCAGTGCGCCTTCCCATTTACGCGAGCCAGCGATGCGCGATGCCATTCACGGGCGAAAATATGAAAACCCCATTATGCGGCGAGCCGAGCTGTTGCTTTTTGTAGCACCCATCCCCCATCCAGGGCACCCCACCCAGCCCTCCACCGCGCCCTCTCCCAACCCCCGCTCTCCAACCATTTCTCGAAAGCACGCGCGCGCCCTCGCTCCATTGCGATATATCCTGGATATGTATATGGATTTATCGTATATTTTTCGCGTCACGCCTAAGTCCTCGCGCTTTTTCGTACCAATCCCCACCGACACTCCCCGCCCGCCACCCCTCGCGACCCCTTACTCTTTCTGCCGCGCCATTTACCCATGTACAACTTCACCCGCCCGGTTCACTCGCACCCCAGGCCCAAAATGTAACTCCCACTCGAGTGGTAGGTTGTGCGTGTTTACCGGTATCTATATGTAGAGTGGTGCGGATGCATATGTGTCAGCTATGTTGATATTGCTCTTCGCGTGCAAGATTTTTTCTCTACGTGGGACATCAGTCACCTGTATCAATTAATGAAATGTGTAAAACCCGCGGGTGAACGGTGTATTTTTTTTATCGCGTGCATTCTTTCCTGTGGAAGCGTGTATCAGAGAGGGAGAGCGATTCATTTGGGAATGGTGCTGGGATCGACGCTGTTCCTTTGCAGCTTAATGCCAGGGTAATTCGTTGCATGTTGACAGAGGAGAGAGGTCAGTAATCTGGGGTGGGTCGACGGGCACGCAGCATTAAATCGGAAATGCAAAAAGAGGCAGCGCGCGAAACGCGCTCCGCTCCGCTCTACGCCGCTCTGCTCTCTCTGCTCTGCTCTGCTCTGTTACGCTTTCGTTGGTGTATACGCGTAAAGCGACTGTAAATAATTCCGGGTTGACGAGGGTCAACCTGTTGACGCGCCGGGCGCCGCGTGTTTACCCTAAACGCGCTCTGTGGTCGCGCGCTCGGCCGCCTGTTGTTTTTTAAACAAAAATACCTATTGTTTTTGCCAGTAGTTCCGGCATTGGCAAGTTTACATCGCGTGTCTGCCTCGTTGACACGTATTGGTGGTGAGTGAGTGGATGAGGTGGTTTCAAAGGATGAGTAGCCGGTCGGAAGGTATCCGCTAGAATTTCGGGGAGCAAGTCATTTTTGGGAGGGGGGACGTGATCGAGCGCGTGTGTAAATGCTTGTCGGTCCTCTGATCTCCAGTGGCACGTTAAACCACACGATCGCCAGGCCAGCACTTTATCATAAATTATAATTAACCGCATAAATATGCATTGGACCGTGGCATAATTCGACCAATAACAGTAAATTACTCACGAGGCGGAGCGACTCTCTCTCGACGCTCCGGCGCGCGGCGCCGATGCCACCCCGTGTCGGGCCTAGCTCTCGCCGGGTTTTCCACCAGGAGGATTCTGCTCCGTATACCATCATCCCAGTACCATGAGAGAGAGAGAGAGAGAGAGAGAGAGAGAGAGAGGGTGGGGGGGGGGGGTGGTGTAGCTAGTACTAGAACGTTAACGGTAACCGGCGGACAGCGTTCCGTTGGCATCGCTGCTTCAACAGCGACGAGTTCGGTCCATCGACAACGGCAACATCGGCGTGCACATCCAACGCGAATAACATAGGCCGGGATTGCGCGGCCAAGCGAGCGGTAGGGCCGGCCCGCCCGTGTTTCCACGATAATGCGATTAATTGGTATTACTAATCGCCGATAATTAATATAAATAGATGAGCGCAATTATTAGTTGAGCGCACGGCCGCCGATTCGCCCAGTGGCGAATCCGCGCGCACGCAATTCGTCCGGTCCTTGATATCTCGCTCTCCTCTCTCATTGGAATTCCAATCCTCTAACGAGAATAATCGTCGGGACGAAACCGCACGAAAGAAAGCTGGAATTTCTTGCGACCACACACGTGCGCACGCACATACTGTTAAACGGTGTGTGTGTTGGAAAGGGATGAAACCAACGCGTAACCGGCCGTCGGAAAATAAGCTCGCGCACCCACGCACACGCATACAGTAAAGAAAGGCAGGACGAGAGTGAATTAGGTAAAGCAAAGGGCGAGCTCCCTTCCGCCCGGCGAATAATAATGGAGCGGTGAGCGGCTCTGTATTTTTTTTATATTCGATGCGTCATATTTCCCGAGCCCCCCCCCCCCCCGCGAGACGTACGGGGGACTCGAGGAGCACGATATTGAAAAAAAGAGTGCCACTTCTGACGAACGCGCCACTGTGGCTGGGGGCGGGCGGGAGAGGATCACGGGAGAGCGTGCGATACACAGGGGAAAAAGAGAGAGGGACGAGTGCGCGTGGTACGGCATGGTGGAAGCAGGGGGAGGGTGGGTGGGTGGGTGGGTGGGGGGGGGGGGACGGCGGTGGTTCAGGTGGACGCGGGGGGAGGGAGGGATCTGTAAGTATTGTGGGTATGTGTGGTAATATGGATGAAAGAGATGCATATGCACCAGTCGAAGGTGAGAGGAAGTGAGAGGCAAGCGACCGGATCGAGGTGGAAGCTGTGTATGCTGATAGAGGAGTTGGTGTAGGTGGAGGATGAGGAGGATGAGGAGGACGAGGAGGACGAGGAGGACGAGGAGGACGAGGAGGACGAGGAGGACGAGGAGGACGAGGAGGATGGGGCGTGCAGGAGACAGAGAAAGCATATGTGGGTGGTTGGGAGCGGAGAATGGGGAACCGCGGAAGTGGTACGACCAGGGGGTGGCACACAGCCCGACAGCAAAGAGAGAGTGAGAGAATAGTAGAGAAATGCAGAAAGGGTAGTAGGCACGCATATGTGCGGAGCGACGAGAGAATGGGCTGAGAAATCTAAAGAGCGAAACGGAAGGAGAGGAGAAGTTGCGAGAGAGTGTGGGTATGTGTGTGCGCGTATAGTAAAATGTATGGGGTAAGCAGTCTAGAGTCGCAGGTAGGCAGACTTCACGCACAATTAATTTCCTGAATAATTCCTAATCGAAGACGAAGCCGGAGCCGAACGTGGAGGCAGTGGCGGTGGCGGTGGCGGTGGCGGTGGCGGTGGCGGTGGCGGTGGCGGTGGTGGCAGCCACTTCCACTCTCTTCCTTCCTTCCCTTATGGTTTCTGCGTCTTCGCTAATAATTGCGCGCACGTTAATTAATTGACTAATTATTATAGCGAGTGCGAAAGCACGACGACCGGGAATTTCATGGCGGCGGCACTACGGGGGAACAACTCCGTCAAGCCGCTAGCAGAAGCTCGTTTCTCCTTTGCACTCTCGATCTCGATCACTGGCATTCTCCTCGAGTGTAGGGTGGGGAGCGGGAGCGCGGCCAGTCATTATTTCTATGCTCCCTGATTTCTTCGGCGAAGCCCCTTTGCGCAATGTATTTTACCACGGCATGCAAATTACTCCCCGGCGTTCGTCAGCACCGATCGACGAAATCTCGATGTCTCTCGGCCAAGTGGTACATAGTTCAGAGGCGACGTAGTTCGAGAGGCTGCCTACCTGCACCTACCTGCCCGAATACCTGCCCTCTGCTATGATCCAATCCAGAGACAATTGGTTGCGCTCGCTTGTGCCATGCCAGTCATTAACTCGATCGAGACCGATCGCGGCCTTTTAAAATTTCCTGCCTTCGCACCAAGCTATAATAAAAAAAAGAGAGAGAGCGCAGCAGGTGCGACAGGGAAAGGGATAGGAGGCAGAAAGGAAAGAGAGACGGAGCTTCAGAGAGCGGACCGTTCGCGGATACTTTTCTCCGCGATCAGTGACTTCCTCTCGTGGATAACGAGCGTTCTTCGAGCTCGAGCCTCTTTTCCTTTTTCGCGTCTCTCTCTCTCTCTCTCTCTCTCTCTCTCTCTCTCTCTCTCTCTCTCTCTTTTCCCTTTAACGTGTAGAACTGGCGTTCATGGCTGGGTGCACCGACGACAAGCGCAACCAACGTACACAAGCTATGCACCGCCGGCATCGGCATCGGCATCAGCATCAGCATCGGCATCACTCCCCCTCCCCCCGGATCCTCTCTGTCCCTATTGTCATAACCCATAGACGCGACCGTAAATCGACGGGAAAGCTGCAAGAACGCTCGATATATCAATCTACGTCGGTTCCTATTTGGTGGTAATTAATCACGCTCATATCCGTGGGCGTACTTAGCATCGGAGAGGCCAGCCGAGAGAACACTAGCACCAACGGGAGAGCAAGAGTTGGGAAAGCGGAAGGGCGGAAGGGCGGAAGGGAGGTGAAAGGGACTGGTGGGGATGTGGAGGCGAGGAGAGAAATGAGGAGGGTGTCCGGAGCATCCGAGCATCGGAGCGGAAGATACGAGGCAATGGGACAGCGCCCTGTCGAGCAGTAGCCAACAACTGTTCAATCTTGGGAGCAGTGCAAGAGCGGCGTCTTGTTGGCTCTTGCATTCTGTCGAGGCGTCCTTCGCCCCCGACGAAACTACACGTTGCTACTGTCCGTCGACCCATGGTCGAAGCGAGGAAGGAAGCACGCTTCGATGGCGAAAATTTATCGAGGAGAAATCCGCGTTACGGATATCTACAGTGCGCGAAACAATACGCTCTCGCGTATTCGAGGAATACAGTCGAGTCATCCGAAAGCAGTTTTTATGTGGATGTGTGTAGGTGGTCGTCGCGGTGGTATGCGGTCGTCCATGGCCCTCGGAGCGAATCTGCATCGTGATCCGCGCTCCCCTGGCTCTACTTAGCCACTTAGAACTGATTGTTTTTACCTTCGCGCCGCTGATTCCGCTCGTTTTACGTCGATACTTCCGCCTCTATTTCATATTTCCACCTTCATACACCACTCGCTCCCTCAGGGTCCCCCGCCGCCACCGCCGCCGCCGCCGCCGCCTAACCCCGCTCGCTACCACATCCCACCCACGCTCTCCAGCACCCACCCTTCCACCCTTCCACCCTTCCACCCTTCCTTTTCCCCTTACCGCTCTGCTTAAGGGAGAAATTATAGCCGCGTACAGATTCGATCGATTCGCCAATACGTCCCGCTCTCAGCGCGAGAACTTCTCTTTCTCTGTATTTTCCATGCTCTGGTCATTAAATTAGACGCCGGGCTAATCAACCGCTTGCCTCCCTCTGTGCGTGGAAAATCAGGCCAAAGCCGGAAGTCAAAATCGGGCCCTGGAAGTTCCTAAAAAGGGGAGAGAGAGAGAGGGAAGGAACGGGAAGTTCAGAGGAGTCGAACGAGAAAGTTTGGCAAAATTGATTTGACGCACGATCGATTTTCCGCCTCGCGAGAAAAGACAGGAGTGCGCGCAAGAGCGTGATACGCAGGCATATCTCCTCCGCGTTGTATCGAGCTGGGTGCCCGAGCTGCGCAAAGCAGAAGAAAGAAGAAAGAAGAAAGAAGAAAGAAGAAAGAAGAAAGAAGAAGAGGAAGTGGGGCCGCAGTTTCCCCGGCCCGAAATCCATAAGTTAAGAATTTTTCGCGGAGTGGAAAACTTTCGAATAATATAGCTTTCGGTCCCCACATCCGGGCGCGCTCGGGCGAACTTTCGTAATATATTACAGGTTTCTCTCGGCCTGGTCGGAGCTTTAACGACGCGCACCACCCCGGCACAAATTGGAATTTTTACGTCCGAAAGTCGGTCGCCACTTTGTTTAGCCGATCCCCGCCCGATACACCTATCTCTTTCCCGAACGATCGAAACGTAAATTCTATCGACTGCAGACTCTCGAGCGTCCGGGGACATCAGCATGTAAACCCTGAAATTTCAATGGAGATACCTGCTCCCCGCGCGAACTCTACCTCCGCGAAATTCGAGTCGCTTATCTGCGGCGAATCATGGATAGTCATTCTCGGAGGAAGCGGTGTGCCGCACCTGGCTTTCTTCGCTCACTACTCTCCCTCCCATCCTCCTTTGCGACTTTGCTTTTTTCCAGAGGCTGACTGAAATCGAGTTCTAGCTGCTCGGAAAGCAAGCTTCACGGAATCAGGAAAAGTCGTATGATCGGCTTGAAATCCATCAATCCATATCTCCACCTCTCTCGCTCTGCGAGGTGCGCGAAATACATATATAAAAAACGCGCACGGGGGATAGTAGAATGGAATTCCTCGTATCCGCGCTCCATAACTTTTGACGAGTTTCAGCGAGTCGAAACCGTGGCGAGATGTGGATATAATTTTATCCAGTTTTTTATTGCGGACATGTTGAACTGGTAAGGGCTTCGATAGCGGCAGCTGAATCGGAAATATTGCCCATAAATATCGGAGATACCCAACCACCACGAGCACACACCACCACCACCACCACCACCACCACTACCACCACCACCAGTACCAGCAGCAGCAGCAGCTCGAGCCACGTGTAACTTCACGCACGTGCAGGCCCGCGCCCTCACCACCCGTACCTACGTACCTACTACGTACGTGGAGGCCTCGCCGCACTGGCTGCCTCTCTTTTTCTCTCGCGTCCGCCCTCCTCTCCTCTCCTCTCCGCAGAGCTTTCTCCACAGGCTCACACACTACGATCGAGCCGCTCGAGCGCGCGCCTACCTGCAGATAGCCGATTCGTATCGTCAATCGTGGATACCGGTGCGCGCTCCACACACCCTCGTCACCCTCGTCACCCTCTACCCTCTACCCTCTAGGCCCTACAACACCCCCGCCGCCCCCTATCTATTCCGCGGCGGCTCTATCGCGAAATGGATTTTTTTTTCAAAACCGTGAAAGCCTACCCTCTCCCACCTCCCACCCCCTCTCGCGTTGCCCCTTCACAGCCACCAGCTCTCTCTCGCCTATCCTCTCGATGTGCACCCTGCCTGTGCTCGACTCCCATACCATCGTCACCCACTGCCACCCGCGGCTGTCCACCCACACAACCCGTCTACACCCGATCCTCCTTCCGCCTCCTGCCTTCCAATGCTCACACTTCACCCCACCACCACCTTCCTCTCTACTGCGCCCGTTGCCCGCCGCCCCCTCGCACCCGCCGCCCATCGACGCCACAGTCGCGGTTACGCTGGAAAAAATGTTTCGAATTCCTCGAATCGGCGCGATTAGTTTCCGTCTCGATTGTTCGATCCGCAGGACCGGCCTGCCTGGCGCGCACCGCTCTGTGCCACGCTGCACGCAACCGAAATGCCCGCTGCACGCAACACCGCGCCTGCCTTTTGTTAGCAGCGCAGCGTCCTATTTGTCGCCGGCTAATCCTCTCCGATATCAGTATTTGCAGGAAGGATTCTGATTATTCGGGTTATCAGTCGCATACAGTCAGAACTGGTATGACTGTCAGTAGTTGAGTATGCTTCGGGCTAGGATGGGCATCTGGGAGAGTAGAAGTAGGTAGCTCCGAGCTAGGCCAGTTTCATAGGTTTCTTGCATAGTCTGCCGTTTTGCGTGCAAGCGTATCTTCCGCCCGGTGGTGCGTCCCGAGGTGAGCCGTCGTCGTGGTCGTGGTCGTGGTCGTTGTCGTTGTCGAAGTTGGAAACGAGCGAAGCGTCAGCCGTGCTCGCTGGGTGGTGAGAGGGTAGGGAGAGGGTGCGCGCCCGCGACAAAAGGCGAAGTGGCTCTTTCATTGGCCGCGAGCACGCGGCGGAAAGCGCGAAATAAAAAAAAAGCCTGGAGAACGAAGTGGTTGGATGGGTGGTGGTAGTGGTGGTGGTGGTGGTGTTGGTTGGTGGCGATGGTGCTCTCGCTCGCAGCAGAGATAGGAATAAAGAGGCTTCGCATTATTTTAAACGCGGACCTCGGGCTGCTCCCTTTCTCTCCCTTTCTTCCCACCTATACTTTCCACCTGCACCAATGCAACACAACGCCGCATCGCTTCCACTGTTTCTCCCTCGCGATTTTCTCTCGCTACTTTTTTATCCGAATGCCTGGCGATCCTTATCCAACCACTATATGCCGCCTTTCTCACTCACCCTCGCTCTTTCTTTCTCCTCCTCTCTGTTCGCCGGATGCGCACTCCCTCCCCAAAGTGAATGGAGAAATCTGGCGGCGGATAGCGCCGGCCCGGGACAAATCGCTGCTGAATGCCGAGGCCAAAAAGGAGGCGCTGAAAATTCCCGCCTGCTCTCGCCATCGGGACACCTCCAGGTGAAAAACAGTCGCGCCTGCTCCTCCCGCTCCTCTGTCGACGAACAGAGGAAACTGTTGTCCGCATTCAACAGCGCTCTATCCCCCGACATAGAGCAGTTCCCTTTTTTCAAAAGTATTGTCGGCCCGCCACCATCACCTCCCTTTGCCAGCAATTCGGCAATTCGCCCTCCTGCCTTTCCCATTCTTTCACAAACCACCGTCCCTAAGTTGGCCAATCACCCGCCAACTCTTTCTCCGATTCGTCCCAAGTTCCATTGACTGGCGTCTCCGGGAGATATCAGCGTGGCCAACTTTCGCGATAAGATCAAGCTTGAAGAATACGCGTGGTGTATGGGTCCGTGTGGACGAACGTATAGGTCGAGGTGGAACGGAAAGCTGAGAGATAGGAAAGGCGCGTCAGGGAGTGATATGGAAACGGGGTTGCCGAGGGAGGTGGTGCGCGGCACTAAAAAAGAGCGTAAAGTAAAGATAGGCGTGGGCGTGAGAGAGCAAGAGCGGAATACTAGATCGTGGTAGAAAGAAGGACACCGAGCGGCGGTTGGTGGACGAGTGGGGCTGTGCCAGGGGGTGGAGGTGGAGGTGGAGGTGGAGGTGGAGGTAGAGGTGGAGGAGGCCGCCGCTGCCGCCGCCGTCGCCGCCGTCGCCGCCGGGGCAACGGGGGCAGCGGAAAAACTTTTTAAATTCGAGACAAAATGCTAAAAGTTCCCCGAGGCCATGCATACGAAGCGGGAAGCACGCGCGCGGAGAAAAAGGAGAGGGAAAACGAGCGCGTCTCACGACTCGCGCGAGAGAAAGAGAGGAGAGAGGAGTGTGGGAGGAGTGGGACGTGGGTGGCGAGCGGAGCCAGGCGAGGGAGCGACCATTAACATAAAACAGAATGTGGGAAAAGCAAATATTGTGATAAAAAATAATAATAATAGGAGGCCGCGAGCGGAGCCGTGCGGAGCCGCGCGGAGAGTGGAGTGGAGCGAGGAGTACGGAAGAGGGGTGAGTTAAAGAGGGAGGATGGTGGGCGCCCAACCTCCGGAGACCAAGCAGAACGACGGATACTTCGCCTCCGCGAATGCTACCACCACCGCCCCACACACACTCTCTTACTCTTACACTCTTACTCTTACTCTGCCTCTTTCTTTTCATCTGTCTCCCTCGGCCTCGCCTGATATTCCACCTCCAAATACCCGTCTCCCGTCCCGTTCGCCCTCAACCCTTCTCCTCATCCTCATCATCCTCCTTGCTCCTCGCTCCTCGCTCCTCGCTCCTCGTATAAATACGAGTATACGCTCGGAGTTTTCCCCGGGCATTTATGAAACTCATTCGGCTAGAACTAACTCTAATAATCGTTGAAACTAATGCTCTCTTTCGAGTACGTGTGCCCACCCACACATCGCCTAGCCTCGCTCGCCACCCCCTTCCTTCCTTCCTTCCTTCCTTCCTTATTCTCTACCCATACCGACACTACCCTTTTCCCTCACTCTCGATTACTCCAACCACTATCGCCAATGCCGATCTTCTTGCCGATTGTCGGGAAAGTCCGACTTGAAGACAGAGAGCCGATGATTTTTGGACGATTCATCTTCGGCTCTGAATGCCCCTCGCCGTCCATGAGGGAGCAACGTCTCCTCCATCTGAACTGGCAAAAATATCGATAAACAAAGCGGAGCAAAACGATAGATGTTCCCTGAGATTGTAGACTCGGGGTAAACGCTCGAATGGAAAGTGGATAGGCGAGGATGAATCGAAGATAGGAGGACCTAAAGTAGTTGGTGGCACAGAGGCTTGTGCCGGCGAGGAAGAAAGAGGATAGGAGGGAAGACACATAGACACGTAGAGCGGCGTAAACCGTAACGATAACGATTATAGGTGCAGTTACCCTCGGTCGTCCTTTCTTAACGATTACGCCGCTGAAAATTATTGCGCGCAATAACGGCCTCGCATTGTCCCTGTGTGTGGCTACGTGTATGTGTGTATTATTACTGTTACTGTTATTATCATTACTATTATTATGGCCGTTATTATTGCCGGCCGGCTATTTTTATTATTATTATTACTATTACTTTTATTGCCCCGGCATTATTATTACTATTGTCTTTACGATTATCATTCTGCCGCCGGCGCGCCCACTGCGATTGCCAGCAGCGCAGCGAGACGGCAGCTCAAAATGTATCTGTCTTACGAAACATAAAGCGGTGGTGCTCTCGTTAAAACTGGAAACGCAAGGGGCTGAAATACTAGTGGAGCGATAGCACGGATATCAGTTCCCAATTCGTCTATCGACAGACAACCTTCTTCTTCCAGAGGATCTCCCGGCTGACGTGCCAATCAGTCCAGCTCTCAGATTTTTTATCCTTCCGAACATGAAGAGAGCGCGCGCTGCTCGGATTCAGCTACAGCTACGTTGATTTTTGCCTCGAAACTCCCTCTTTTAAATTATACTTGCACACGCACGCTCCTACTGCTTTTCCGAGGGTGAGCGAGAACACGTGCGAATGAGGCTTGATGTGCCAATCCCGAAGTGCGTTTCGAAAAATTGCTCTGCTTTCGCGGATTGTCTCTCCTCTCGAGCCGCGCCAGCTGTCTCCCACGGATTGCTCGTCAATCTCATCGATAGAACGTCTGCTTCTCACTGATCTCGTCAGTACCAATAATAAAACCCTTTCAAGAGAGACAGGAGGAAAGTTTAAAACGCATAACACTGGAGAGAATGAAGCACAAGGAAAAAGTGAAGCGGTTTCATCGACTTCCACTGTGTTAGCTTTCTAATGGAAGAGTTTTATCGTGGATGTTTAACCACGCAAGGCAATTAACCGGGCGAGTCTCAAGACAACACCGGCATTTCTTAGGTCTCTAGGAACTCTTTGGTCGTTGGGAATTCGAATTTTTTCCAAGGTGTTGGGGTAGCGTGGGATATGCGCATGTTGAGAGAGTGGAAAAGGTCGAGCGGGAAACTCGCCACTCGTAAGCCCTGCTCTCTCTCCCTCTCTGGAAACACCGAGTCAGTAGTGGTCGAGCGCCCGAGCGCTGCGCACCTTTTTCCTCTCGCTCCTCACTCCACTTCGTTCCCGCCGGAATTAAATCCGAGCATCATTTCATTATACATATTTCACTCTTTAAATAGCTTCCGATGGTGAAGGGAAAACTGGCAACATTTAAATGGTACGTTGACACAAATGGTATGCACGATGGCCAATCGAACTGCGTGTTAATAAAAGCAGTTCTCATCATTCCATCGATGCCGATGAATGAGTCGATAAAATACTGCGGGATAAATGCTAGCATCCCAGAGATGGGAGCGGAAAGAATGCATTACTTGTTAAGCCCATTTCTCATCTCCCCAGCAGCCCTCGCAATGAGCGATTCCCTTCGGGACTCCACGCTACCCTCCGACTTATTTCTCACATTGTGGGAGGTTTGAGACTTGCAATGAAGCGGGTTGCCGCTTAATTGAAAGCCAAAAATCGAATTTGGTAGTGGTGGGGTAGGGGGAGGTAGAGGAGGAGGAGGAGGGGGGGTGGGGGGCTCGTTACATCCTGCTTTTGCTCTCGCTCAGGCGCCTGTTGATCTTTCTTTTCTGGAAGCTTACGTGCAGATAGATATGTGGGGCTGGCTGGGTATTCGCTTTCGCTGGAGGAGCCAAGAGGTCTGGCTAATGACAGCGGATCCACGAATGAAGGGGAGGTGTCCCACGAGGGAGGGACACAGAGAGAAAGAGAGAGAACGACATCTGTAATATAATATTTGGATCGATATAAAATTACGGATAATTGCTTGATTGCAGTCGCGGATCAGTGTAATTTAGATATCCGGCCTTGTGCTCTCGGCCCCTCTGCTTTCGCTCCGACTAATCAATTACCAAGTGTTTCGAGCTCCGACGCGGCTAATAAGATTTACGATTGCCCTGATCCCTTCAGTACTGACGTTCCTTTGGCTCCCAGCACCCTACCAACTCGTCCTTCCCCAGCCGCCCTTTCGAGTTCCTTTTTTTTATTCTTTTCAGGACTTCGAGTACGAATTGCTGCACTTGGAATCTCCGGATTTCGGAACTGACCCCATTAAACTGAGAGCTCGCTGTATAAAACTTTCAGTGTGTTCGATTATTTTGTCGAGAGGAGCGGTGATGAGCAAGACAGAAAAAAATGCCAAGGGAATCAGCGTGTAAATTCGGAAGCGCGCGCGCGCGCTCGCGCGGTTATCATGCGGTAAATTATCAATGCTGGCAGCTGCGGCGGGGAGGAGGACCGGTACGGAATTTAAATGAATCATTAAGATGCGTCAGCGAAAAAGGAGAGAAACGTCTTGCGTTATCTGCGGCGCGACGGGCACGCGCCGAGTTCGTTTGCATACACATGTATGTGTGCGTGGGGGGGGAGTGGAGACACGCGGAGACTTGAGGGGATAGATAAACTTCTAGAAAACGTATGATAGCGTTTATCCTCGGAACACCGTCTCCCCTCTTATCTGCAATGCTCCACTTTCGCAAGCGGTCGATTAATTATTTCGAAGCAGCAGCGGCTGCTGGTCCATCGAAATAAATTTGCCCCACGACTGACTCGCCATCGAGTCGTCGGATGCCCGATTCGCCGGTACGCGCACGCAAAACACGACGTCAATTTTAACAGGTGTCCCGTTATATATATATAATAATAATAACTGGCGGATTATTTATAAATGTAGATGGATAGTAAGGCATTATCATTCTGCCGGACGACTGGCGACACTGAATATGCGTGCGTGTGCGCGTGTGTGGGATTCAGTTGGATTGGATGTATACGAATGCGAGTGGCTCTTGCAATTACCGGAATATTTATAGGTCTCTTATTCCTTCGTAATTCAATGTTTCGCGACGTGCAGCCGCCGGCTGCAATTGCTGGCCGGCTTATCGCTGAAATACAGAGCCACCGCTCGCTGGCGGCGGCGGCGGCGGCGGCGGCGGCGGCGGCGGCGGCGAATTCGATCGGGGCCAACGGTGCCACGTCGCAACTGTGGGACAGGTCAGTTTCCCTAACGAGTGATCTCGCATCCCACCCGTAGCCACAGCCGTTTTCCTCCCTGCAAACTTTACCCTTGCCGCAGGAAATGACGGTATGCCGTTGAAGAACTGTGCCACCAACAGGGTCCAAGTGGCCAGGCGGATGGATTGTGCGACAGATGAGAGACTAATTAGCATAACGCTTCGGGTCCGGCGGAAGGCGGTAATTGTTCGGATGTGAACCGATATCTGCTGCTCGCAAAACGTCACACTGGCAATGCGCGCTCGCTCTTCTCTTCAGCCTCTGTCTCTATTTCCATTTTCATCGAGCAGCGGCAACGGCCCCTAACCACCGTCCACAATCCGCAGAGCTGCTCTGCGTAGAAGGGGAGCCATCCGTGCCGAGCCGGCCCGGAGGATGAAGGAGAGAAATCGAGAGGGTGCAAACAGGCCGAAGCGTGAGTAGGAAAGACTAGCGGGGATGGCGGGCGAGAGCGATGCTTGTATCCAGTTCAGATTGCGCACCGGCACATAGGGGGATGGATATTTGGCCGCTGGAAAACGCGATCAGCCTCTCTTTCGCCCCGCGCTCGGCTGCTGGATCGAGTTGGTTCGAGGCAGAGCGTCCGCACTCACTCACACCCGCTCGCACCCGCTCGCACCCGCCCGCACCCGCCCGCCACCCGGTTAAAACGGCCGAGTACTCGTGTTTAGATATCGTTAAACCGCATTTTCGACACTGCCATTATGTAAAGCACGTGGCGGAGCCCGATAAGTCAAACAATGGAGCGGTCGCGGCCGAATTCGTAGCCCCCACCCCAACCCTCCTGCCCTCCTCCTCGCCCCCAACCAATACTCTCTCTGCCGACAAACCCCCCGTGTTTCCTCTCTTTCTCTCACCCTCATCCATAATCCCGTTCCGATTCCTACTGTTTTACTATTTCAGCCTACTTTCCTTCCAACTCCACGATTTCACTCATCTCTTCTTTCCTCCCACGGTCCATTTTCCATCTTGGCTTTTCAGCGACGCCTTACCCTTGCTAGCCCCAAACCATCCACCGCCACCCACCCACTACAACCCGTTCTTTATCGAGTAGCGAAACTTTGCCGTTGACAAACTCCGCGAACTTGTCGGCGGGCTCTCTCTCTCTCTCTCTCTCTCTCTCTCTCTCTCTCTCTCTCTCTCTCTCTCTCTCTCTCTCTCTCTCTCTCTCTCTCTCTCTCTCTCTCTCTCTCTCTCTCTCTCTCTCTCTCTCTCTCTCTCTCTCTCTCTCTCTCTCTCTCTCTCTCTCCCTCGTTTCTCTTCCACCTGGCCCTCCACCTGCCCCACCCCGCCCTCTTAATTATCCTATCCAGCGATCCCCCAAGCCCACTGGCACCCAAGCCTCCTCTTCGCCGAGCCGCCGAACTTAATTAGTATTTCATTGAAAATAAAACTTTCCGGCGGAGCCTCGCAATTAAAATATGTTCGTTAAGTCGACGCCGTTGGTAGTTACTGGTTGGTGGTGGTGGTGGTGGTGGTGGTGGTGGTGGTGGTGGTAGTGGTGGTGGTAGTGGTGGCGATAGCACTGGCCAGGGGAGAGGGAAGGGAAAAGGGGGGAATGGGGGCGCTGGACCGAGAGAGAAGAGCTCTCGCTCGTTCCTCCGTCCGGCTGACCATCCCCCCGCCGGCGCCGCACAAAATAGTACTTTTTATTACCGCGATCTTTACGACGCCCGCCTGTATCGAGTATAAAGAAGATAATAAAGGAAGACGCGCGCGGATAATGGCCGGTATTATGCACGTATTACTCGCCGCATTACCATTTTTATTGCCGACTTTTTTACGATCTACTTCTCTTATGGGCTCGCTTGTTCGCTCGCTCGCTCGCTGGCGCGTTCTCGGTCGCTGGCGTCGATCAAGGTCGATCTTATTCTATTGGTAGTAAGTGTTAAGCCTGTTCGCTATTCTGCATTTCAGATGACGGAAGTCCCCGCCGGCAGTGAGATGCCACGGTTACGAATAGGCAGGCAGGGCTGGGTTCTCGAATGAGGAGGCAAAGCCGAGGAAAAATAGAGGGTGCTGTGTTAATCCCGAACACTCCGGGTACGTGCTCTTCCCCGATGGGACGATGTGTGTGCTCTCGGAGGGTTCTCCTTCGAAAGACAGGAGCAGCAAAGAGAGGAGGACATGTATGTATGTCCGCGTGGTCCGTATCCGTAGCAACGAGAGGAGCCACGGACCAAGTGGGACGACATATAGAGAATTCTGGGATATATAAATTGCGGAAAGCTGGCTTGGATGGCGGAGGGTGGAGGACCGACGCGGGGGCGGAAGGAGGTAGCTTCTGCCGCGGGACGGCAAGTATGCCCGCCCGATAAATCAGGCGTATCGACGTATCCGGAATAGAATTGCAAATGAGCGGCTGCCATCTTTTTAAAATAAAAAGTTATAACCGCGTCTCGCCACTCAAGTTTCGACGCCGGCTGTCTAAACGTGCCGGATACACGCACGCACGCACGCACGCACGCACGCACCTACCTACCAGCCGCTCATACCAACGTGCACGCGACATACGTGAAGTACACTAAAGAGAGAAGAGGAAGACCTGCGCACACGTCCGCAAAGATGAGAGAAAGAGGAGCGGAGAGAGAATCAGGAGCAGAGAAGAGATGAGAGAGAGAGAGAGAGAGAGAGAGAGAGAGAGAGAGAGAGAGAGAGAGAGAGAGAGAGAGAGAGAGCGTGAAGGTGGGATCGGTTAGAGGGAGAAAAGATGAAGGCATGTGCAGACGCGCGGGAGAGCGCAATACCTGTGTATATAATACATACGATCTTCGGGCAAGCAAGGAGAAAGAACTTGAAATGAATAATGTATCGTATATATAATTCCATATAGAAGTAGCAAGGGCCCACACAAGCACGCTCGCTCCACTACGAGTCTGACTAAAAACGTTCTGCAACTAATACCAGTCGCACATAGATTGACTGCTCCTTCACCGACGCGATACAAGTTAGAGTAGAATGAAAGAACGATTGATTTTAATTTCTAGTCTGAAAGAGTTTCGGAGCCTGATAGCCAGGAAGCCAATCATCTATCGTGCGATGCCCGAAGACTTCTACCCGTGGCGGCATACCCATCGAGAAATAACAGGCTGTCCGAGAATAACTATCATCAAATTATTATCGATCGATAAGCGACTCGTTACGCTCTCTCTCTCTCTCTCTCTCTCTCTCGCTCTCTCACTGTCTTCGCTCGAGACTCCATCTAATCCAGCCAAGAAAACTCGCAACGCAAAAGGGATTCCCTCGGTTCTATTTTGATGTTGATTCCTTCAAAGAGAATAATTATTCGTTGGGAAATAATGACGGGAGTGGTGCGAGGAAGGTATCAGGCCAGTTGACAGCCGATCTTTAATTAGAATTGAACTTGATTGACCGGCTTTGTCGACACCCGACACCTTCGAACACGAGCCGGCCACTGTGCAATAAGGAGGAGGGCGACGAGTGCGTACTCCCTCCCACCGACTAGCTGTTCTCTCTTTCACCGGTTTCTCACACCTTCGTATCCCCGAAGGTTTCTATTCTATACGCTGGCATTCATATATAGGTGCGGTTCCAGGCAACTATAGCCAACCGCAATAAAGTACTGTACGGCTTATTAATAATGCCCGGGACGCTTCCATGTTTTACAGCACTATCGCCCACCTATTTTCTCTCGCAACACCTTCATTTTCACAATAAGAAAGCTTCAACCTCACTCTTGGAAACTCGACAGCTTTGAAATTTCCCAGTCCTTGGATAAATCGCGAATCGGCGAATCGGCGAATCTCCGACAGTTGAACCAACAGATCTTTTCCTCGAATGGCCCCGACCGATAAGAGAGTCGAGTCGATTTTAGCCCGAACTGGAGAAAGAGTGGCCGGAAGGCGACCAAGTAGGTCTCGCGGTAAGCGAGCTCGAAAGAGGGTCAGCCGAAATCTCGGTGGGATAACAAGCTGATAATAATGTGACCATGTGATTGAAAGAGGCTTTGTGAATGAGAACCGCTTCCTCTCGAGTCTCCCGAGACGAAAAAACACGTCCCGCGCGCAGCGGCTTGCTGACGTAACAATATAAATACGAGGCACGCATTAACAAATTCCGCCTTAATCTTATCGTTTGCAATAAACATTGATACGAAAGTCGAGCGTTACTCTGGTGTGCGTATGCATATGTGTATCGAATATCGGTGGGAAACCGCACCGATTCACAAATGCCGTCGCGCGTCAAATAATAATACGTCTAATCTTTACTTTTGCGCAGTCGGAACCAGAGAATGGCCATGAAATCTCTCCCTCTCTGCATGCGGCCAGGCTTATCTTAACAAAATAACTGCGCAATCAGCCCGCTCTGACTCTAGCACGAGTTACTGTCCGCAAAGAAATGGGTTCTGCCATTATTACGATGAGCAACTACCTCTGTAGGCAGAGCCCCATTCTAATCTGTTACTTTCGGGGGAAAGATTCGCTCCTGGGGAGGAAGATGAAATCGGGAGTGAGTGGAGTGTGAAATCGATAAGATGCGTTATCGGATCTCGCATTATAAATGTTCACTGCGCACCGCAGGAGAGTTAATTCTGCCTGCGATTCGCATTATAGGTACGCTCACGCTCCACTCAGGATAACCACTCTCGCTCTTCCACTCAAGTCCGCGCTCTGTCAGTTGAGCGTGAGCGTACCTATAATGTGAATCAGGCTTTACTCTCGAGAGAAGAGGAACAACTCGGCACTCGGCACTCGGCACTCCGCACACTTGTACGAAAGCATTCGGCTGATCGTAGCGGCCGAGCGAGGGCCGGAGGGGGCGGACGGCGGCGGCGGCGGCGGCGGCGGGGGTGGTCGGGCGTCGGGGCGTCGGGGCGGCGGGGAGAGGGGAGACAGGAGGGAGTGCTCCCTCGCGCTATTATTTTCAAACGGTTAATTATCCGGCAATATTATGCCATTACATGATAATTACATCCGAGATCCCGCGCTTGCACGCACACCTGCAACTCTCCGCAGAGTTGCAGCCCCACCGGTCTACTGAATGTCGTTTCGCGCGCACCTATCCGGCCGAGTCACCTTGACGGACACGTACATATTTTCCGTTCTAAGTCCTCCGATCGTTACAATCCGCGCTGCTTTCAGTAGCAGAGACGCTTCCCCGCGGAATCTTTGCGCAATCGAGCTCGCCGAACAACATCTTTCTTTAGAGAGAATTGTTCTGGTAGAAGGAAGGAGCGCGCATGTTTGCAGGATCGTGCCGAAACGTAAAGCCAATCGAAGCAAGCGTCGAAAGGCCAAGTGTCTGTAAGAAGAGAAAAGCGACGGCGACGGCGACGGCGACGGTGAGACGGTATAGCGCGGTATAGCGGCCTGGTTGAGCGCCGCTGCATTAATAATATACGATAGCCGTAATGGCATCGGGCGTATACCAACATATATATTGTATAATAACTTCCAAGGCCTTATAAACGTTTATTATTTACCGCGCTACGTAATAGCGAAGCTGGCTGGATGGCTGGCTTCCTCTTGGTCTCCTCTGCGTTCTCCGTGGCCGTTATTAAAAATAATACCGTAACACTCCCGCCGCCCTCCGCTTCTACTCCTACTCCTCCACCTGCTCCTACGTCGACCTAGGAAATTATTACCCACCGGACTTTTGAGGCAGGAATAAATGGCCGCCTTCTACTTGCTCTAACACTCTAACGGCTCGAGCAACACTGGGGCGAAGACCAGCCGCTTCCAACGACAATCTTCCATCTATGATACTTATTCTTAACTGTCATACGAAATTGTACGAGCAACTAGTAATAATGTCTTAAATAGGATCTAACTAATTGAAGAAGAATTTGGGTTGTATTGGTGGCTATTCGTATTTGGGGATGTTTTAGCCCTGTGAAACGGTCATTCGATCAATGGGGAAGCGTGTCAGGGTGGTTGTTGGGGCGCGGGAAAGCGGAAAGGACTTGGTCGATTTCCGGCTTGGACGGCTGGCTGGCTGGCTGGCTGGCTGGCTGGCTGGCTGGCTGGCCTTTACCCACTCACCGACTGTCGCCGGGAAACGGGCGCTACGATCGAGGAAATAGCACATTCGACACTCCTCAAAAGTCCATTCCCCTGATTGTTCGACTCGAAGGACTCGCGGCTGAAGGGCAATTGTACGATATATAAGGGGGTTGCTCTGTTTGTTAGTGGGAGCTCGAGTTATCCACGGCAAATGCAGATGGAGACGAAAGCATCCGCACAATGAATTATTGAGCATCGGTTAATCCTATCCCGGTGTTTAGTGCTGCAGGACCGCTTAATATTTTACCTCTACTTCTCGATGCGTTAAAGATCGATGTTCGCCCGAAATATCCACCCACAAAGAATCGGCCCTCCTTTTCTCTCTTTCTCCCTCTCTCTCCGACTCTCTGACGCGTTGCACCGAGTGCTCTATCGCCCTCCCAGTACAGCAGAAAAACCAGGCCACCGAGGGGACTGGTTCAATGACTCGCGATGCATCGGTGCGAGTTGCCACTTTTTTCCTATCGAGTAAACCTATCTTGCAAGCGGGCAATATGTTTTCTCATCCCGGAGGACAATTCACAGAGTGTGCCGAGTGTAGGATTCTGCCTGGCGAGAGGGAACGGAAATATGAGCGTCAAGCAGTATTAGACTAATTGTGAGTATCAAACTGAAAGGAATCTAGTGGAGCAGTGACAGTCGCCGAAATTCTTAAATTCCGCTTCCACGAGACGTGTCTGAAACATTTCGAGTTAATAGCGGTGTAACCGACTGACCCGTGACCCTCGTCGACAAGAGTAGCAGCAAAATAGCGGGAAAAAGACAAGCGGAGAGACAGACAAGTTGTATACACGGAACGTATCTGGAGAGAGGCAAGTGCATCGGACCTCGGCCCGAGATAGGCGAAGGTCAATGACGAGGCGATACTCAATTAAGGCACGCTCCAGTGCCACCGCAAGAGGCGGACACGAGAGAGCGACACTCAGGAAGTAGTGGTCAGTACAGCAGCGGTCACCGAGGAAGGGAGAGGCGAAGACTCGGCCACGAGGAATCGAGGAGGAGAGAGGAGGCGGAGGACGAGGGAGATGAAAGAGTGAAGTATCAGGGTCGCGTGGTGAGGGCGATAATTAGCTGGTAATCGGCGCGTTCTTGCGCACGCCGAGTTGAAGAATCGCCGGTTATCGTGACCGCCGCAGCCACACCGCTTGACCGCACGCTGCTCCGAGACAAACTGGCAGATTGCGTGGGTCAGGTTCACCGTCGTGTCCGACCAGTAAGAGCATCTCCGTTCTGCCGGCCGGTCCATTGATCGAGCCGTAGCTCTCTCGCGGCTCTGCGATCCCAATATCCCGGGACAGGAAACACTATGAATTCGTGATGCGAATCCCTCGAAAAAGCACTTGATGAAGGGTCTCGTCACGCGGCACGCGAGCAGCAGCCCCGAGCTCGGCGGTGGCGGGGCTGAAGGGTACATCCGGATTACAGAGAAACGAAAAAACAATAAAAAACACACACACACACACACACACACACACAGAGCACCCGGCAATGCCAGTGTGGAGGGAAGGCCGTGCGAGGGTGGAGGCAGGAGGAGTTCACGATTGCCGACTAAACGGGTTAAGCGTAATCCATTAAGAATGACGGGACAGTTTTTGGCCCGGCCGATCGAAAGACAAGAGAGGCGTAGAGGGGGAGAGGGTGAGGGAGAGCGAGTGAGACAGAGAGGAGCGAACCCGATCTCTACACCAGGATAGTGCTATCGGTTCTGGCACCAACCTATATGTACACACATACAGAGACACGGGCAGACCTTTCTCGTGGGTCCACCTATGCCCTCACCCACACTCTCACCCTCGGCCTCGTCCTCGCCCCCAGAGGCTGGTCCACGGCGCGTTTGATTTTGCTGGAATCAATAAAAATCCGCGAGATAAAAAACTCGCGAATAAAAAATGGTTCGCAGTGACGCGGTCGACCGGAAAGCGGAGATGCAGGAAGGGCTTGCCGCTAGTGCTTCCCCGAAGGGAGAGAGAGGGAGAGAGAGGGAGAGAGAGAGGAGAATCGACGACCAGCAGATAAAGGGAGCGTGCAGGAGAGTGGTAGTGGTTGTGTGTGCGAGGTCGAACGATGCGCCAAGTGGAGGAGAGAGGACGCGAGGAGGAGCAGAGCGAGCAGGGATAATCTGATTTTCAGCAACTTTATACGTTGCGCTTCGATTAAAATCCGGCCACCGTGCAGGGCCAATACAGTTATGCCGCTTCTGCCCTCTTCTTTACGTGTTCTCCCTCAATCACTCCCTGCGCGCCGCATCCTCACCTTCCCAACTCACAATCCTGCTAACCTTCCTTTAATTCGAGCACTCGCCTTTCCAACTTCTGTCCTGCTAAGCATGAGCTTTTTCGATCTCAAGTTTTTTCCAAGTACTTGGAATGTTTACAGGATGAAATATGTTTTGCGTTACAATATTACAAACTGGGCGCGCCAACGACTATACTTATCAACATAAAAGTTGACCTATAGATAATGATAAGCAACTTTGTAGGTGGATCTCTCTCCCGTGTACGGTGCAAGACGAGAAAGAAGCTTAGCAAGAAGCGGATAAAGGAGCATAAGAAAAGCCGGCGGGATATATGTGCGAGCTATTGAAACGCAAATCACGTTGCGCAATCCGTCGCTGCCGCCGCCGCCGCCGCCGCCGCCGCACTCAGCACTCGGCGATCGGAATGTATCGTATTAATAAAGTATGATGTATAAAAAGTTATTAAAAGGTGTAACCAGGAATTTAATGTTTATTCATATCGGTGGAACGCGCTACACACAACCAAACGTACTGGCGACCAACCCGACCCGATGCCGCGGTTCCAGTGGATGAGCTCGTACGATTCTCCGCATACTCAATTATTGAACTTGATGTTGACACGCAGGATGTTATTATATAAGCAGAAGTCATTAAAATTTTATTATTAATAAGATTTCACATATTCTATATTCATGAAGTCTTAAACTGCCGGTCGCAATGCAAACACGAAAAACAGGTGGCTTCTCATGACGAAGGAGAAATGACGAGAGGAAACGACGACTGCCGACTGCCACTAAATACTCACGGAAAATGAAATCTCCGAGTGTTTAAGTGCGCATTGTCCGGGAGAGAAGGCGGGCGGGCGGGTATTCCAGCGAGGCTGGTACCCGGGGGCCGGGGCAACCCTATCATTAAACATGTGTTCCCATTATCAGGGTGAAAGACGAAGTCGGAGGGGGGAAAATCACGGTTATGGATGTGTGTGTGCGTGTGTGTGCGTGTGTGTGCGTGCGTGCTCGCCCTCGCGCGCGACAGTAATTAAAAAGGCAGCAGCAATTAGCCGCTCATTTCCATACGAAATTGAAGGCAAGGCTGACTCTATCTGTATCTCGGTTTCTCGGTGCTGCTAGTCTCGCTGTGTTGTTCGAGTGCCTATTCATCGATCGCAGATTGTAGCGTGAGTCGATTGAGGGCTTTCTTGGCTGAGGCTCGGGCCTGCTCTTTCGAAAGCGAGTCCGTAATTTGTAATCTACGACACGGGCATTTTTAAAGAAGCCTCTCCTCTCCTCGAGCCTCTCTCGAGTGGCTCGCCACCACACACTCGCATGCGAAACACAACAACAGGTATACTGTTCCGATTTGAGTCAACGTGTGTACATACTCGCGTCAGCCTTTATGGATCACGATAGCATCCGTTGCGCTTCTCTATCTGCCATCATCATGTGCGATGTACTCACCTGGAACAGAGAAGAGAGGAGTCGATGAATTAAACGATTACGTACTACTGCTACATTCGGTGCATTGTCACCGAATGGACGATGTATGCGTGAATGTAGAGACATTGAGAGAGCAGTGCATGGTTTCGCCTACGCGAGCGCGTTCTCGCAACGTGCCAATGTGACCTCGAGTCCGACGTATAATATTGCGCAGAAATAATAAATTACAGCTGAAAACGTGAGCGAGTGTAAATATTTATTGGCGCAATTACGCATACTTGATTTTTCAACTAGCACATAAGCGTTAACAGTCCCGCCGCGCCGCGCCGCGCCGCGCCGCGCGCTATATTGAATTGTTTTTCCTCGACTGGCGGATGCACTGACGAGCAGGACTGCTTGCCATTGACGAATGTGTACATCTGCGGAAAGTTGTTGTCCGACTTTCGGTAGTGATGCGTGGCCGATCTGCCCCATTAATGTAGTTGTAAAGGAGGCAGCTATTTATTAGCGTAATAGAAGCGGCGCGAAGCTCGTTCGTTGTGCGATTTTCCTGATGCATTTCGGGAAGAAGAATGAGAATGAAGATCCTGGCTGGAAGTGCTGCCGGATAAACAAGAACCGCGGAAATAATGCCGCCGCTACTGGTGCTGGCTGCATCAGGTAGGAAAAAGCAAGCATCGGCAATAGCGGCGCGGTAAAAAGGAATTCAGCGAGAAGGAAAAAAGAGCGAGGCAAAGACGATGGAGCGTAACGATGGCGAGAAATCAGAGAAAAGCGATAACGAGAATGATAGAATGTAGGAGAGCGGTGGTGAGGGGGGTGAGCGGGAGGGGTGTGTGTGTGGGAGAGAGAGAGAGAGAAGGGGCGCGGATGCGGCAAGCTAAACGGAAAATCCGGAGGAAAGCCGGAGCAGCCAGGAATTACCGCGCGTGATCTTTCCTCGATAGGATGATTCCTGTCTAACCGCGAAACGAGCACGCGTGTGCACCCTTCGCAACTCAACTTCCAATCGAGCACAACGCAAATGTAGCGCTGAACCGTGAAATAGGAAGGATGGGGCATGGGGGCAGGAGCATGGGGCGGAGGATAGCACGGCTGAGGCCGAGGGAGAGCGAGAGATCGAATGAGAGATAGAGGGAGATAGGGAGTAAACTGTAACGGAGAGTTCTCTCCCATGGATATAGTCGATACTGAACAGTGATTCCGTCGAATGTCGAGAACAAGGAATGAAAAGTCGGTCGGCCAGCGACGAAAAAAGATAGAGAAAGCTACCGAGAGAATCGAGGGAAGCCGAGGCTTCTCATCAAGTTCTGAAGGCAGAATGCTATAGCCTGAAAGCTGGGAGAGGCTATCGAGGTACGATTAAAATATAAAACGGGTCCGGAGGATTCGGCGGGTGTTACGCGCCGTTTCAATTATTGCCAGCCGGCAACAACACACAATTTTTGTTGGCCCAGCCGTACCCTCCTTCTTCAACACACGCCGCCGCCGCCGCCGCCACCACCACCACCCGCCAACCAGCAGCCCCTCACGCGCTCTCCCGCCATTTTTTCGCGAGTCCGCGCCCCGATTTTTCCGCCTTTTTTACTAGAGCCGCAAAACGGCGCAAAAATCCGATACCGTTTTGCGGAGCCCGGATTAGCGGCAGATCGCACTACCGATTTGCAGGGACCGCCACCATCCACGTCCCACTCCATCCCCGCCGATCCCACCCCTTATATCTGGACCGTGAAAAAATATTTTTTTTCCTTCCTATATACTTCGCGTTCTATCCATTGATTATGCTTTACGTTCGTTCTCGATCCGCTTTTGTAGGGACTCTGCTTTCGCCCTCGGGAGTAAGCGATCGGGTTTCGAGGCTATGGAAAGCCAGCATGTTGAACGGTCACTGCATTACGGCAAACTACTACGCTTGCCGAGCTATACTAAAAAGGAAAAACAACACAGATCGCTGAAGGATAAGTTGCGCGCAAGGTCCAGCCGCAGTCACACTTATTTTCTGTAGTCCATATTAATTATAAGGCAGCCGGGAGAGCACAAGTATGTTTCCCCGAACGCAATTGCAAGACTATCTAGCACGGTAGGAGCTTCTGCGAACGAAGAGAGTTAATGCCAGCTTTAAAGATGATTGGACTTACTAAGTGTTTCGAGACCGCCTCGGGCTAGTAGCAGAGCACGTAGAATACTTCTTTCCAAGATCGACACGCAGCCGCCCTTCCCACCAGAGATGCAGAATGACCGAAAAAGAGGAATAGGAACACTCGGACTACTGGTTCGAGCCAAGCCCGGCCAGGGCTACCTGACCTCGCACGGAATACCAAAGAAAAATCTTAAGTGTCATTATGAATAAAGGTAATACGAGGGCTGACAGTGTCAGAATTTGGTTACTCCCAGCAGTATTCGATTCTTCAATGAGCAGAACGGGATGGATGGTCGAGAAGAGAGCGGAAAGAGATGAAGTTGTGGCTATAGCGCCAGTAGCAGTAGCTATAGCAGCTGCAGCAGCAGCGCGAAAAGAATCTCGAGCGAAAAGCTCACTTGAGATGCCGCGAAAACAATGTCGAGGGTGGCCCGAGATATACCTAATTGTTGAGAGTACAGACCGCTTGGTGGAAGGGAAAGAAAGGTGACGGAGAAGAGGAGGAGAAAGGCGGAAGAATGAAAATGACACCGACTTCTCTCAAGCCCTTCCTCCAACTCTTATCCCTTCGCTCTCCCTTCTTCACTCGCCTTCTCTCTCTCTCTCTCTCTCTCTCTCTCTCTCTCTCTCTCTCTCTCTCTCTCTCACTCTGCCCGCGATTCCCTCCTTTCGCTCGCACTTCTCCAGGCCGCGCTCGGGCACACTTGCTTTTTATCGACGGCGTACTTTAACCCTCGAGCAGCGAGTACGCGAGAGGCGAGAGGCGAGAGGCGAGAGGCGAGAGGCGAGAGGCGAGAGGCGTGAGGCGGGAGGCGAGGGATGGAAGACTGGAGGAGCGAGAAGCTGCAAGCTCTCGGAGGCAGAAGCCCGAAGGACAGAGCGAAGCGGATAGCCACGGCTTGGGTGGGTGATGGTATGGGTGCAGCTCGAGGTGGAGCCGGTGGAGGAGAGAAGGAGAGTACGGGTAGCGGTAGATGTAGCAGCAGCGGCAGGACCGTTGCCTGGGCGAGGGTACGGACGGAGCATTAAACCCATTTAAATATAACCAATACCCGGGTGCCTTCCACCCTCGCTTATGGATGATTTTTACCGTTCATTTGAATAACCCGTAAGCCGCACAGACGCGCGCGCGCCCGCACGCACCCACCCACGGAAACGCGCACACACGGCCCTCTCCAGCCCGACTATCGCGCTTCCACGCTTGCTCACTTGCTTGCTCGCTCACTCGCTTCTCCTCAATTCTCGGCCTCGGTATTCGAATACCTTTCCTCCAGGCCACCACGCTCGCCCCATCCTTCTCCCCGCCGCGCCGTCTCCTTTCCGCCGGCCGTGCGTGTTTTCAACAAAAGGAAAAAATCGCTCTGTCCGCGAACGAACGAACGGCAGCAAGCGCGCGCCCCTTTTATTTGCGCGCGAGATCTCGCTGCCCGGCAATGCGAAATCTATCGCGATGCCCGCGGGGCCATCCTCCCACACCCACTCCGCACAACGGCAGAACCCTTCCACCGATATCAACGCCCGTTATGCATTTCAGGCCTCGTACCGGAAATGCCTGCGAATACTGCGCGCGACCTTACAACCCGTTTAATGGACTAATCGATAGAATTGATGAAATCCCGACGTCCTCTCACTCTCTTCTCTCTTACTCCTTCGGTCAAGAAAGAGAAAGGCCAACTTGCTAAGAGAACTATGCTAACTGTACCGAGCGCTAAGGAATCACCAGCATGATCGGAACTCTCATATGTATACTATCTCAAGAGAGACAGAGATAGGAGGATCTCCGCTTTACGGATAACGTTACGGATGCGATTTCTCTGACACGATATCGACAGGATTGTACGAGCGCACTAGCGGACCAAAGATAAGAAAGGAAAAAAGGTCGCGTGCCATTTGAGTATCCAATCCCAAGAGTACAACTGTAAACGGTTCGAGGAAGAAGAAGATAGCCAGGCTGCTATCTTGGTATACTTTCCAGCTTCCAGCTGATTCGGAAGGTACGTAGAGCGAGGTTCAACTGCCGACAGCAATTGCGGCTGCGACCCTGACCATGGCAGTGGGGTCTCGGCTCGTCCGGGGTTCTGTGGCTCTGCGGCGACGCTCGACCGGCCTGGTCATCTCTCTGTCCCGCGTATTTACGCGCCTCGCCCTCATAAAGGAACCGCGAAACCCGTTCGTGGCCCACGGGAATTAGCCTCTAATGCGACGGGACGCCCGTCGCCGCCTCCGCAAGCCTCACTTTTTACTTACTCAGCAAACATATTACGTCCCAATTAGCCAGCGTGCCAACAGCCTTTCAGCCGACGCACTCTCACTGCTGGAAGACACTCGGCTCCTAAGAAATTCAACAGTGACAAAGATGGAAAAGAGGATTAGAGATTCTAACTTGACCGATGACTCGAAAGATCGCCGGAGCGAGGGCAGGAACGTTGCTTGGATGTTTGCGCGGATAGGTAAAGGCAGCTCCGAGGTAGCAACGATACTTGGACGCTCCTCCACTTGGAGCAGGAAAAAGCATTCTGAGCGGGGCGGAGAGTACGTGCGCGTGCGAGTACATAGGCAGAGACCGATGCGTCACTACGCGTGCCGGCACGAGTGCACTGCAAATAATCGGTCGTCCGATAATGCGAGGTCAATTCTCCCCCTTTCCCTCCCTTGGCCATCCTCCATCCCCCGTGCTCAATCTCTCCCACCGCCTTTGGCTCTTCAAGCCTCTCAACAAAGCCTTTCCTCGTACTTCTACTCAGGGCAATCGGTGAACATTTGCTCGGAATCGCCACCGAGATTCAACTCGTGTTAAGGTAGTTGTATCAAAAAACAGTTTTCTATAGATTTCAGACCACGTTGTTCTTGAGACAATGGATTTCGGACTTTGACGAACGGTGCATAAATCGATTGAGTAGTCTCAAAACGGATAAAAAACATGAAACCAGTGGTAGAAATGCTGGAATTGTACCGAAAACACAAGAAAAGGCCATCCTGAATCATTGATTTCACCTAATTCAGACGGTTTCTTGCACGTTTTCCAATCTTCCCGACCTTTGCAGAGCCTGGAATTTGGTAGGGAATGCTTTCTTGCATCAAGGAAGAAGTCATATAAATTCAAGAGCCCTAGCTCAAAATTCATTTTTTCCCAAATTTTTCCATATGTACCCCTTCACAAATTTTCGATTTTTCGAAGGTTCTCGGACTTGGACGAACGCTTGATTTTTCGATTGTTTGAGTCTCAAAACGGATAGAAAACATAAAACTAGTGGCAGAAATGCCAGAATTGTACCGAAAACACATGGGAAACCGATCTTGAATAATTTATTTTCGAGGTTTTTCCCATGTTTTCCATACTTGCCGATCTTTTCCGGGGCTGAAATTTGGTGGGGAATGTTTTCTTGCATAAAGGAAGAAGTGATATAAATTCCAGAGCCCCAGCCCAAAATTCATTTTTTCGCAAATTTTTCCATATGTACCCCTTCACAAATTTTCGATTTTTCGAAGGTTCTCGGACTTTGGCGAACGCGTGATTTTTCGATTGTTTGAGTCTCAAAACGGATAGAAAACATGAAACCACTAGCAGAAATGCCGGAATTGTACCGAAAACACATGGGAAACCGATCTTGAATAATTTATTTTCGAGGTTTTTCCCATGTTTTCCATACTTGCCGATCTTTTCCGGGGCTGAAATTTGGTGGGGAATGTTTTCTTGCATAAAGGAAGAAGTGATATAAATTCCAGAGCCCCAGCCCAAAATTCATTTTTTCGCAAATTTTTCCATATGTACCCCTTCACAAATTTTCGATTTTTCGAAGGTTCTCGGACTTTGACGAATGCTTGATAAATCGATTGTTCGTGTATCAAAACGAATAGAAAACATGAAACCAATGGCAGAAATGCCGGAATTGTACCGAAAACACATGGGAAACCGATCCTGAATAATTCGTTTTCATGGTTTTTGCCATGTTTTCCATACTTCCCGACATTTTCCGAGGCTGAAATTTGGTGGAGAATGTTTTCTTGCATCAAGGAAGAAGTGATATAAATTCTAGAGCCCTAGCTCAAAATTCATTTTTTCGCAAATTTTTCCATATGTACCCCTTCACAAATTTTCGATTTTTCGAAGGTTCTCGGACTTTGGCGAACGCTTAATATTTCGACTGTTTGAGTCTCAAAACGGATAGAAAACATGAAACCACTGGCAGAAATGCCGGAATTGTACCGAAAACACATGGGAAACCGATCTTGAATAATTTATTTTCGAGGTTTTTCCCATGTTTTCCATACTTCCCGACATTTTCCGAGGCTGAAATTTGGTGGAGAATGTTTTCTTGCATCAAGGAAGAAGTGATATAATTTCCAGAGCCCTAGCTCAAAATTCATTTTTTCGCAAATTTCTGAAGGGGACAGGCACTATAAAAGTTTATCCCACTGGCAGTATGCAAAGCGAAGTTAACAGTTCCTTCGGTTAACGGTTGACTTTTGGATGGTATAGTACTGATACAACTACCTTAACACAATCGCATTAATAAATGTAGATCATGCCAACCTGTTCACCATTCTATTTCAATCCACTTAAATGGAATAGGAGGACAATTCGCGAATAATGTCGCGGAGAGTACGTATGCGCGCGCGCGCGCGCGCTTTTGAATGTTGGTTGTCTTAGCTGTAGTGAGTAGTTGGCGATTCTCTGTATGCGAGGGACGTGCCAGAGGCAGTTGAGGCCCAAGTGTATTGTGTGCAGATTTTCCTTATTTAACGGCAAGCAATGCCGTCGATTGTCTAGGATGATGGTGCAAATTATGCAAGTCACACCTAATTGGCAGTGACCGTGGGGTCGAGTGGGACGCGCATGGACACGTGATCCCATCAGTGAAATGCCAGTCGCCTTATGCTACGTCTACGCACTTGTACAATGTGCGAGTGACTGCCTGAGAGTATGATTATCTCCGCGACAAAGCAGTGATTGCCGCAAAATGCATTCACTTTATGGTTGGCCGGCCGAATGATTTTCGCTGTCACCGGATTCCAAAGTGGTCCAAATAATGATTCGAGTTGTACGGCCGATAAAACGAGAAGCATTCGTGGCGCGAAGCGAATGGATTCCAACGTTGCGCGCGCGCTAATTTGCGCGCGAGGATGAGCGTTGCGAGCCGATCATCGGAAGATAATCGCTGGAAATCCTCGAGCCTGTTAGTGGGCCGCGGCGCGGCGCGGCGTTTGCATGCAGTTCGGCCAGCGGCCGAAGCAAAGGCCATACAAGCCGCAATACGGATTCCCTTCGATCGAGGCAAATCGCTCGACGATTTCGGCTCCAGTACGGTCGTGCCAGCGATAATTTCGCCCGGCGACCGCAACTGCCGGTTGGCCAAGGGACCATACGAAAAATGTGTCGGCCAGCACAGCTCGTGTTCCCTCTCGTAATCGTAAACCCTCGATGAGCGCAAGGCAGAGATGCAGAGAGAGAGAGAGAGAGAGAGAGAGAGAGAGAGAGAGAGAGAGGGGGGGTGGGGAGAGGAGAGGAGAGGAGAGAGACGTAAACGAAATGATAAACGCAATTGGAATACTTAATGGCAGGAGCAGTGCCAGGATGATGTGCGAGTACCAACATTCTAGAAAATGTTGGTGTGTGCCTGTGTATAGATGCAGATAGATGCGTATCCGATGGATGGGTGGCTCGGGGTGTAGCTATGCGTACGTAGGCGTTTATCGGGCGGACTCGGGGACATTTTCGGAGGTGATAGAAAGGGGTGGTAGGGTGAGGCGAGCGGTTAGCACTATCGTGCCCGCGCGTTCGCCGCGATTCTGGCGGATCGTATTTATCATATATGGCCGGACGTAGCCCGGATCCACGATCGTCCATCGGGCGCGCAGATAGCGGGGCCGCAGCCGACGCCACCGACGCGCCAGATACCGACGCAGAATTGTCACTTTAATTGGCCGTTCCTCACCACCGATAATTCACGGCGAGCGGTCCTCTCCATTGCGTACGCATTCACGGTATTTATTCTCTCGGCACTCGCTCACCCCGCTGCCATCTCATCGCTCCTTTTTCCTTAGCCGACCTGCTTTTAAGAGGGTGCACAATGGGCGCATCTTCTTAGGCAGACTTGATTGGTGAGAGGCTCCGATGGAAGTGGGGAGACGATGGGGCGACGACAGGACGTTCAAGTCGCTGAGCGGGCAGAGGCAGAGGTAGAGGCAGAAGCAGAAGCAGAAGCAGAAGCAGAGGCAGAGGCAGAGCGTGTGTGTGTGCCCGGGAGGAAAGCCGGGAATCGACGAGGTGCCTCGACAAAAGGGTGCCTTCCGTTGGCGAACGTCGGTGTCGGGCGTATGGTGTATGGGATATAGGACTAGATTCGCAGGAGAGTGGGATTCGAGGCGACGCGACGAGCTCTCTCGCGCCTAGTGATGCCACCGCGATCGGTGCAGGGAGCCGCGAGGAATCCACCGTTTTCCGGGAAATGATGCCGGAATCAATAACGCCCGAAGTCATTCGACAGTCATCAGCCCCGCGGCGGTGCGGCACGGTACGTGCACCCTCGGAACACGACGTTCCTCTACGCTTCCAACTACATTCTCTCCGTCCGCCCGACGCCCGCGTTCCTCTCCCACCCTTGCGCCACTGCGTAGCGACGCAGTCATCGTCGTCGGGATCCTCATCACCGTCATCTCGCCGACGCGGCGTGGCGCGCCAGGGTGCCCGGCGTCATCGCGATCACGAGCGTCATTCGCTGGAGCAAGGAGGAACACAGGCGGCAAGCGACGCGACGGTTGTAGGTAGCTTCGGCAGCTATCCGGGCTGCCGAGCGTGCTAACATCGCTCTCGCTCGGGCCGTTCTCGCGTGGTAGAGACCAACCGAGATAAAAGGAGGGAGAAAGAAAGAGTGAGAGAGTGAGAGAGAGAGAGAGGGGGGGGAGGGGAGGGGAGGGAGAGTGCGGTTGGGCACTCGGTAGAGAAGGATAGTAGTGGGTTGCGAGAGGATGGCAGGGGGTTGTAGAGCTCGGCGGATCCCAGCTCTAGAGAGCCCTCGCCTCTCCTCTCGCTTGGCAGGATGTAGGCGTATAACAATGACAAACCGTGAAACAATGCTGGGCGCCACTGGAAAAATTCCAAAAAACGCGAATAATAAAAATGAGAGCTCGGCACTCGCGCGCGCGCTCGTACCCGACATACATAGACACGACGACACACGACCCATCAGGGACACACATGTCGCGGCAGTGTAGCTCGCTTGGGTGACCGTGTGTGCCTGGCGCATTGGTGGTTGCGATGTGTGGAGCCGGTCTACCACTATCAAGCCGAGAGACAGCGAGTCAGAGAGAAAGGGGCCGAAGGGTGGAAAGACAGTAGAGGAGAAAAGAGGCGGTGAGCGAGAGAAATAGATGGGGACAGTGGGGGGGGGGGGGGGGGGGATAGGTAGTGCTGAAGGACGAAGAGGACGGTAGAATGGCAGTGGCAATGCAGGTGATACTAGCCGGTTGTAGGTGGTAGTGGCGGTGATGCGACGCTGCCAGGAGCCGCGGGTGCGCCGGTGGTGAGACAAAAAAATGGGTGGAAAGAGGGTGGGGGGTTGGCTGGCGGGGGAGGGCCGGGGCGGAGGGAGAGGGATGGGTGGAAAAAATGTAAAAGCCCCGGCGCGCACGGCGCTTCGTCGGGGACAATACGTGGCGATGAATGCCTATTATATTTATCTGTAACAGGCGTTCCATAAAGCAAATAACACAGAAGTGTAGCGAGGAAAAAAATCGGGCTTTTTTTCGACACGGCGCTCTGCCGCGCGAGGGCTCGCTCGGCGGGAAAAAAAGAAAGAAACGAAAGCAACGGCGGAAAAGGGGACAAACGAAAATTCCAGCCCTAGCCGACACCAGAGATAGATAGAAAGGGAGAGAGAAGGAGGAAGTTGGCTCTGCTTGCCAGTGCCGAGAGAACTGCCAGCTCTTCTTTTCGCCACGTGTTTCCCTCTTCTTCCGCCACTCGGAGCGGACACCGTGCCAAGACAAGCGCGCGGGACAAGCGTGCCCCACCCCCGTCGCGCCGTGCCCCGCTCCGCTCCACACCCCCGCGATAGCTAGCAATCCTATGTACCTATGTACCAACCACCCCGGTGCTCTGGGTGGTCGCCCCGTGTTTGCCGCGAAAGGAATCAACGTGTAAAAGCCCTCGAAAAGAGGACCCATTACGCCTGGCGTTCCAGCGTAATCGAGCGCGCACCGCTCCCACGAGATCACGATCAAACGCAGTCGGAGAGTGCGAGTGTGTCGGCCAGTGAGAGAAAGAGTAACCAGATCCATCGATTGCCAGAGAGCTATGCCGAACACACTCTGATATCCCGTTAGCACCAAAAAAGCCTCACTCGTTTAACCGGCTAGCAGGCATAGTATGCGCGGAAGGCACAAAAGAGGGGGGCCCAGAAATTTTCCGGCGTACTTGGCATCGCGGAATATCCGCAAGCGATATACGTGTGCAGCAGGTTCTCGTATCTTCGGCTCGCCTTCCGCTTGACCTGCTGCGAGATATGCCAGATATGAACCTACACCGGTAACCGTGGACCCCGATGCTGTAAGAGGTATTCCGTGAGCGAAATAACGTGCTAAAGGGAGGAAGCGAGCTAACCAGCGAGTCGAGCAACCGGGAGCACGAAACTGAAAGAGAGGGAGAGAGCGAGAGGGAGAGATCGAGCGCGAAAGGGCGAAGCAGAGGTGTGTGCCAAAAACTATAACCTGTTGCATACGGCGTCACGAAGCCCGAAAAACGCCCCCAGCCTCATCCCTTTTACTCACCCCCTTAACCTTCCGCCCCAATGTCAAGCCGAACTTTTCGCGGCGCCGTGTTAAACCGAAGAATTTCTCCATGTCGGATATTCGATATCCCGATACTGCCCATCCCGGCATCGATCTACCACTCCGCTAACCGTTTCGCGCTTTCCTGTATCTCCGATTTCACCAGCAATCGCGGCGACACGAGACAGCATCGTCCTGCTAAAACTTGGCCCTCCTCCTCCTGCCCCTTCAATTTCCCTCCTTCACTTTCTCTAACGAAATGCCTGCCGCCCAAATAAATTAGAGGGAAATCCATACGATCATAAGTCCGTCCCCCTCAACTCATTGTCCGTCTAAATCTTTTCTCCAAGTATCCACGGCGAGGAGGTGAGGTATTAGAGGAGACGGGGAGTAGCGAGGCGCGAGGCAAAAAATGAGTGAGGTAGGAAGGAAAGCGGGCGGGCAAGCAAGCAAGCAGGCAGGCAGGCAGGCAGGCAGCGATGCATCCAGCCTCCATCCCAGTCAGGCTGCCGCATGTATTTTTATGAAATCATTGTTTCGGATGACAATACACCGGGATGAGCAGCGCACAATGACTGCATCGGCTGCAGAGCGCTGGTGTGCCGGGGGTGGAGAGACCGGAGACGCAGGAAAAAAAAGAGGGCAGGAGAGGGCTGGGTGTAGTAGGGTGGCTGGAAGAAATCGAAGACGGGTGTACGCACACCCGTCGACGCACGCGATATATTCTCTCATTCCTCGAGCTCGCTCACTCGCTCGTTGGTTGGTTGGTTGGTTGGTTCGCTCATTCGTGCGTCCGTGCGTCCGTGCGTCCGTGCGTCCGTACGTCCGTACGTCCATTCGTTCGTTCGGTTCTTTGTGATGACTGTCGATGGAAACGATGACATATTTTTCCGGCTTTCACTCCCGGCGTGCCCCACGGCTCTTCCATTCACGCTTCCACGCTTCCACGCTTCCTCGCTTCCTCGCTTCCTCGCTTCGTCTCTCTGTTCTCTCTCGGCCTTCTCTAGCGCCTACCCATCCATCCTCCACCTCCCCTCACCCTACTGCCACCATCGGCGCTCATTCTCCCACTCTCTTTCGCTCATCCCATACTGCACACTACATCTGCTACTCTCCACGCATGAACCAAGCCGTGCTCATGCGTGATATGCCTCAGGTGCTCCATCTTCGCCCCTATCCTTCTTCCTTCCTCTTCCTCTCGTACTACTTGTTCTCCGGACGTTCAATTCTCTTTCCTTAGCCTGACCAATAGCCTCGGCACTAGCTCTCCAAGTATTAATCAATAAGTTCCTTAGGACCATCGAGGACGAGTGCGAGAGGATGCCAGTCAGATTCTAGGTCAAACAACGCCGATGTAACAACGATAAAAACAGAAGCACACGCCGCCGGAGGGAAGGGGCGCTCGGGGGGCGCTCGGGGGGTGCGCAGAGTTTCCAGTAATCTGGACCAAGAAGATTACGTTGCACGTTCTACCGCGATCACCGGCAGTGCTGACGAGTGGGTGGTTGGCCGGCGAAAGAGCGAGCAACCCATCGATATTGCGGAATGCGATCGCCATAGATGGGATATCTCTTTTTTTATATATACGATAAACGAAATAAAAGCTCGATCTCGTAAAGCCCTGGGAGAGGGAGCGAGAGAGACTACAATAAAACGGACAGGACAAATCTGGCGGTACGGTTGCGCATTCACGGGGATAGGAGTCTATGCACGTACCACCCCGAGAATTATATGTCTGTCGCGAGCCAACTATTGCTCGTCCTGCTTCCTCCGCTACTCGCCCGCCTGCATCCTCTCCTACTTGAACCAACCGTGCTCGAACACGCTCGCGCGCGCCCGCACTCGCGTATTGTATGCCGATTTTTTATCGTCCCATTTATTTGTGCCGACCTTTATTAAACGATGAAAACTTTATTGCTAATTGCCGGGGGGCGAGAAGGTTTTTATGGATGCTTGCTCGGCCGCGTGTTCATTCGGATTTCCAGGAACATTCCGCCTCGTAGTCTGTATACCTCGAGCTACCCTCTCCCTCCCAGGCCCCTTCCTCCTTCTATCCGTCCGTCCCTGTATTGGACGAGACTATTGGACCACCCCCGAAATATCGGCTCTGCCGACGACCCGACCCGTGGAATGCTCTCTGATCCCTCGCGATCCGGTACCCATCAATCCTCCGCGTACCTGATCACAGGTCCGATTGAGCACAACTCAATGAGAGAGCTTCCGCCTGCCTTTCTTTCCCGACACTTAGCCCTCGAGATCTAAAAAAGGACCATTTTCCTCGCGAAGCCTTCACTCGCTCTCGCTTCTGCCTCCCAATCACTGAATCGCCCCGCCATCCGAATATCTTCGTAATCTCGGCACTTCTCCTAGTGACTGAGGCGAGGCGAGGCGAGGCGAGGCGACGCATCGCCCCCGATAATTGAGTGCCGTTTCATTCCGACATTCGTCCCCGCGTTCTCGCTAAAGAGGCTTTAATCGAATACAATCGTTGGAAGAATTAATCGGTCGATCGACTAATCCAACTGAATGCCACGAATCGCTAGCTATCGGAGGATGAACAGGCGCCAGAGTCCAAAGAAAACGAAAGAGAGAACACTTGGCCGACCTCCGTTAACTCCGTGCACCATTTGCGGGGCTCGTATCCTGCGATACAATATGGCAATTGGAGCGGATCCGACTTTACGATCGACGATATACGGCGGTGGAGTAAACACGAAAAAATAATAACTGTAAAAACAGTCAAGCGGTGGTGCTGGCGACAGTTTCGCGAGGCTTCCTATAAATCAGTGGACCGGCGAGTCATACCGAACACTGCCAGAAGTATCGTTCGAAAAATCCAAGCCAGTGAATTTTCCCTTACTTCCAGATATATGCACGCGTCTCCTCCTTTTCTGCCGCCACTCAGCTGCGTTACGATCTCCGTCGCATGTCGGATCGTTTGACGAATATCCTACGAGTATGCGAAGGAAGAAGCAATCGCACTCGCGATCTGGGTTACCCTCACAAAGGCCTCCTACCGCACTCAATCCTTTACTAGCTTCTCTGTGACAGGATTTCTAGCGAAAAAGCCTTGGACAAACTGATACACCAGTCTAAGTAGTTTCTAATCGCAGTTCCAAGTGCTCTTATAATGGTGACAGGGCCAAACCGAATGTGGTTGGTCAATGACGAGAAAGGAACAGTTGATTCGAGGAAAGGATGATTTGGTCGACTTTAATCCGGCGAATGAGACATAGCAGCGCAACAGGGTGAAAGAGGGTGAAAGAGGGTGGGTGCAGAATGGAAGAGCGTGGGGTAGGCCGGGGTGAGGCTCAAGTGGGCCAAAGCGAAAGGTTCGAGGATACGTTGGTGGGTCGGAAAGCACTGCTGAACGAAAGAGTTGGAGAGGGAGGGAGAGAGTTGCGAGAGCATCGGCTCGCTTATCCCAGAGTCCCACGAGTAAGGTATATGTATACGTTTTAATCGGCTTGATCGTTAAGACCTTAAAGAAGCGCGCTTACGTTCCGCGAGGATGAAATACGGGGAACGTTGAACCCAATCAAGTGGCTGTCATAAATTTCCATCAAGCCCTACGCACCCCGTGTTCACGCGGTGTGCACTAATGGTCGATGCAAAATTGCGACTCCACCGAAGCTCGTATGCTCGCTCGAGAGGAAAGAACACGGAGGTCCGACATCGAACCATACATTACAAAAACCCAACTGCCGTCATCAAAGATCGACCAATGATCGGTCTAATGAAGAAGCTCCCAACGGGCTTGCCTCTTTGTTTTGCCAAGGAGCGATCAACGGATAAGATACGACCAAGTCTCACCAAAAGAGAGGCGGGAGCCAAAGAGTAGAAGATCGATGTGGTATTTCTAGGACGCCTCGGTCTTTCCTCGGGTGTCCGATATCGGCCGCGGAGATATGTAGTCTGCTCGGAGATCCACTATGTATGGATACCGTGGAACCAGATGCATGTGCGACCGCCTCACACACAGCGAGCGAGCGGGCGAGCGCGCACGAATATTTCTATAGAAACGCTTATACACCCGTAGAACATATTGAAACGCGTCGTTGGGGGCAGATGCGTCCGATGATATATTAACGCCAACTGCGCGGCGGCGGCGCGGCGGCGGCGGCGGCGCGGCGGCGGCGGCGTCGGCGGCCCATATACGCCGCATACGCCTGTTACTCCACACACGCGCGTCAGCGTAGTTGCACGCACGACTACAGAAAGAGAAAGAGGGACGCGGGATGCTGGCGCGAATAAATTATAGAATTATCGTTTTATCGATGTACTCGCGCGTATAGATATATATCGGGAATATTTTCGGACACCAGCGCCCAAATTGTCGCGCTTTCCCAGGAGGCCAGGCGAGTGCCGGATCAGGCGCACTTCGATCCTCGCCCTCTTTCAACTTGGTACGGGCCCAGCGCGACCCCCGCCCCGCCCCGCCCCCCCCCCGCCCGCCTGTCCTCGGTGCCCCTCTGGGACTTGGAGCAGAGCAGACAACCCTCGCGCGTTTGTAGTCCTACCAACAACCCTCGCTTATCGGCACGCGTACAAGGAAGACAGACGAGCCTGGTGGTGGTGGTGGCAATGAAAATGAGCGCGAACATGAAAATCAACGCGAACGAATAGGAGTGAGAACGAGTGGGTAGCCGGTGCGGCCCCCACTTAACAACGCGTGCGTCCGCTCGCTTGGTGGGGCTCGGCTTTTTTTCCTCCGACATACAGCGCGTAGATAATAAATCGCCAAGGCGGTACGCCAAATTAATATCGTAAATTCGTTACGGACGCGATAGCGCTGCACCCACCCCCACCCCTGCGCCTCCCTCCGGCCGGCCAACCGGCCCCCAAAGGGGTCGAAGGGTGGTGGCTACACTGGTCGCCGGGGGCTAAAACATTCGCGACCGCGGTGTAATATTAAAAACAGGAGCGAAATGCGCGCGTCGCTCGTCCGAGCGAGAGAGAGAGCGGAGAGGCTGCATGAAAAATAAGCGCTGTAATATTCCGCGGGCTCTGCGACAGAGAGGGATGGACCGAAGTGGGCAGAGAAAGGAAAGCAGAGGGAGAGAGAGGATGCCCCTTCCCCATTCGTTGGCGATTAATTGTTTGCCGCGCGAGCAATCCCACTTCGCGGTACCGAATATAATTACCTACCTAAATCATCGGTCAATCGCCCTCTATCTCCAGCCAGATACACCAGCAGTCAGCCACTCTTGTCTTTCTTTCTTTCTTTCTTTCTTTCTTTCTTTCTCTCTCTCTTTCTCTCTTCTCTACGCCCGAAGCCTCGCTTTCTCTTAATTCCTCCTCAAATATATAGGAAAGTTGGAGTGCAAGCCACTTGAAGAATGCCCGGACTTGAGAAGGAGTTTCGGAAAGGACTTACGAAATTCGTAAAGGAGAGAGGTAAGGTCGGGGGATGCTCCGGTAGGACGGCGATTGCGCCATAGGACCATATATTCGGAGCTTTGGTAGAATCGTAATGCCGCGCGTTTACGAGTGTCGGTGTATAGATATATAAATGCGAGCGCAGCGACGGTGGCTCTCACGGCGCGCGCGCGCACCCGCGCCTACCGTACGGCGGGCGGGATAAATTTATGCGCGATATAAATTTAAATAAGTCGTTATAAGTATAATTTGTTCGGTTGGCAGCAAGGACTGGCGAGGCACTGGCGCAACGCGTTGCCTCGTTAAAATATCTGCGCCGCGCAGCCGGGAATATATTTTAATAATTCGGAATACATTAAAGTTTATCGTCCCGCTTGCGCACGAGCGCCGCGCCGCGCCGCGCCGTCGCCGTCGCCGCGGTCCGTCGCAGCGGCAGCGGCAGCGGCAACGGCGTTCCGCTCGACGAGCGCAAAGTGGCCTAAAACGACCTGAATTCGAGTCCACGGATCACTCGGGCGGTTCCGCCTCGCCGCCGTAATTACGGGGGCGTCTTTTTGCCCGATACACTCGCTACTTTCGAATTCACAGCCAGTACGATTCTCCATTCTTACTATTACCTCGAGCAATCCACTGCTGCCAGACAATCCGCATTCATTCGGAATATCTCACGGTCGAGATGCGGGCTACTCGGAGCCAAAACTTGAGGATGCGAACCCCCGTCGGGGTAGAGCCAATCAAAATCCATTCTGTCAATGATTCCAATGAATCTACCAGAATTTATATATTCAAATTATTATCGGAATTAATCCCAAGCGTCCGGCTTTCAAAAATCATAAATTAAGCGAGTGATTTCGTGGACCGCGCCAAGCACTGTTGACTGCCTGGGATTCTTTGGCGTGCCACTTTCCTCGCACCTCCCCCTGCCATCTCACTCATTCTCTCGCTCCCCCTTCCACCCCCCACCCCATAAACACACACACACACACACTGTTCTCTGCGGCGCGGCGTGTATATTAGCTCTGCGGCACGTAGCCGTCGCTCAAATACACCAAAGATATAAAGAGCAGGAAGAGAGTCGCGGGCAGGAAGGAGGAGGGCGATACAAGCGGAGAAAGAAAATGACGCGTCGGCGAGAGAAAGGCAGTGTACAGAAGGAGCGAGGAAAAAGAGCGAGGTGGAAGAGGAGGAGGAGGAGGAGGAGGAGGAGGAGGAGGAGGAGGAGGAGGAGGAGGAGGAGGCGGTAGCGGAGGTGGAGACGGAGGAAGGCAAAGCCACGAAGCGAAGACGGGGGGAACAGGCACAAAGACGTGGAAGCGGAGCGTGCTCGACCGAAAAGTTTGCCTAACGGTAAAGCGATGAGTTAACATTAATATATTCCGTCGGAAAGTTTTTATAATATTCCCGGCCATTGTCTGCCGTGGAACAATAAAACCGCTGTTCCCGTTTACGACGGACGATTTTTCAACGACTCGGAGAAACGAGCCGGGGCTAGCTGCCGGCCAGAGAAGTCAGGGGGGAAATCCCACCGTGGCTGAAGAAGAAGAAGAAGAAGAAGAGAGGAAGAGAGAGAGAGAGAGAGAGAGAGAGAGAGAGAGAGAGAGAGAAATGATAAAGCAGTATTACTATTCCTCGACCACGGTGAGAATGGAGGAAAGACAGGATCCAAAGGATCGAAATTCTCTGTAGAATATGCTTAATTTTTGTGAATAAAGAATTATAAGAAAAAAATGGGGTTGACGAAGAGAGTGACTAGGCCAGCTCCCAAAACCTTTCTGGATTCTCGCGAGACGAAGTGCAGGGGAGAGCAAAGAGGTAAGAAGGAAGGAGGGTTGAAGTACGGGTGGGCGGCCGAGCTACAAAGTACAAAGACGATGGCTAGAGAAGAGGTTCGAAAAGTTTACAGAACTCTCCTTTTTCTTGTGGCATCCAGCGTGCACTGTTAAACCAGCTCTTCGCATGGGCCCAAGTTTCGTTTGATATTACGTTAAATCGAGGAGTGGCTGTGGAGCAGCGAGTAGTACTCGGCGCGCAGCGCTGCCAGAAGGAATTAAAAGTAAACACGCAGGCTCACGCGTTCCTCCGGGTTAGAGTAATTACGAGCCGCGCCAGCTGCGGCGGAGTTTAAATTATAGAAATTACAAAACGCCTCCGCCGCTCCCCTCGCCGCCGCCGCCGCCGCCGCCGCCACCGCCGCCGCCTCCTGCTTTCTGCTTCTCTTCTGACTCTGTCCCTTTTCTGTTCCTCTACTCCTTCCCACCGGCGGAACCCGTTCTTCACACCTCTTTACTACCACACTACTCTTTTCTACTCCCTGTCCAACCTGACCTACGATTTCCTTTCACACCGTCATTTCCCACCCCTCAGTCAACCGACCATCGACTTTCTCAGGCCGCGAGTCTACAGGGTAGACAGAGGAAATCTCGCGCTTTCGTCCTCTCGATCCTTGTCCCTTGCACCGTTGCTCCAAGTGTGGAGGGATCTCCACTAACGCATATTATGTATACATACATGTACTCGAGTATAAAGTCCTTGACATCGTTCGGAGGGACGAGCGCGCTGTTCGCGTGCTCCTCCCGAGATTCGTCGAGCGCCGCAAGCCACTGCCGGAAGGTCTCGATATTTCAATGGGCACCTGCATATACCAGAACTAAAAAAACCGTTCCACCGCCTGGAAGAGTTCTAACCTTAAGCGTCATCGGTCGAATGAGTATGAAGAAAATGAAGTTAGGAAGTGGAGGATGCGTGAAGCCAGTGGAGGAAAGGAAAAGGGGGGCTCGAAATAATAGCTGACTGGACAAGGGGGATGGGGTGAGTCCATCACACAGGTGAGCGCAGGTGAGCGCATCGGCGAAGAGGCCGCAGCCTGCTGGTGCAGGAAGAACTCGAACTGGCATTTCCAAGTGAATGCAGCCGGTGGGTAGAGGAAGAACGAGATAGAGAGACAGGTACTCTTGGGCTGTAGGTAACGCAACGAAATAACGTCGCTGGAATTCCTCGAGGCTGCCGCCGCTGCCGCTGCCGCTGCCGCCACTGCGGCCGTGGCTAATGCCATCGGCTCTCTTTGTCTCGCAGTGCCATCATTTTTCTCAGGTAATATATTTTATTGCTATCTCGGTCTCGCTCCCCCCCACAATCACGTCGGACTCCCCACCTTCGTCCCCGTCAACCGACTCTATCTCACTCTGCCCCGCTCCCTCTTCTCCGCCTCACCAACGAGCTACGACGAGCACCTTAGCTCGAAACTCTCCTCCACCACACCACTACGCAAAGCAATCCTTCTCCCACCCTCACCCCCACATCCACCCCCGCCCCGCCGCCGCCACCGCCCCACTCCGCTCCTCTCTCTGTTACTCGTCTCACAAGACTTTATTATACCTTTCTGTCCCTTTCCTTCTCGCCCGCCTCTCTGACCGCTCTTATCCCCTCGCTTGGCAGCCTCTCTGTCGATCTTGATCGCGCGATTCACTCGTCTTATTCTTCCTGCTCTCGCACGCGCTCCCATTCCTTCGGACTCGACGGATCCCTCCGCCGCCCCCGCCATCCCTCTCCTTACAACACAGTGCTCCAGTACATACGTGCATACTATGCTTACTCCGTGCACGCTATGCTTATTTATTCCTTGCTCTGCCGCTCCTCCCTCGCGCTCTCTCGCTCGCACTTGTACGCGCCTGCCTCTCTGCTGCCAGATAGATCAACATCGGAGAAAAAGAGCCGCGCTCTCGTAGTCGCCGTTGGGGGAAGAGGCAGGGGCGGGAAGGGAACGCTCTGGCAAAGCGAACGGGCCCAAGAAAGATAGGGACCATCCCGTGGAAAGAGACGGTCCTATTCGGCGCAGAACGAGCGCGACGAGGAGCCAGACATAATTCTTTCTAAATTATAATATACAAATAATAACAGCCGCAGCCGGCTGCCCGGCGCCAGAACACTTCCCCGCCGCTGCCAAGTCCCCGTCGTGTTTCTAGAACCTTGAGACGCAGTGGGGAGTGTATGTACACTAGCCTGTCAGGCTCTACGTGGAACTTTTCCGTCTCTGCTGAGTTCACACTGTTCGGAAATACTGCTTTCAGCCGAAGTAGTAAATTTATTGTGATTGTTTCGAAGGCAAAGTAGTGCTTACATTTATTGCGAAAAGGTTGGCAAGTAAGATACAAGGGAGAAAATGTATGATTCGATGGTGAGAAAGATTAATGTATTAATATAATAAATTGATGGATTGTAATCGTAGATGTAATTTGGGATGGTTATCAGGGGAATTGCAGGACAATTAGGGGAGAGAGACATGTGAATAAGAGAGGACTGGTTACGGGAGCAGTGAGATATGCGATGGTCATTGGAGTCGCGCGAGCGCGGCTCTAATCGCGCATCGCGTGACGGGAAGGTCTCGCATCGGGTCGCCACTCGATGACTCTATTCGCAGAACCCGCAGGAGCGTGCGGGCGGAAAAACGTGCGCGCGGCAGAACGTAGTAGCAAGAGCAAGTACAACACACGGTCAGAGATTCGATCGCGACTCGACTCCGTTCCTATCAATGGAAAGGTAGGCTGGCTGGCTGGCAGGCAGGCAGGCAGGCAGGCAGGCAGGCAGGCAGGCAGGCATAGCTAGCTAAGTGCGTGAGGCCGTTTGCGAGCGCGAGGATCGTCGAGCCCTCCTTCATCGTGCGGCTCCCTTTTTCTCGAGCAGAACATTACCTAACACCTCTTCCACCAAGAGTGGCTCATTCTCCCTTCAACTCCTTTCACTCCTCTCGTTCTCTCAAAGCATTCTTGTACCTTTTCGTTCCGGGGGGTTCGTACACTTTTATCTGAACGGCCAGCAAACGAATCGTTCTCCTCTCCTTCTCGTTGACGCTCCGTATAGAAAGAAAACGTCGGTCGACCAAGCCGAGGCTTTTTTCTCTCGCTTAAGAGAAGGAGCACGCCGGAAGATAGATAATCGCGGCTGGACGGGGGTGAAGACGGTTGGGGAGGAACCCACCCACCTGGAATCCCAACCGGGTGGGTAAGAAAAATAAGCTCGCTGCGAGTAATAATAAAGAAATATGTTTCTCTTCGGGTCGGCGGAGCCCCACGCACCGCCTGGCAAACGCTCGTCCGAGGTATTTCTAACTGGGCCTTTCTATTTCACAAGTCTAGACGATCCTCGAGTCGTCGGGTCAGCTGATGTGCGACAGATGCTCTAACCATTTCGGTGGGAATCCTATTCTTACCATTTTTTGTTCATTAAACAGCCGATCATGAATGTGATAAGATAAACTTGAGATGTCAGAAATAATGAGGGCAATCAGGAAAAAAAACGTAACCCACAGAATCCATAGTGGAAATCGGGAAGAAACCACGAAAAACAGGTACCAACAAGAAATGTAGAGAATGACAAATCGAGGGAGAGGGAGAGGAAGAGAAACGGACCAACACCGAGAAGAAGCAGAAGTAACAGGAACACCGAGGCCAGAGTAGGAGGAAGTGCGTTATATTTTATATGACAGCGTGATTGCATTTCCCAGAACAAACATCGCTCCGCCGGGGCAAGAAAACGTCGACGTTAATCGACGCTTCCCGTCCTCCGCGTTGCCCGCTCGCTAGCGGAACCTCCCGCCTTCCATCTTCGCTTCCTCTTTGCCGACGCTTCGCTTTCCTACGGGAGAGAGGAGAGAGAGAGAGAGAGAGAGAGAGAGAGAGAGAGAGAGAGAGAGAGAGAGAGAGGAGAGAGAGTAAGAGAGAGAACGTGTCACTCTCGCGTGGCAGAGTACGCGCGCCAAGAAACCTGGGGCTCGCATACGGATCGTCTTTACGCTTTTTACAATCGTCAGTCCCGAGACCTCCCTCGCTCTTGTACTCTCTCCTCTTCCACGCACTCTCTCGCATCATCTCTCTTTGCCTCCCCTCCCGATTATTTCGCTCGCGATCATTTTTCCCTGTCATTATCGCGACTCGCAGCCTCGCAAATTCCGCGGAAAAGGAGCGCGCAGTGAACGCGAACAACTCGAAATAAAAAAAGGGTGACTCCGAATTCTCGCGCCACCCCCAACCCCTCTCTCTCTCTCTCTCTCTCTCTCTCTCTCTCTTCGTCCATCTTCCGGCGGCAAAGGAACGCGCCTACAAATCCGAGAAGTAATGAAAACTCACGAGAAAGTCCTCTTCCCTTTTCTGAATCTCGGCGTTACCCCCTCCAACTACCCCCTTCTTACACTCCCCCCTCTCACTCTCTCTCTTTTCGATGCTTTTCCTTCTCGGAGAAGAAGAAGAAAGCACGTGTCCTCCTCTCCTCTCTCTTTTTCTTTGTCCGGGCCAGCCGCTTTGTCGGTCGGCGAAGAAGCTGGCCCGTAAGTAATTTCCACGATTATTCCCCTTTCCCAGGCTCCATGGCTCTTGGCTCTCGCTCTCCTCTCTTTCCTCCTCTCGTTAATTCACAAGGCCGGCTCTTTCCTCTACACGCTCTCCCCCTCTCCCCCTCTCCCCCTCTCGCTCTCTCACGCTCTCTCCCTCGTTTTCTTTTCACTCTCTCTTTCTCTCACTCGTCCTCGGTAAAATTCTAAGGTCAGGACTATTTGTTCGCGGACTTATCTGTATTTTATTGTAGCCCAAGTTTTCACGCTCTCTCTTATCTGGCACTGGTGTTTACTATACGATATTTATAGCTGCGCTCGTCTGTGCTGTGCCACGGCGCCGGTTATTACTTGGAGCCCGCGCTCGCTCGCAAAGAGAGGGCCGTTGTACGAAATGTCGGGCGCGAGAGAACGAGCGAGTTAGTCGGCTGTTAGACGAAGAGAGGAAGATCGCGTTTGGCGGTGCGGTTGAGAGAGATGAAGCAGTGACGGGCAGTTGGAGGAAAGAGAAGGACGCTGGCACGACAGGGCTTGCGGATAGGCGAGAGAGGAGAGGAACAGCCGAGGATAAGAGCGCGGCAAAGAGGGCGGAAGGGAGGAAGCGAGTGAGAGTGAGAGTGAGAGGGTTGGGGGGGGGGGGGCGAGAAAGGCCAACTGCTGAAATGGGAAAAGGAGGCAGGAGAAAAAAGTACGCGCGCGAAGCGTTGCGGAGCGGAGGGCGAGCGAGGGCGAGCGGGAGAACGAGACAGATAAATCATTTACTTTCTTATTCGGGGAAGGAGTCCCCGCGAGAATAAGTATAAACGAGGATATACAAAATACGCGAATGCCGCGCGAGCGCGTATCGAGAAAAAATTGCTACGGACTGCGAGCACGGAGAACAACTACGCGCTCGCTCCCGCACAGCTGCTGTGCATATGAAATGAGGTAAAAATAATTAATAACGAGTACGAGGCGAGGCGCGCCGCGAGTCCCAGCGATATCGTGCGCGTTCGCGCTTATATTAATGCCAAAGAAAGCCAGCTAAATCATCCGTCGAGCACTGCTGCTGCAGCGGCAACTAACAGCTGTACCCCTTTTCTTCGCTGCTCGCCGACTCGTCGTCCCGGAGTGTAGAATGGCCCACGCCGAACACACAACCCACCACCACCACTACCGCTATCATCACGGCGGACCCTTGGAAACGCATGATTCGTCGACGAAAACCGCTGGCAGCGCATCCTTTCATCCCAACACGAATAGCAATCTTATCATCCCACTGGTGAATCCACCGATTAACACAGCTGCACGCCAACCGGGAAATCGCGTGCGCGCCAAATTTGCGCGCGCTAAGTGGTGTCGGAAAAATGTCACATCGAGAGACCGTAACATTTTACTCGAAAAAGAGTCTTCTCTGCCATTTCTCCGAGCCCCTCGTGCATCTAAAACATCTCCCCGGAATGCTTGAGACAACCGAGCGAGATGATGAATAAACATATTCTTTATATCGACCCAATAAACTCCCATGATAATAGCAGAGAAGGGTTTCCCGAGAGCGAAGGAAGAATCGTAGGATAAAAAGCCGAGGGGGAAGTCGGAGCGTGGAGAGAGAGAAAGCGAAGGTAGAGCATAGAAATATGGCTCCTGCGGTGTGGCTACTGGTTTCCCCTCCACGCGTTCTCTCTTCATCGTGCAGAGTCTCGAAATGACGCGTCGTTTCGTGGAAATTGCTTAATCCTTGCCCAAAGTTTCGAATGGCTCGGTACGTAGCATTAATGTAACCCCCGTAAGTATCTGTCGGCCCGTAATGGCCCGTAATGCCTGTGTTATTATTCCGCGGGATGGTTTTTCTTTTGCAGCGTGCACCAAGCGCATTAGAGCCAAGTGCAGTGCGGCGGCGACTCCTTGTCGTTGGCATCCCGTTCCCTTTAAATCCGGCCATACCCTTCCTTGAAATCTCCTTCTTCTTGCCTGATTCGCCTAAGTCCAAGCTGTTCCCCATCCCCATCGCCATTCACTCACCCACTCTCTCAGTACGCGCACACAAAAGCCAGCATGTTTCACATTCAATAAACAAGATTCGCTTGGGGAAGTGAACATTAATATGCCAGGACTAAATTGATTTTTCTTTTGGAATCAATGATATTGAAGGCATGAATATATTAGGTCGAATAACCCGCAGCGCGTGTCCATGCTTCTGTACTGGAGAACGCGAGCAATAAGTCCCGATAATTATTACTGCACAATCGTTCTTGTACAATCGTACGTAAGTATGTATGAAGCAGTGTAGCAGGTACGGTGGACTCCCTCCCTGTCGCGGAGCGCGGGCGCTTGAAAGTAAAGGGACTGGTACAACAAAATATGTGCTCGGCAGTTAATCAGTTTATAATGACGCCGGTACATACTAACCAATATGTATATCCTCGAGAGTAGAGTGGAGCGAGAGCGAGTTGAGTGGCGGTAGTCGAGCGTATGCAATAGCTAAAGTTCACATCGAGATCGAGAACACTGTGAAGGGGTTGAGCGAACGAGCGAGCGAGCAACCGAACCACTAGGTATATCGAGGAGCCACGCAACGTAACACGCGGGCGCTCGCGCGCGCGCGCGCGCGCGCGGATACGTTGGTACGGCAAGCCAATAATTATTGTTTTTACCGTGCGGCAGCGGGCCGCAATTAAAAACTGTTTATTTATTCAGGTCCGGCTTTTTAGCATTCGACCTCACACCACGAAAGCCGGAGCAGCAGAGGGAAGAGAGGAGGAAGGGGGAGGCCGGCTGTGGCTATGTATGCGTGGAAGCAACAGAACGCTCGAGTGTCGAGTGTCGAGGCGGTGTGTCGTGTATGTACGTGCCTCCGCCATACAGCGCGATTTTTCGGCTTACCAAACCGTTGTTTCCAATTTTCCCCGGTGTGCCGTTTTCCAGTCTGCCTGGGCGGGCGGGCAAGCGTCACCCAAAAAATTGCCTGCCGCTTCGATCATTCGCGCAAGAGGTATTAAAAAACATAATGACGCGCTCGTTTGCTCTGGCGGTTCGTCGCCGGCGAATGCGCCGCAACAAGCGTCCGTCCTTCTTCCTCTCTTTTCTCTTCCCTCGCTCGTCCATTAATGCTCCCGAAACCTCTGTTGCCCCCTTGCCAAGCGAGCAAGAGCATTGCTCTACCTAAAAACCCTCGGCTCCTCGGATCCTCCACCCTCCACGACTTTACTCTCAGAAGCAATGCGGCCACTGCTAAAATCTATCACGCCCGTACATACACTCATTCTTAGAATAGACGTCGCGTCGATCTTTGTTTTCGCCTGACTCCGACGAAAAATGCGTTGGCTCGCAATGATTTCGTCAGACGGTCGTACTTCCCGACCGCCACCGTCGAGGAGAAGGTATCGTCGGCTTGTTATTGAGCAGGCGGTCCGCGATAACGCGCGATATTTTTATAGACCCACGGGGTTACGTGCAATAATAATAAATATACTTCGTGACGCGATTAAATAATAAATCTTCGACGCGAGAGATAGCAGCGGGCGAAGCGTGTACCCTCTCAAACTACGAGCCTTCTCTTCTCTTTTCCTTCTATCGCCGCTCTCTCCTTTTCCTCCGACCACACAACGAAAACGTAAGTCCCTGTGTGACTGCGAACCCGTTAACAGTATAATCCGCGCTGCTGCGGGGAATATGCTTACTCCGCCTAATTACGAAAATCCCCGCACATGATACTTCGAACATTGGTAACGCAGGCTGAAAGGAAGGAACACGACGCCGGCGGCCGGGCATCCTATGCCACTCGGCTAACGGTTCCCGTTCGTTCGCACATTTCGCGCGTGCACTCTCTCTCTCTCTCTCTCTCTCTCTCTCTCTCTCTCTCTCTCTCTCTCTCTCTCTCTCTCTCTCTCTCAAATATTCGCTGAATTCGTCGCCCTGAAATTCTACGCTGGCTGGGGGAATCGCGTAATCGAACTCTAACTCGACCATCGCAATCTTTCCTCGCATGCCGATCTAACCATTCCACCTGTGGATAAACCGAATTACGATATAATTCACTTTCGTGAGCGAGCGCTTTCAGGCCGATTTTAACGGGCTGGCATAAACATTCTGTTCTAACCATCTCGTCTTTCGAAACTCGAAAGATGAGTGGAGGAAGAGTCAAGGGACACGTGAGAACGGTATGACGTCTGAGGATGTTGTAAAAAGGAGAACATAACAGCGAAGGCAGTGGGTGACGAGCGTCAGGCACCAAGTTAGAACAAATAAAGCGATAAAATATATAATATTACGTCGTAACGGCACACGGCTGCCTCGCCCGCTGCATTCCGCAGTACATTGCCCCGGCAAATAACACTGCGTCTCGTCTCGACGGGGCACAGCACGTCACACATACACATACATACTATACATGCTGTATGTACTGTGCAACCTTAATACGAAATTACTGTTAAAGCCTGCCATCGCTTTCACCAATCGTATCTTTCCTTAGACCATTCTATCCTCCTCCTAAACTCCATTCCACCCTGCTGTTCATCGACGATCGCCCATTCCCCCCACCGGTTCTTTCCTTCTCCTTATCGGATGGTTTACCCCCCTTCAGTAAAACAATGTTCGAGTCCTGAAAAAGCCTGGAACGCGAGAATGACCCGGGTTGCTTGCAAAATAATTTATGGCCACTCTTGTTTATTGCACAATGATGCATACGACGGCCTCGATGCGCGCAAACACCGACTAAAGTGACGCTGCGGATTCTGCCGAGTGGATCGAGAGGAACGCGCGCGCCTTCGGGATGCTGAGTGCATTTGCCGCCGTCCTTGCATCACTGATGCAGAGTACCCGCGTGATTCATAACCGGCGGCTGACTAACGAGAACGCCTGAAATTGTTTGAGCCAGGCTTGCGAAATCCTTGAGATACATTGTACCGATCCAGCAATCGTCCACACCCACCACCACCACCACCACCACCACCACCCTGTACCAATAAATCGCTGAGAGAAATACATAGACGATATACACGAAATTCGTTCAATCCATCCATTTGAGGGTGATAGTGTCACATAAGTGGGCGGGCACGGAGAAAAATCACGGGAGAGCAATAAATACGTTTTAAATAAGTAATATTCGGATTAATTGGGATTTATCGCGTATCCCACTGCGCCGCCGAGGGCAAAGTGACCCGACGAAATGTCATTAATAACGAATCAGCTATGAATATCGTAATGTTAACAAAGTTACGACCGAACACAACAAGGATGCACGCGAATCATTCGCCGCCTACTCTTTTCCTCCTTCTGTGGCGCTCTCGCTTTATGACTTTCAGCTTTAGACTACTGACTGGCGATTTCGCATGAATCGAGGAAAATAAAGGCATATCGAGGAAAGTGCTGTTCACCTCGGCGGCGGCGCGGCGCGTCGTTCTTCCAAAGTGTTGGAGAGAATAATCGCAAGAGACGCAATGTCGGCCAGCGGCGGCGGCGGAGGCGGCGGCAGTGGCGAGTGCCAGCTGTTGGAATGGAAGTTGCAGTTGCACTGGCAATCCGAATGGCAGGCAGTTGCGCGAAATGGCCAAGTTGTAGAGCGTAATGGGCGAGGGGGGGAGATGGTATTATCTTTGGGTTCGGAATCGGGCTCACTGGCGCGGCGAGCCTAGCCGAGCAGAGCCACCGAACGCGCAAATCGCTTTCTATTGACTCGCACGAACAACTCGCCGGCTGACGAGGACACGATGTTGCTACTGGACGACCAAGTGTCACTTTGGCGCGCGAACATACAAGTACTATACTTGCTAATTAGGCGAGCACTCGTTTGCACGAGGAACGCCCGATAATACGCCGGTAGCGGAGATAGTGACGGCAGGCTCTATCTACTACTTGGAGGAATAGTGGCTGTCCAAGCGTGTCCCACGCCTCAGGTGGGAAAAACGTGCGCGTTAATCGAGCGAGACTTTAAGCCACACTTTCTCCCCCTCTCGCTCTCTCTCAAACACAGAGACACGCTCGCTCTCTCTCTCCCTCTCTCTCTATCCTTTCGAGCTCGAGTGTTAATTACTCGAGCCCGTTGGAGGAATGCCTCCTCGTTGTCACTTCCATTTCTTTGGCAGGCTCGTCTCACAATCTCTCACCGAAAGGCACCCTTGCCACTTTGCCTATACCGCCACCACTACATCTATACAGCTGCTCGCACCTTTTATCAAGGGGTTTTATTGCGTTCAGATAAAAGAGAGCGGGCGACTGCTATCGAAATTAGTAATTACTGGAGGATTCTTGGAAAGAGTCTGGCCAAAAAGTGGCTACGCTGCCAGTGTATCATGAGTAATGTGTTTTCTAACTGGCTTCCCTCGAGTGCGTAGCACCGATCGATCCCACCCACCCAACGGACAAGTACTGGTCGTGAGCGCTATTCGCAGCTCAAGTGTTCTACCAGGGGTAATCGCCGAGTGCCCTCTATTTGCCATATTCAACCCTTTCGATGTTAAATACTTAAATTTCCTCCATTTTTTCGACAATCTATTATCGATAAATATAATTTTGAGCCTGCCGAAAAGGTAAAAGTCACTTATAAATCGAATGGAGGAAGTGGAAGTGGAATTGAAAAAGGATTATACTCTAGTAGATGCCGCATAATATTACTAGTGAGGCCGTATCGTTGCAGAGAGTTTCCTGCCGGGAGTAACTAGTAATTTCGAGCTGGTTTGCCACTCCGAATGAGATAGACTCTCTCATTCCGACGCACGACACTCGAGCCGGCGTCGAAAACAAATCGCCACGATATCGGAGGGTAATATTTTCAGACTATATTTCATCCTGCTCGCGTCCGTTTCGACGAGAGCCGAGAGCCAAGCAAGTCCTGCTCACGGGCTCGAATTATAGTGGCCGCTTAGTTTGATAATAGAATAAAATAAGCGCGCTCATTGAAGACGGCAGCAGGCGGACAACTGGCGACGGTAGGAGGGTAAGTGAGCGGCGCGCGGGACTGCAAAAAGCGAGAGAAGACGGGAAAAGGCGAGAGGAGAACCGAGAGAGGAACGGGGAAGGAGGCGGAGGTGGACGAGGCCGATGTATAATGATATACAAATAAAATATCCGCCATACTGCGCGACTGAAACACCTACTCGATCTTCTACGCAGTGTCCGGAAAGTAAGTTCTACTCTAGGCGCTAGGCGCTAGGCGCTAGGCTCTAGGCGCTGGTCGATCTCGATCCACTCGAGAAACTTCCTTTGCTCCAACTGCTCGCCTACAACTAATTCTAGCGATCCAGTACGACAAGACAAATGCATCGGACAGCTAAATGCGCCAGCCAATGGATGCCTGGCTGTCAACCAACAGGTTTATTTGTCGGTGCTCCTTTTCCACCGCGGAACCAGACGCCCGAACACATGTGGCAGCATAAGGAGAATGAGACCGTACTAATCAGCCACGCCCGAACGCTCTGCCGTCCAACTTTCTTTCGTTCTTTCGCGCAAGGAATTTTTCTCCGCTCGCCTTCTTCTTCCCCAGGACTTCCCCAGGAAGTCGACCGGTCGAAGCGTAAATATGTGACGCGGTGAGGCGCGTGCCATGAAAACTCGCTCGCGTCATCGGAATTCCCTTGGAGCGTCGACCGTGCCGTTTCTACGAGCGTTTCGTCCATGGAAACCTTGACTTGGTGTACTGAACTCGCTCGTCACTCGTCAGCCGAACCGATGTCCCCGTTTCGTCAAAATACAATCGTCAATCGGAATCTACGTGTTGCTACTTTCGGACGGTTCCACGGAAGCGTTCGATACTTTATAGATCGGAAAAAGAGTATCTGGCAAGCGGGTACCTGCGTACGCGGGGTACACCCCGTAGATGAGGATGGAGGCCAACGTCGACACTGCCGCCATTGTGCACGGCGCAGAATAAATAACGCCGCGAGTAGTAAGAATGCCGCGGGAGATATTATACTGCTTGCGACTACAGCTCTTGCTGCAGAAGTAGGCCACCATTACAATATTTTATTACAAGGCACTAACGTACAATCTAACGTGCTCGTATGCATTCGTAATGAACGTATATGAGTCGTGTCGAACCTACTCTTGCTTTTGCTCTCTCTCTCTCTCTCTCTCTCTCTTTCGCGCGCGCGCGCGGCCGCACGCTTATTCGCTTGTTGGTGTCTCTCTCTCTGGCAGGCCGCGCGCCCGTCGCGGTAGTTCCTCCGCCTCCTCCACTCCGCCAGGGGGCCAACCCCGCCGTCACCTACGCGGCACGTGTGTATATTCCTCTTGCCTTCTGCCACAGCCAAGCACATACACCACCCCTCCTCCCCCCCCCCCCTCCAGCCGCCCCGCGCGTTTCACCGTCTCTACACACTTACTTCCTCTCTCACTCGCTCTCGCGCGCGCCCGCGCTCCTCCCTCCTCTGATACTCTCTACGCACACCGAGTGTTTTATTGAAATTTATGACTACTCGCCTTTGTGTGCCCCGCTGGCAATGCGTATGTGCGTAGAGAGAGAGAGAGAGAGAGAGAGAGAGAGAGAGAGAGAGAGAGAGAGAGAGAGAGAGAGAGAGAGAGAGAGAGCGAGCGCGCGCGCGCGAGCTCCGCCGGCAGCAAGCATACGTGTGCCCTCCTGCGTCTCCTTTTCTCGCTTGCCTCTCGTACACACCACTCCTGCCGCCGACTTGTTCCTCTCCACGCGGGCGCGCGCGCGAGAGCCCGCGCTCCCTTATACATATTGTAAGCGCGCGTAATATATTATATATAATCTGCATGCCGCTTATATATACGACTGCGCGCCAAGTCCGATTGCGAACGGGAGAGAGTCCTGTTGCCGCTGAAGCGCGCGTACGTATACCTACGGATAGGATGGCGATACACGTACTGTCGGTGTGTTGTGTATCTGCGAGGGAGAGCCTACTGTTATTTTTACTAGCGTTACTGGATTATGTATCGCCGGCGATATCCTACGGTATGTGGAAGGCTATGCGCGCCGACGCTCCCTCTCCGAGCCCGGCTATCGCTCTTCCGACCGGTACGCGCTATCCTACCTATGTACGATCTACCGTTGATAGAGCCTCCGACCAACGATGCACCATGCATCTGCGGAACAAGTCCGAGCTCTCTTCCCGTACGGCCTACACTCGTAAAACATATCTGGGAACACCTTAAATCCTGGCTAGCAGGCACTGGCTAGCCTCTCAGGAGTCGAGGTTACCCATCTTGAATTATCCGATCCAAGCCATACCCCGAACTCCACTGTTCCTACTCAGGCAAACAGTCTAACCATTGCACCGCGCCGCGCCGCGCCGCGCCGGCTGGCTCCACTCTCCTAGGAAGTCGTAGATCGATCGATCGATGGACCTTGCGGAGGAGGATTAAGAGATCTTAGCCAAAGGGAAATTCACACGGTGGGATGCAAGGCCCTGAAAAGCCCAGAGGGAGGAGGAGGAGTAGCGGGAGGGGCGGCTGGCTGCCGACGGTCAACGACTTCGGAGAATACATTCGGTGGGAACGAAAGCGACTCGAATCCATCGTGCATATCCGGCGGCCGTGTACGATAGGAATCGCGCAAATTCATCTCGGCGACTGGTCGTATAAATAAAAGTTTATTTAAAGACGTGTACCGCTCTCTCTGTCTCGTGTACACTGCTAGGAAGGAGGAGGACGACGACGCCGCCGGCTGCTGCTGCTGCTGCTGCTGGTGGTGCTGGTGGTGCTGCGAGCGGAGGGCTGCCGCTGGTGCGCGGGATCTCGCCGAGAGGAACACCAGAAACTGGGAGCGCGCGCGCGAACGCGAGTCAGAGAGAGGGAGTGCGAATGTCTAATAGAGAGAACGACGGGCGAGAGTAAGACCGTTCGAGGAGAGCCCAGTGGAGGAAGAAGGGGGGAGTGGGTGCTTGTAGACGAAGGGGGTGACTCGAGGAGAGAAGAAATGGAGTTAAGGGGGTTGCGGGGGGGGGGGGGGGGGGGGGGGGGTGAGCATAAGCGCGTAGGTAGTTAGTTAGACTGGCCGGTTTAGCATACACGCTCGAGCGAGAGAAATGTCCGAATGGTAGGAGAACAAGACAAGTCCGCCGAGAGCGGCGAGGGAGCGAGGCAAGCCGAGTGTGCGGTTTACAGTGGGCTTATAGTTTATGTTATAAATTATTATTATCGTATTTCATGCGAAGAATAAGATTTATTAAAACCCTATAGATTACCGCCAGTACCAGGCAATATATTATGCTCCATGTACCATGCACCGGTACATTCGTAACCCAAGCTCCAACGCACACTCGTCCCTCTCTCTCACTGTCAGACACTCACACACGCGCGCGCACGCACACCTTCTCTCGTGTGCGTACACGAGCAACCTATACAGACACAGCACCGACACTTCATGCGCTCTCGACTCTCCGCTCAGCCCCCCGCCCTTCAAAACCCTCCACCTCACCCCGCCCACGCCGAGCAAGCAACGCAACACGTGCACGATCTGCTCGGCAATGGAGCGTGCCTCCGACGTCACGAGTGTTTCGTGCCACTATTTATTAATTCCCGATCGGCGATCGAGAATTACGGTTAAGTATGACCACCAGAGGGATACGGCCTACCCGAGTGTTACGGCCCGCAGATACGATGTCCTAATCGACCCACCAGCCTGCCATCAACTCTCCACTGATTCTCCGATCCTAGAGAGCACGCGTGCTTTCATACCAGATATATCTCCAAGGATCCCCGAGTTATCGTTCCATCTTACTCTTCTTACGGATCGTTTAGGCTTGGAAATGGCTACGCCTAACACCGCTTATCGCACGATGCACGATTGACGTCCGCCGGAGTGTAATGAACGCGCGCTTAAATAACAGGCTGCTCTTACTGGAGCTCCTGGATTTTTTATTCCTATCGGATCGGACCGCTCTCGGACGCACGACACACGTGCCCGTTAATCCTGTGTGCGAAATGGTGTACCGAGAAATCGCAGGAAATGTAAATGCCACGGCTGAATCATCCGACCCGCGATTCCACGGCTCTTGATAGAGAAATGATGGCAGGACGAGCGGCAACTGGTTGGATCTGTACAATTGAAATACGATGGATCTTGTTTCGACGAGAACTTCTCTCTTGCTCTCTTGGCGAGCACGCGGTAGCACGCCAGTCGTGTGTTACTGGGTCGCGTACGCGCTGTATCTTATTATCCCGGTGAACACACGATCAAAATTTATCGCATTAATCTTGCTGCTTTCTCGAGGCTAAAGCTACTAAATCCCCCCACCCCCCCACCCCCTGCCCCTCCTGCCTTTGGAGACTGTCGAGTGGAGCTCCCCTCTTCCGCCCGACCACCCAGGCAGGGAGACCCCTTGGCATTTCTTAACGAGAGCCTCTAGTATAATCCCCTTTGATTTCCAAAGGCAAGAGACTACATCTATAAGTCGGTAAGAAATGGCTGAATTTTCGAGGTCTGCGTGAACAGGCAGTCCATCAAGCTGAGTGGTGGTGACTGTATCTGTCACGGGTGGAGAGTGACGGGAGCCGATGATCAGTTCCAGCGCGGTGTAGAGCGCGAGGTTCGATCATTGGAATGGGCGTTTTTGTTGGGGAAAAAGAAAGGGCCGAACAACAGAGAGAAGAAGGGAGAGTGCTGGGGTGGAAAGGGTCGGGGTGCCCGCGAAGGGATAAACGCGATGCCGATTAACGCGCTGGGCGCTTCGGAAGTTCCTTTTCGGCGCATCGAGCCAGTCTTCCAAAGCAGATTCTCACCGCGCTGCTCCCGTAGCGCTCTCGCCCGCCCGATATCGCACATACATAATACAGGATAGAGATAGGAGAGATGGGGAGAAGATGAACCAAGAGAGTATGCGCGCGACGGTGACGGGTGACGGGCAGCGAGCGTGTAGCTGCACACAATTCCAACGACAATCGTACGCTCGCGAAGGAACATGAAAAAAACGCGCGGCTCGTACAAAGCGACTGCCGTTGAGGAACCGAGAGGCCGATGTCGTCCGAAAGCGGCCAAGAGAGATCGACAAATGTACACATAGAGAATCATGTCCAGAGAGGAAAAAGCAAGAGAGCGAGACTGGTACACAGGCGGGAGAATAGTTGAAAGGAAGGAGTGGGAGAGCTAGAGAGGGGATGCGCGGGGAGTCGCGTATAGATACACGTATGCCGGGGGAACGGAGAGCGAGAGAGTGAGAGTGAGAGTGAGAGTGAGAGTGAGAGTGAGAGTGCGAGTGCGAGTGCGAGAGAGTGCGAGAGAGAGCGAGAGAGAGCGAGAGCGGGAAGGAAGAAAGGAGGAAGGAAAGAAGCGAAGAAAGAGGTGGGTGGGTGTTCGGTAGCAAGGGTGAGAGCGAGGGTGGAGGAGCGGCGGTGGCAGCAGTAAAAGTACGAAAGGCGGCGGGGGAGGCGGGGGAGACGCGGGGGAGACGCGAGGGAAGACAGGGGGACTGGGCTCTGACGGTGGAGGTAGAGGGGACGTATGTACATTAAAATATTATTCTCAGATGAAATACCGGGTGGGGCCCGCACCGCCGGTACAGCGCGCGCGTATATTTTTAGACCTTATATAAATACACGAATCATAATGAACGCGCCGCCGCCGCCGCCACTGCCGCGAGCTCGCGCGCGCGCATTCTCTCTGTGTGCGCGAGTTCTCTCCTCGTCTCACTCTTTCCTCGGTAGGTTCGTTCGCTCGCTCGCTGGCTCGCTCCCGTTGCGCTATGTCGGGGCCCTCTATCTCCGCGCATCTTCTTTGTACGGCCGCTTTCTTTCTCCCTAGGCAGGCGAGTCGCAAGCCAGCCCCACAGTATAACGCGCGCGCCACGCACATGCTGTCGCCACTGAGAGAGCATGCTCGCCTCTCGCCTCTCGCCTCTCGCCTGATATGACTCCAAGGGATTATAGTAACGACTTCCAAGCGATAGCACGCTGCCGCGCCACACCGTGCCGTACGCTTACTACTCTACAGAGCCATGCGGACGGATTCATGTGTCCGCCCGCTATCTTCGTACTGCCCGTTCAAAAATCTACGTTTGCATTTTCTACAAAAAAAAATCACGATATCCCACGCGTACGTATTTACGTCGCCCTATGCACACACGCACACACACATACCCCAGGGTATAGATCTAAGTTTGGTCCTTTTGCTCTCAGTGGCCTTTCACTCGGTCCTCCTTTAATCCTGGTTCTCGACCCTCTAGTCCACTCTGCTCCTTCGAAGAGAGAGTGAGAGTTGCTCGGCTACCGGAAATCGATTTATCGTCTTAACCCCTTGTCCGCAGCCGTAAGCCTGCCACTGTTTTGACCGCCGCCGGTGTCCAGCTACTGATACCCGATGCCTCTACCACCCACTCTCTACCTTCGGGAATGTCCCGGAGGACCTTGACCCTCGGACCAAGAATACCCGCATCCTCGACTGCGTCACCTGTGCGCCTCTTCCTATTGTCACGAATGACAGGCTCCGCTTAGGAAATGGTAAGTTTCCAAGGTACAAATGGGCCAGAAAAGAAACGTTTTAGCCCTCCGCCGTACAAAAGCCAAGATGCGTGAATAGGAAGGATAATTATGGGAATAGTCGTTCCCAGAAAGGAATGGTTGTCGAATGTACAGTTTACAGGACATGGAAAAAATTCATTGCCGTTATAACGAGTAGATTAATAATGGAGCGAGCTCCGTCAGATCTTAAGGACAAACAGTATTTGTCTGCGATATGAGGCGACCTTATATCGGAATGGGGATCGGGATCGGGATCGGGATCGGGATCGGGATCGGGATCGGGATCGGGATCGGGATCGAGCCGTAATCAGCGGTGGCCGCCTATTTTTCCAGGGGTGGTGGGTATGCTAAAAGAGCGCGTCAAAGTCGAATCGATGTCGCGCTATTACCAGCTCTCAGTCGCTATAAACCGAGCGGGCGAGTCAGCAGGCAAGGGCTTACCCTCCTCACCGCGGATTAACCCTCGTATGAACTCGTCCTCTTTTTCTCTTTCTCTCTCACGAACATATGTATAAAGACCGAGGGGAGCAAGAGCGAGTGGCCGCGGACTCGAATGGAAACTGCATTTCCCTTTAATAAAGACACACTACGTGTCTTTCCGCACTGCAATTTTTAGTAGAACGACTCTCCCCCTTCTCGTCTCCGCACTCCTGGCCCGCCTGTCTCTCTCACTGAGATTTGCTTCGCGCCGGAGAGAGCAGGAGAGAGAACGAGGTTAATATTTCCAGCCCCGACTCGTCTCGAATCTCCCGCATGTCTCCTCTCTCATTTCGTGCGGGGAAAAATCGCGTCGCTCTTCGGACAAAATGCGAGAGCATCCTCCTCGTTATTAACTATATCTGGAAGGAAGATTCCTATCCCAGCAAGGGTGACCAACAGATTGCTAGCGGTGAATGGGAGTAGCTCGGCAGTGTAAGACACGTGCACAGTCCAAAGAAAGATACATAAATGCATAGAGAAGGAGTTGGAGGAAAAGCAAGGCTGCCCAGAGAAATCGGCCTGAGGTGGACTTGATGCGTGCCTTGCACCTCGCAGCTCCAAGCGAGTTTCATTCCTGACTTGACTCGACTATATAGCCGAGCGCCACTAAAAACTTTAATCGTAAAATCGTGCCGCGTTTAATTACGGGCGGCTCAGTTAACGACGCTTGATGACTCGATTTCGAAAGTACGGGGCAGCAGGAGAACCTTCTACTTCATTGGATCCTCTGTGCACCAGAATTCCTTTGCTACCGAATGATTTCAAAGAATTAATTAGTTCATTCGATGCCTTCTAATTCTCTTTAAAGAGATTCCGTTTGCGTTGCGGAAAACCTGTTAGGAATAATTCTTTAGAAATTTGACTTGTAATAAACTCATGATCAATCCTATTGGAGTAAATTTGGGCGTGCGTGAAGCAGCAGTGGTGCTGCGGAGAGAGGAAGCTTGTTTTGCAGGACGCCGAGGCGGAGCGGGGAGCGACGCCAGCAGCTAATTTATGATCCTAATGAGGAGTTTCTGCGCGCGCTTGATTGGATATAGTGAAGAAGCTCCTCTCCCGTGACTGATTTAGCAAGTAATAAAAATCCAGGGCTTCGTGAGTGGAATATATGAGAGTGAAGAGCAAGAGAGGAGGGGGGGGGGTGGGGGGTGGGGGGTGGTGGTGGTGGTTGTGTAACAATGCGTTTACAGTTCGAAATTGAGAGGTGGACTCGAGCTCTCCGCGAGATAGTTGGTTGAATGTTGCCATGCCTCCGAGCGGCACCGGGGGGAATATGGGCGGCTGGCGAAGCTACTGCCGTCGAGCCACTTGCCTTGTCGCTTATTTAATTGTAGCAGCGTGTGCGGCCTTCGTACACCGGAGGATGAGAGTCGAGAGGAGTGAGGACCGTGCCGTGCCGTGTCGTGCCGTGCCGTGCCGTGCCGTGCCGTGCCGCAAGAGAGCAACGCGCACCGCGAGAAAGATCTCCCCGCGTACTTGATTACATTATGCCCCATATGCCTATGCTAATACCCTCGGCATGCCTGCACCCTCAATTGCCACACCATCCAAGTAGAGAGTGTCTCCGCCCGAGGAAGAACTTTACTCTTCGTTCAAAGTGTACCACTTTCCTATTGAATCCACTCCTCTAGCAAGGAAAAAAGAGACGAGTCTCGGCTAGCGGAGCATTTCGGAGAATATACTACCTTAAACGCGAGGGGAGATGGCTAATTTATTCGTTGGGTGTAGTCGCGGCCCGGTTGATTGGCCAATTTACTAATTACCGAACGACTCATTGAGCCGCACTCTTGTCGACGCGCCGACTGGACGATCCGGTGATTCGGGATGCTCGCGCTCTCGATCATTCACCGCTCATTTTGCAGCAACGGCTGACAAAAAGCGGAGCGCGCTTTAACGCACGAACAATATTTGCAAAATGATGCGAGAGACACGCGGACCTGGCCTGCTTGCCTGCTTGCCTGCTTGCCTGCTTGCCTGCTTGCCTGTCCCGCTCTCACCCACCCGGCCCGTGGGTAAATATGCAGGGGAAAACGGTAAACAGTGCGAAAATTAAAACAACAAAGTCGCGCTCTGCGTGAAATCGCGTGACACCGTGCCAGAGGGAGAGGGAAGGACCGAGAGTGAGAGAGCAGCGCGGCGCGAGTTCTCTCGCGTGTTACTGCCTGCCACCGTTCCAAATATTCCCCTCCCTCGCTCCTTCTTCCAACTCGATGCATTTTGCACATACATATCAACTTGCGATCATCAATGATTCTCCTAATCTTTCTTCTGACAGTCCAAGTTGCAAGTTTTTAGAAAATCTTTATTATCCTCGACGAGCTAATGATAGAATTGTAGTTAACACTCCCACTAATGAATTAGTTAAAAACGCGGAAGACGATCCGTCACTAATGAGCGATTTTGTCCGGCGACCAGTTGGTCAGGCTACGAGAGAGAGAGAGAGAGAGAGAGAGAGCTGTTGGCTTGGGAAGAGGATTACTCACGAGATACCGAGGCACTAGCGATTGATCGGAGCAAGAGGGTCTGTCAGTCGAAAGAAGAAGTAGGTAGGAAATGCGGTGCGTAGCGGTAGAGAGGAACGCCGAGTGAGAGAACGAGAGGGAAAGGCGTAAGAGCGTGGCGAGATCGAGAAAGAGAGAGGCTTCTCGGTAAGATAAGGAGCCGCCCTGCTGGTTATCGGTTGTCCTGACCTGGGTCAGTTGCGCAATCAGCAAGATTATTTAAATAACAATAGTATCTTAATATAATACTACATGCATCGAGAGAATACGCACGCACTTTTAATTCGGCGTGTGCTGAGTCTGGTAATAAAGGAACGGAATTTCTACAAAGTGATAAACGCTATCGCAGCAACTAAATAGCTTGTACCGCGCATCAAGCATTATCGTCCACTCCGGGTGTGTAATTGTATGAGCGAGTGTATTTCCATCATTATCGCGTATACTTTAGGTTTTAGCTTGAGCGCGCGCGGCTCGGTTCGACTCGACTCGACTCGAATCGGCGTGTGTTCTACACTTTGTCTTCGCCGAAGCTTGTTTTTATTTTCCTCGTTTGCTTTCTGCATGTATGTAGTACGTAGGCGGTGGTGGCGGCGTGTGGCGGCGTGTGGCGGCGTGTGGCGGCGTGTGGCGCGCGGCGTTCGCCTGACAATGCGCGATCTTTCCAGCTCGAGCGAAACAGATGTTTGCCGCTTGTTGAGAACGAAAGTGCACTAGTATCATGCCCGACAGCATAAGCAATAAAAATGATTCGAAGGAAGTTGATGAGAGGCATTCATGAGAGTAAATGGAGAAAAAATATAAGATTTCTGATGCGCAGGTTGAATGGATGGCGAGGCTCCCGCTATCTCGCATAGAACGTCGCTGCTAGCCGCAGTCATGGAAAAACACACACACACACACACACACACGACGGATAATTACGCGTTAATAGCTCTTAATTTATGAAATAATTTATTATATAACGGTGCACGCGGGCCGGGCCGGGCCGAGGCGAGCTCACAGCGTGGTGCGGTGCCTACTCCATCCGACAGTGTCGATGAGAGGAATAAAGAGGGGCCAACGGACTGAACAAAACTGTGCTGCTGCCGGGTTGGAGTATGTTCGTGCGAGCACACAAGCTACCATAACACGAGGCAATGGAGCGTAGAATGGCACCATCACCAGGAGAGTCCTCTAAGCTCAATCAGAGAGTACCTTAAGATGAAATAATTCTCGGAAAAAGACGAGCAAGTGGAGCTAAAGGTTGAAGCGAGGCAAGCCAGGGTGAAGAGAATTAGAAGCAAGGAAAGCAATCGGCTGGAAAAAGATTGCTCGAAATAGGACGTTCATCCAGCGGTAAAAGTGCTGATGATATCTAAGACAGGCAGGCAAGCTGGCCGGCCCAACAAGTCATTGATTCCTGCGGAAGAAGAGCGGAGGGTTGACTGCCTTATTCCTGAGCGGGTGGGTCTTGGGTGAGAGTTCCGATGACCAAGCGCTGCCGCCAGCTTATCGCGATCGATTGGCAATAAAGCATCGCGTCGGAGTGATGCAATAAATTAGCGATAAGCCGCATTATTGTCGGTCCAAGGATAGTTAACCGTAGTCGGGAAAGCGCGACTCATCATTTCGGAGTTGGCCGAATACGACGACGTCTATATTTTTATCCAGGCTGGTACCAGCCGCGTCGCGACGGAGCGACGTCTTCCTCTTCACACTCATCTTTCTCGTTGACTGGGGCCGACATCGAAATAAATCGTACATTCCGCATAATAAAATTGCTACGGTTACGAATAGCATGTGTATTATGACCGTACTTTCACTGTGGTTAAAGGGGTGGAGAGGGAGAGGGAGAAAGAGAGGGGGGGGGGTGGGGAGTAGCGTAGCGGCGAACACAGTGTTACGAAGGTTACCGTATTATTGCAGCCTTCGCAATCTGCATTGTTGCCTCTCCCGCTTTTAATATTCTTTATTGTCTCTTTCACAACCGGAATGACGCGTTTCTTTCAGCGCCGGATAAATTACACGCGGCATTGTATCTCTAATTTTAGAGGGGGTCGGCGGGAGGGGTAGCTGCGTCGGTGGGAGGGTGTCATCTCCTCCGCATCGTTCTTTTTCTCTATTCAATTCCAAGTTGCCGGCTCTATTGACACACAAGACCATCCGTTCGCCTACGCTTCACGATGCTGAATAAATAAACGGCTATGGCCGATAACATTTTTTTTTTTTTATATCGCGCTCTATCGAATCACGTTCGCTCGACAGACCGCCGCCGCGCGCCACTCTTTTTTGCCAGCGAAGTACAACGACAAATAACCCTTCTGCGATCTCCGCACGATCAAACCCCCGCGATACTCCCCTGCAATGCTACGTCTCTTTCAATCAGCGAAGAAAATCCAGAAAATCGTCGTTTGATATTTGCTTGGGACGTGGCGCATTACATTCTGGAGGAGGTTCCTCCCAGAGTTGCGTACGTGGAAGAGTAACTCGTTACTAGTGTAAAACTTTGCAAAGTCCATGGTCTGCGCTCGAGAGAAATTGTTAGGTCTATTTGTGTCGGGAGATTTCTCCGAGTGTCCCGGTAAATCGTCGTGAAGGCAGTGCCGTTATTTCGACTACAATCACCAGCAGAAACTGGCGAGTGGAGGCTGCCGAGAGAGCATGGGGGGACTAATCGTAAGACAAGTCGGGGGGGGGGGGGGAGGGTGGGAAGGAGGTGGGCTTACGCAATCGCTCGCGAAGAGGAGACTCTGGCACGGCGATACAATATTGTGCAAAAACATAACGTATTCAGCATAAGCGCTAAGTAGCACTAAGTGGGACGAATTTACACCGCGTCTTATTATTTCTACTTTATATTCTAGTCTAGAGTGGCGCGCGTCTGTGTGGGTACGGCTCGCTCTCCGGATGGATGGCTCGTCTGTCTGCTGCGTCTGCGTGTATACGTGGATGCGTGGCTCTATGCCTCGCGAGACAGATGGAGTGCGTGTGCGGTAGGATGTGGCTTATTGGTGCAAATCTGGGTTATATTATTCGCAACGCGAGGAAGTAGCAGGATACGTACGCCGTGCACCATTCCCCGCGATCTTAGTTTTCGCTAGGGGAATCGCGAGCATCGGGAAACTTGGATCGAGACACCCCAACGCTCTGGAACCCTCCCTTCTAACAGTCCTTGTCCACTGAGATCCTCGGCGTTTCCGTTGAATTAAAAATGAGCAGCATAGATTTAAACGCCCGGAGGAAAGGGGCTCTGCCATTGAAAATGACCATTGGCAAAGCCGATAATCAGCGTGGCCCCGATGCATCGTCGGTAAAGCACGCCCTCCGCACGGGATACCGGGCAATACTATGGAATAGCGCTATCGCAGCCTGCATCGAACGGCCGGCAGTTATCGTACGGAACGACCAGGAATTATATATAATATCTAATTTTATACCTCGCCGCCGCGAGACTATCGATCAAGATCGCGAAGCGAAGGGGAAGAGACAGAGAGACACAGGGCGGAAGTGATATACTGGATTCGAAAGCAGAATGCAGCGAGTAGTCAGTAGCAATAACAGTGACAATAGTTGGAAAGAGCACGGCCATTTAAGTTGGCCGAATGGACAGTCCGATAGAAAGTCAGAGAGAGAGAGAGAGAGAAAGTGGTGTTCAAGGAGGAAAAGGGGGTGTCGAGTGTATATCTGGGTAGGAGGACTGTGCACGGTGGAGGGTGGATATGGATATAAGCGGGCGCGGGGCGGTACGTACTTATCTGCGTATAAAGCGGCACGGTGAAATCTGCATATAATATTGATGCAATTTGCTATTAGAATGGCGGAGCGCGCAGCGGTCTAGGATGTGGGCTCTATTCTGTATGCGACGGCTGAATGGGCCGGTTCAATTAGAGAATCATAAGTTGCCCTGATGGGGCCATCCTGCAGATATTACCTTCGCTGTCTCTCGTGCGCGCACGGCCCTGGATGAGAGACACGTCAGGCACACACGATGCACAATCCGACGCGATGCCAGGGCGACCACGACCATCACGGCGACGGCGACGGCGACGGCGACGGCGACGCCGACGAACGCATCGACGGACGTACGGCCTTTTTATTATCCTACGCTCCTACTTTCCGTACCGGCCGCTCTCTTGTCTCTCGTCTCGACGCAACACAATCGTCGATTATGTAAACCGGAATAATCGATCGACGCGAGTCGTGCCGCCGCCGGCCAACATTCTCGCGGCTAGCGGACGCGCCCGCGTAAAACTCGATTTTTATTCATTACGGTAAATTGAACGCATTTAAATTACGTAATGCGCTCACGGACGAGTTGGGAGGGCGGGCGGTCGAGCGAGTGAGCGAGAGTTTAATGTTTCGACGGGCCTTAATCGCCGCTTTACCATCTCTTCCCTCTTCCGGCCGGTTGTTCGTTTCTACGTCTGTCCATCTGTCCGACCACCAGGCCGCCTCTCTCCTCTCCCTCTCGCCCTTCCTCACGCACACACCTTCCTATCTGTCCAAGCAAGTCCCTGCTTTCACGCCACGAAGCGGACAATGCAGGTGCACAGCTCGGACGTGTAACAGATTGTTCTCCGAGGGCGGTGCGTGTAATGACAGAGGAGCAGGCCCTTTTTCTTCGTGGCCTTCGAGGCTCCATCTCCGCGGCATCACCACGCGCACCGCACACCTCATCATCTGACGTTAGGCCGACTTACTTCTTCGGTCACGAGCAGACCAATGCATCGGGAATGCCGCGTGCCATTATCAACGCGGTTCCCTCCGCCAGCTCGAACGTAAACCGCCTGACCACCGGAACACCTTACCTTACCTTACCCTTAGAAGAGGGAGTGCGCATACCACTTCAGAGCAATGTGCATTGCCGTCGGCACGCCACTTGCCACTCCACGGATATGTTCGCTTGGACACACAGCCGTAGGTCGTAGGTGTCGCTAACACACACGCTACTACCTTCCTCGCACCGGTCTAACCACTATCTCGCCCGATCCACCGCGATGATGACAGTTAACAGCGTATCCCGAGCACACTTTTTTCGGACTACTCGGAGCGGTCTGCTAGTATCAGAGGATACTATGCCATTACGACATGCTCGCGATAAGGTTCCAATGATTCGAAGAACACTCTTCATTCGATTTCCTGTCCCCTCCGAGATTCTACCGGCGCGACGAGACGCGTCATCTTATACATTTCTAGTATAGATATAGGATTTCCCGTTTGACTAGACAAGGTGGCCGGCAGAAGTGAAGAAGATGAGTCGGACGAGTGGATTCGAGGAAGTGGAGAAAGGTACAAAGGAAATTAGTTGTCGTGGGGAATTCGGCTGGATTAATTGGATTTGTAGGAGGCAGGTGTCGCGGTCGCATGGAACGCGAAGAGTTTCGCATGGTGGTGCGCGGCGCGGCGCGGCGCGGCGCGTTGTGTCTCCGTCGTCCGTCGGCATGGGGGCGCACCACGCGCGTGTTACGGCAGGCAGCCAAAGAGAGAGACCGCAAAGCGTTAAACTCGATATCCGTTATCGGAGCCGCTAAATCGAGCGGCTGCCACTCTACAGGGAATCGCGAGTACGCGGGAACCTCTCGATCGAATCTTTTCGCCCGATGGCCGATCGCAACGTGACATCACCGCCACGCCAACGCCAGCTCTGTTATTCCTTTACGCGGCTTTCTCTGCTACCTCCGACCACCTCCTCGATCGTTTACGCGCTCGTCAGCTTCACTTCTACTTGACCAACATGTATATTCTCACCCCAAAAATCACCATCTCTCGTAAAGCAAACAATTAAATATCATTCGCTTTGTAGCTCTATGTACAAATAATCTATAAGGTATTCTGGTGGAAATGGTACACTGTTGTGCGTGTACGGCCGAATAACGTTTCGAGCCAGCAGTCACACACACATACACTCAGAGACCGAAGCGTTAACTCGTTCGCAGTACGAGGGAGCGGTGCGCGCTCGATTTGCTTTCGAAATAACAGCTTTAAAACACTCTGGCGTATGCTAATAGCGGCCGTTGAGTGGCTAGATAAAAATGTGCTACAATTGTCATGCGGCCAGACACCACAGTATCTATGTATGTACATACTATTATTGGAGGAAGTAGAGATACAATAGACAGCCCCACCTTGAACCGGGCAAGCACTCCCTCCCCTACAAATAGTCCTATTATCACTACTATTATATTCTCAATAAAAACGCCCAGTGAAATGTGCCGGAATGCTCGCATTTAGCGAGGTGATCGCACGAGATCGTAATAGGATTTATAATCGTGAGTGAGCGGGCAAGTTTGCGCTGTGACAGTGCTCGAAGAGGAGCGAGACGTTGTGTCGTGTCTGATGTCTCATGCGCCAGGAGGGGATGGAGAAGCGACGACGGCGTCGGCGTCGGCGACGGCGACGACGACGACGACTCGTATTATGCGGCATTATATGCGTATTACGATAATAATAACGACAGAGGAACGGCAAGCTAGATGGCCGAAGGCGAGACGGGAAGGCAAAGAGGATACGCGCCAAGAGAAGGAAGCGTTCGGGAGAGAAAGAGGGAGATGCAGAAGGAGTTGACGACGACGACGACGACGACGACGACGCCAACTACGCCGACCTCCACTACGGTAATGAATTTCATTATCGCCTACTCTCTCGCGTGCACTTGTACCAGCTCGCGTGTGTAGGGCCACCTTTCCTAGATACATGTCCGCTGTTCCTCTTGTACCGCTACCACCCCCGGGAGTCATCTCCATCCTCCTTTCACACGGCATGAAACGGGAGGTGAACGAGGAACGCCAGGTTCGTCATAAGCAACGCTAGACTCGTCATAAGCAACGGGGTCATCGTTGCACGTCGCGAAAGCAACTCACGGGGTTTCAACGACTGCCAGATGCTCGGCAGAGAGTAACAGAGAGAGAGAGAGAGGGGGGGGGAGAGAGAGAGGAGGATGAGTGCGCGCGCGCGCGATTTTAATTACTATCGTTATCGCATTTGCAAGTACTCCGCTCCAGTTAATCGGACGCGATCTATCCCGAGAGTTGGCAGCTGCGCGCGTTCCGAGTCCGTTCCTCCATCTAATGTCCAGTTATCTAGCCTCCTCTAGCCCCCGCTGTGGTGGAAATGTTGCGATCCATCCTGGGACACGGTATGTTCATAATGAAGCTACTTAGCGCCTTTCGCGAAATCCGTACTGAACGGAAGGCAAGGATAGCCTCGGTTCCACAAGGTTAATAATATTAGCATCGTCGTTCAACTGACCTCGTCGCTCATCAAATAATGCTAGTAGCAGAAAATGTCCACACTCGTTCGCATTTCTCCAGCGAGCAGTGTACGAGGTTATATCGCGATGAGAGCGTTCCGCTTTTTTTTCAATCGGCCGCCGATTTATTAGCTAGTCCGACCGGGTACTTACTCGCCTCGGTGTCTGGGTAAGCTCGACCCGCTGCGCCGCGCCGCCGTCCGCTGGAGTAACGGTATCCGCTGAGAGAATAATGCCCGACGTGTAGTGATCGTTCCAGACATAAAACGCGTGTCGTCTCGAAAGCGGGACATCGATTCCTTCGAGCGGAAAATCGCGACACTCGGATTTACGGTGGCAGTGTGGCTGGCGCCACGGCTCGCCCCCGTGCAGCCGTGTCCCGGCAATCTTATTCCACTATACATATAATGAAAGTGGCGGAAATTGAGAGACAGGTTCGATGGGGAAAAAGGTCGAAAGAGCGGGCTGCTGCTGGTTATCGTCACTCGTCAGATCACTCCGTAATGCACCGCCGTATTTCATTATTGTGTAACGAGGATACTTGGAAATGGGAAAGGGGCACGGCTCATAATTGATATTTTGATAGGTCAAACTTGGTTTGGTAGTGCGCGCATCCTACGAAATCCATTCCCGACGGGCAAATTCAATTTCTTCTAATCAAGCGTATTTTTGACCAGCGCGCGCATTAACGGCACCTCCCCCCCCCACCCCTCTCTCGCCCTCTAAAAGTTCGTCTATCGTGTGTGTCGTCGCGATAAGGAATCGCCCTTGTCCAATGCACTCTCTCATGGAAGGAGAGCACCGAGTGTCAGAAATTTCTCCGAGTCATAATTTTTACACGTAATGGCCGGAGTCAACGAATAATTAAGAGTGGAGGACATGGAGCAGGATTTCCGTGGGTACGGCGCATATCGAAATCCAGAGAGTACGTGCACGCGTAATAACCAAGTGAGAGCGTATTTACCCTGTCATTCGTTTCGCAATATATTTATGCGACGACACCTGACGTACGATGTATTAAAAGTTGCTCCGCCAGGCTGATCTATCGTAATGTCCGATATGCGAACCTCTGGCTACCCCCGCTTTCTACCAGCAGGAAACTCCCACCGGCCATCCATATATTGCTGATTCTATTAGAGAGTCAGACGGGATGTGGAATTTCGATGTTCCCGCAGAGGTCATACGCCATCACCAAAAGTCGTTAGAAAGCACTTGGGAGGTAAAGGGTAGCGCGGCTGTTTCGTTTTCGTACGGGTGTTGCCCGATGTAATTCCAAGAGGGGTATCGTTGAATCAGGCTGATCCGGTGATGGCGCGAGGATGGTGTGGCCTAGTGGGGTGCCAGTGCCAGTGCCAGTGCCAGTGCCAGTCCCAGTCCCAGTGCCAGTGCCAGTCGCCTCAGCCGCGCGCTTGTGCTTACTGCCTTTGCTCAAAGTGCAGTCCCGCACGCTCCCTCGCCCGTTTGAAAGCGTGCTAAGCAAACGAGCAGACCCCTGCATTCTTTAGAGCGGACAGGCGCTTCTCGAGAGCGCCACTCCGCTTTCTCTCGAGTGAGCGAGGGAGAGAGAGTGCCGACGACACGTCCATGCGTATGTCTGTCTGTCTGCCCTACCCTGCCCTGCCCTGCCCTCTGAGTGGCCGACCAGCTAGCTCACCCTTACCTGGCCACCTCACCCCATCTCATTCCCACCCTCAACCGTATTGCCCCCTAACCTCTCCACACCTGCACTCTACACTCTAACTTTTAAGTATTCCTCGTTCCCGCCCCGCAAAACCAAACTATACTACATCTCTGAAATGCCCGCTCATTGTGAAACGGCTAATATTGGACTCTTTATATTATATTAAGTTAATTAATAACCCATTGAAACCTGGCTGGAGAAAAAAGGTAAGATCTTTTCCGTTTGGAAATGCAATCCGGGAACACGCGCGAGCCTGTGTGGTGCATGTGTGTTTTGTTTTCTCAATTCTTTCGACCCAGTATTCTGCAGGCCGTGCTTTGCACAATGCATGAATGGGATAATTGCATCTTCCTCTGAATCGGACGTCCCGGACACGACTGAATAGAAGTCGTTTTGCCCGCACGCCCCCCCCCCCCACCCCCCACACCTCTCTTTTAGCGATAGTGGAGCGGGGCAGAGGAGCGGGGGCGGCTCGGGCTCTCTCGAATCCGTTTGAGCAGGCGCTCATAAGATTCCCTTGTATCGCTTGAATTTTGTATACTAGCCAATGTGTGAAAAAAGGAAGGGTGCGAAACAGTGGACACGCTTGTTCCCTTTGCTTCCTTTTTCACGGCCTCTTTGCTTGGCGCCAGGGTAATGGAGCACCTCCTCGGTACAAGGGCACAAAAGCTGTCAGAGAGTGCCAAGGAGAGAAAGCCCATGCGACCCGATTCGTGAAGCGCGAGGGACATAGAAAAATGAAATGAAAAAGCATAAGTGAGGGAGGAAGAGAAGAATGTAGTTAGTAGTAGGCGGTGGTTGGTACTCTTCTTCGATTTAAACAGTCCCGCCGGCCGGACTGTAAGCGATCCAGGAACACAAGGCGAGAAAGAGAAAGCCCTCGTGGAATCGCTTATAGGAACAATTTCCGGCATTGTCGCGGCACGAACAAAGTTTCAATTACGCTCTAGCATCGCCCAGTTGGCTCTTTTTAGTCCGGCACTCGAGTCCTTGGCGAGTTTCCATCGTCTCCACTGTGTGATTCCTCGTTTCCGACCCTCGACCACCTCCTCACCCTGGCCGGCCTCATCCCCTTTTCCTCGCTCCATCCTTCTTCCTCGACAGCAGAGGAGAGCCGCCCTCTCTCGCTTCCTCCCACTGCCGCGCGTTTATGCTTTCTTCTCCTTTCTTTCCTTGCACCTTTCTTCCGCGGCGGCTCCTGGTTCGTTAGAACGGAAGAAAAGAAGGCTGGCTGGCTGGCTGGCGGGCGCTCGCGGGCGCTCGCGGACAAGCGGTCGACTCCGAAAAGGGAGGAAAGCTCGAGTCGGCCGGATAAACGAAGAAAGGCGTGACAAACAAGGACAGTGGCTACGAGAGCGAGCGCCCGCTCTCGGCATAAACGCGGAACTTAATGTTTTTCAAGGAGTTTATTACGAGGTTGAGCGAGATGGAGAGAGCAAAAGTCCCACGCGGACTTCGCCATCAATTATATCCACGGAATAACTTAACGCTCCCTTAGAAACGATCTGAATGGCCTATTCAGTCGTTTGCCGGAGGTTCTCGAGTGTTATATAATAAAGCGCGCATTCCGTGCGGGTATGACGTAAGTCGAGCGACCAAGCAACCTCTTTTGAGGCAAGGGTGCGTATGCCCCGATAGGAGTTCCTCCTTTCCACTTTCCGAGCTCTTTCGCCACCTACAAGGAAGCATTGGAGACGCGAAAAATCAGCAGGGGGTGAGAAAAGAGGGGAGGTGGGGAGGAGTTAACGGAAAGTGTTCGCATTTCGCCAACTCAATGTTATTTTCCAGCAGCAGTGAAACAAAATGAAATTTCCAGTTACGGGCGAGCGAGTGAGCGAAGAGCGGGTTGGGGGCGATAGTTTCGCAGAGTATGGCCCGGTGACTTTGTTGCCGGTTCGAGCGAGCTACGGAAGCTTTTGTTCCGAGTCTGACTAGAGGAGGGCCCCGGACAATCGGAGAACGTTGTTACGAAAACAAGTGTAAAGTCGTTAACGGACTGCGGTAACTCCGCGCCGCGCCGCACCGCGCCGCGCCACGTCGCGAGAATTCGCGCGTCTCGCATCCTCCCGCCACGCTCCGACGCGTAAACAATCCGCCAACAACCGCTTTCTCCCTCTCTCTCGTTCTATCTCTCCGTATGCTAGCTTTCTCGCGACGCTCCTCGCTCTATCTCTGCCCCTCCTCAAGCCCCTGCCATCTCATTCTCTTCCCCTGTATTCTCCGCTACTTCCGCTTCTCCGTTCATCGACTTTTGCCCGACACCACCGTTGCGCCGCGCCGCGCCGCGCCGCGCCGCGCCGCGACGTGTTTCTCTTCTACTGGCTCTCTCCCACTCGCGCCGATGAGGAACATCGTGTGCCGCATCAAAAAAGGGAATTCGAGCGATTAAACGAAACAAAGTTCCGCCTCGCCTCGCTGTGCCCAACACCGACGGCTTTCGGAGTTGCGCGCTCCAGATGTAAACACCAGTTTCCGTGTCCTTTATTGGCTGAGAGGCTTCGCTGCGGCAGACACACACGTACTACGTACTTGGTTGCTTCGAAGCTAGCCCGCTTTGTAACGCAGCGATTTCCACTCGTTATGAGTGGTATGAAAGCAGGCCACGTCACCGCGCCAACTATTCACCGAATAATAGACACTGCGCATACTCTCCATCTACTTTTTCCTTCCTTCTTTCATTCCAAAAGGAAAATCGCCGAATATTTCGAGCTCCCCTATATGTTTATAGCTCTCACTCTCGCATTCTCATCGCTGCAGGTATCCTAAGAATAATCGCTCGGTTATAACTGGCCGTAGGATGGAAAAAGGCATGCCGCATAAACACCCGCACGCGTTAAAACGCTCTCGACGCTACACGATAATCTCCGAAGAAACAATATCAATTTTATTATTCGCACCTCCATCGGCGATAATGACATTTATTTCCGGGGCGCAATTATTCCTGGGAAGCTCGTCGACCTACGTGCTCCCTACATCGAGTAAAGACGGCAACACACCTGGAGAGAGCATCAACTTCTGTATTGCCGGATTTCGAAGAAAAAGCTGGTCCTATCGGGATCACAGAGTGAATATGTGCGACGAATCGTGGAGGCTGGATCGAAAATCCGGAGGAATGGCAGCAGGTGAGGACGGGAAAAGCTCGAGGAGAGTTAGTCGCGAGAGCGAAGACGATTCAAGGGCGGCAGAGATAAAAAGAAGGGAGAGACAGACGGGAAAAGAGGGAAGGCGGAGGAAAGCCGGAGAAGAGGCTCTCTTCTGGACGAAAGAAAAGAGAGAAGCCAAGATAGGAAGGAGTCGGGTCGCCGAGAGCGGCCGAGTGAACCAAGACGGACGGACGAAAGACGAAACGGTGAGGAGAGACGAGGGTGTCGAGGGTGACGGCCCGAGTATAAGAGAGCGAGATAGGCCGCGACGAAAGAAAGAGAGAGAATATGCGTATTCCGGGGCCTAGGTATATGCTTCTTCCCAGGGTTTCCACGAGAGCGAAGAATATGACGGCGGTGACGTCAGCCTGAATATTTGAAGGGGGCGAGACTTCAAAAGAACACGTGTTACGGTGCTAGGACGCCGTTTAAATAATGCAAAGTCAACTTACTCTCTCTCCTCTCGCCAACCCACCCAACCCCTTGCCCACCCCCACCCTCGCCGCCATTTGCCGCGTGTCTTTCTTCCACTCTCTGTCTTTCATTGCCCTCTCCTTTCCTTCACTTCCTCTCCGTCATCTCCCTGAGACTCTCGCCCTATCTCTTTCTACCGCGATTTCCTTTGCCGACGCCGCCGACGCCGCTGACGCCGCTGTGGTCCTCTCTGTCTCCCTCGAGTCTACGTCTTCCTTCCTGTGTTCAGTTCCACGGCCCTCGCTCTCACTCTCTTTCTCCGGCCCGTGCCCCTGCCCCTTCCCCTGCCCCTTCGCTACCCCTTTCTCTCACTCTCACGGCATAGAGCACGACCCCGCGACTACGCCGCTCGTTTCCGTCGCTCCTTCGCTCGACTCAAGTCCGAAGTTGGTAACGATCGATGTGCCATCCTGGCGTATGTATCGCGCGCGAGCGATGAAACGTTAATGCACCGAGGATCGCCCGTTCGTGCTGGGAATTTCGGATTTCGCCTGGAGTCTCCTTGCGTTTCGCCTGCCTGCCTGCCTGCCTGCCTGCCTGCCTGCCTGCCTGCCTACCTTGCCAACCGATTGCCCGCCTATCTCTCCCCATCACCCTTACAAATTAACCGAATCGCACTTTCCCAACTTTCCCAACCCTTCCGCCGACCCTCCACTTTGCCACTCTCACTTTCTCCTGGGCCAGACGAATTCTGCCGGTGCGGCAAAAGCTTCGCGTTGGATCAACCGGTGTCCAATCTAAAGACGGGACGGGCTGAATCGACCTGCCAAATATCCTCTTTAATTGTCACTTGGGATCCTCTGTCCGGCTAGAAATATATCTCGAAAATCATAGAGCCTAAAGCATGAATGAAAATTTGGCGGATGATCGGTTGTTGAAGGGTACTTTAGCGACTGGAAGTTGTCGCGGGAGACAAGTGTAAAAAGAAGAGCGCGCTCGTACGCCCACTGATTCAGTCCCATTGGAAGGGTGAGGAGAAGGGCAAGGACGCAAAGTAGGTGGAGATGGTGGCTGTGGGAAGAAAACGTGGTCCGCAGATGCGGGAGATGAGGCGGAGGATACGAGGAGAAAGAGAGTATACTGGTGAATGAGTGGTGTGTGTGGAGTCGATGCGGCGGTGCACGTGCAGGTGCATCGAGAGTGGGAGGCGGCAGGAATTCGCGCTGTCGCACCCGCGCATTTACCCCACCCCCGCGTCGCAGGGCGCAGGATTATGGAACCACCCCTGTGTACGAGGCCCTCTGTTTTTAGTCCCGCTTTTTTTCGCCGATTGGCCACCCACCCCCTGCTCCAACCGGCGGTCTTCCGCCGTTCGCCGGCCGAATTCGCTCGCTCGCGCGCTGGGCTGGCGCTCGTTCGTTCGTCCGCTCCTCGCACCGTCCCCCCCCCCCCCCCTCTCCCCCTCCCTCCGGCCGAACAACTTCCCACGGGCGCCCCTCTCCCCCCGCCACAGCCGTGCTCACGCACTCTCGAGCGCGCGTCCGCGCCCGCGCCCGCGCCCGCGCCCGCGCCCGCGCCCAAATTATTCTTAGCGATCGCTCAAACAGAGGCTCCAGGCACCGGTCACGATTTATCGATCATCCACCAGGCAGAAATCACGGGGTGCCGGAGATATTAAGTTTTAAAATTGAATTTCTCATTCGTAGTTCGTTACGCAAAGCGAGCCCGCGATCACGAAATCTCGTTAGTCCAATGCGCGGCGATATTAAAATTTAAAATCCACCCATTCCATTTGTTATTCCTCCTTCGCTGCTGGCCGGGCATCCCGCAATGGAACTGACCGATCCATGGATCGCTACTCTATAACCTTCTACCGCTTCACCCTCCCCCCGCAACCCTCCTTCGATTTCAATGGTGAAACCATTGAATATGGAGCGGCGCTCTAAAGAGATAGAAACTCGCTGCAGGCAAAAGGCAAGCCGAGAGAAAGGGATAACGAGAGTTAAGAGGTTAAAAGGCAAAGGAGAATCGCGAGGCCGGTTCCTTCTGGTGGTAGATTCGCGTGCCAGAAGACCGTCTAAACCGTGTAAGCTCGCGTACGTGGGGTTTTACACGTGTACTTGCACGTTTTATGTGCTACGTGGTAAAGGCGCGTCAACGCCACTACGACGCTTTATGCTCGTCGACCGAATACATTAACCTCCTCCGACTTTCTGTCTCCGACTCTCCCTCGCACATCCCACTCCTTCTTTCTCAGCTGCTCCTTATCAGGAACTCTCTCGCGTCAGTGTGTCCTTCCTTTCCTCTCTGTCTGCTCTCCTCGCCTATAGATACCGGCGGCAGCGTGCCGTCTCGCTCGGTTAAAAAAGGGGGTGAGAGGACGCGAGGGCGTCCGTGAGTCTTGCAACTTTCGCTTCAAGGACGAACTTCCGCCGCGACGTCTCTCTTTCTCTTTCCCGCGGTATTTTCCTACCGCGAGATCCGAGATTCCCACCGCCACTCCTGAACGCTTTTCATCGCAAGCTCTGTTTATCGCTTGGCACGCTTCTTAATTCGTGCTCGTAGACGGCGTCTTCCTTTATAAACCGCGCATACTTTCTCCCACTCTCACTGCCGCAAGTACCACGTACTCTTTATTCATTCGCGCCAAATCATAAGAAGATGTATCTCGTTGGGACAAAAAAGTCCAATGGTTGTAGGTATTGAAGATGAGCCCAGAGTGCGTTGGCTGGAGATACGGAGGAAGGACCCCCGGAGAGAATCCACGAGGCAAGTTTGTCTCAAAATCCAGGAGGATCTCTACTCAAGTGCCTGTCGCTTTCTCACACGAGGATATTTGGATTAAGCTCGGCGGTTGGCAGCCTGGTGAAACCGGTGCGAGCGAACGAGAGGCAAGCAGAAGGCAGAAGGCAACGCGTTTCGTGGAATGTTTTTGCACCGAGCGAGAAGTTTGTAACGCAATTACAAACGACTCCTAGCGCCTGTGCCACCCACCCCCGGCACCAATCCCATCCCACCACCCACCCCCAACTTCTCCGTGTCTGCATAGTAGGTGGCGTTCATTCTGTCTTAGCCGTTACCTCCAAACCCACAGCACGGTGTGGAGTAGAGAACAGGCCGCGAACATCACCCTCGCCGCCACCCGCTCATCCTTTACAGACGCGCCCCTACCTACCCCCAACCTCTGCCAACCACCGCCACCACTACCTTCATCTTCTACTTCTTCTTCCCTTCCTCCTATTCCTCAACTCCTGTGTCTGTGTGTGCATGTGCGTGTGCATGTGCGTGTGCGAGTGAGAGAGAGAGAGAGAGAAATAGCCAACTCTTCCTGCGAACCTACTTTGCTGCATACTTTATCTTTATCTATTTTCCAACCATCGACATCCCTCCCGCCTCCACGCTCCTCTTACGCCCACAGGACCCTGTCTTGTCTATTTGTCTCGCTTCTCCTGCCTCATCCTGCTTTGCCTTCGAACCCGCACACCTTTGCTTGCTCTTCATACACATCTACCATGCACTCATGCACGCAGCAAGCAACACAGGATCCTCCTTCCCCTGAACCGCTCCACTCCTGCCGCGAACGTTCACGGCGGGCACGCTATTCCGTATTATTTTCATTTTATCGTCAGCAATCTTGGTTAAGTGGGAGCAATCCTCCCACCATCGTGGCCTGCGCCAACCCTTTTTTATTTTCTCTCTGGGTGTTCCATCACGGTGCGTGATTACCAAATTTACAATGGTGGACACCTCTAAACTACCGGGGCAAGACTTGATTTAATTTATTTATTATTTATTAGATGTATAATTGTATATTAAATCGTGTTCTCTGTCCATCTGTCACGCTGCTACTGGTGTGGAAATTTTTTAATATTTCAGTAAGCTATACTTTAGTGTGATATAAAAGTATGTTCTTAACACATTATTTTTTAATCTACTTATTTTTTTGTCCATTAAAACGAATATTTAGCAACGAATCAATGGCGAATGAGCCGAAATTGCACCGAAAACACTTGGAAAGACCCTCCTGATTCATCCTCCTCCTCCTGATTTACGAGGTTTTTCCAGGTTTCCCATTCTTCCCGACTGTTTCACGGGCTCAAATTTGGTAGAGAATGTTTTCTTGCATCAAGGAAGAAGTGATATAAATTCCAGAGCCCCAGCTCAAAATTCATTTTTTCGCAAATTTTTCCATATGTACCCCTTCACAAATTTTCGATTTTTCAAAGGTTCTCGGACTTTGACGAACGCTTGATTTTTCGATTGTATGAGTCTCAAAACGGATAGAAAACATGAAACCAGTGGCAGAAATGCCGGAATTGTACCGAAAACACATGGAAAACCGATCTTGAATAATTTATTTTCGTGGTTTTTCCCATGTTTTACATACTTCCCGACATTTTCCGGGGCTGAAATTTGGTGGGGAATGTTTTCTTGCATCAAGGAAGAAGTGATATAAATTCCAGAGCCCCAGCTCAAAATTCATTTTTTCGCAAATTTTTGCATATGTACCCCTTCACAAATTTTCGATTTTTCGAAGGTTCTCGGACTTTGACGAACGCTTGATTTTTCGATTGTTTGTGTATCAAAACGAAAAGAAAACATGAAACCAGTGGCAGAAATGCCGGAATTGTACCGAAAACACATGGAAAACCGATCTTGAATAATTTATTTTCGTGGTTTTTCCCATGTTTTACATACTTCCCGACATTTTCCGGGGCTGAAATTTGGTGGGGAATGTTTTCTTGCATCAAGGAAGAAGTGATATAAATTCCAAAGCCCTAACTCAAAATTCATTTTTTCGCAAATTTTTCCATATGTACCCGTTCACAAATTTTCGATTTTTCGAAGGTTCTCGGACTTTGACGAACGCTTGATTTTTCGATTGTATGAGTCTCAAAACGGATAGAAAACATGAAACCAGTGGCAGAAATGCCGGAATTGTACCGAAAACACATGGAAAACCGATCTTGAATAATTTATTTTCGTGGTTTTTCCCATGTTTTACATACTTCCCGACATTTTCCGGGGCTGAAATTTGGTGGGGAATGTTTTCTTGCATCAAGGAAGAAGTGATATAAATTCCAGAACCCCAGCTCAAAATTGATTTTTTCGCAAATTTCTGATGGGATTCTCTTCACATTTTGCGGACTTTCTTATTGTTATGTTTATTAAAGTGAGTAAAGGATAAAATTGTTGTGAAGGAAGTGTGGTGACTTGTTGGAAAATGAGGGAGAGCTGGCGGTCTGGTAAGAGAGACGTTGTGGTAAGCGGTATCGGTGTGTAGCGGCTGAAGTACCGTTTTCCCCGGTGACCATTTCGGGGATGACTTAGTTTGCGCGAGTCACCGCGTATATAGCCTGGGTGGGTAAGACATTGCTCGTATCGATCCCCAGATTAATTTGTAGTCCAGACAATGGGCCGCCATCTCGCCCGTCTACGGTGATACGCCGGACGTAACGTAACGTTGTTTCGTCTATCCTTCAGTAGCTTCTCCTCCTCCACCGACGCACATAACACACACTAGACCGTCTGCTTCCTTCACCCCGGTCAGAGTTAACCCTTCTCCGGCTCGGCATTCACTCGGCTTTGCTCAGATGGCCCGCTTAAAACAGCTGTTCCACATGACACTGGTATTCCACCTAGAGTCCTTCCCCTTCCTCATCATCCGCTTGAAAACGAAACGTCAATAATGGTCGGCATGAAAGACCCTTAACTTCTGTCACATTTCCCAACATATTCCCGTGTAGAAGGAAAAAATAGGGACACTGGCAAAGTTGCCATTTTTCCCCTTTATTTGCAGGATGAGTGCTGGGAGAAGTCGGCGATACCAGTGGGTGTTTACAGGTGTGAATATCAGTCGGGAACGAACGGCGATCAGGGCTACGAGAGCGAACGCCTTTTCTCCGACGAGACGCAATCTCGATGGTACAATGGAGCATAGAATTTTTAATACGCCGCTAGTAATGCGAAACGAGGCGCGAGACAATAGCTTTCTCGAGACCAATTCGCCTTTATCTCGGCCTGGTATTTCCTACGTGAACCAATATCGCTTGTGAAACGCGGCGGCGCGGCGTCGAGTTCTGCTTCCACTTCGGGAACGGCCATCTCCTTCCCTGAGAATATTTTTCTTGAGGTCCGCTCCAATTAATGTGACCGATTTGACGCCACAATCGCGTCTTTCCCAGATATCGCCGGTTAGGACTGGGAAACGGTTCCCGACGATACAACGGGGGCCACTTATGGTGATCGCGTAATGATTGTAACTGAAATAGCTCTTCAAAGATCGGGTCACTTGAAACTGAAAGAGTGTAGAGCGAGTGAGTGTGCTCTTGGGACGGTGATGTTGAGCAAGTTGAAATAAGAAAAGCTCGACGCTGAATCGAATGAATCACATTCGCTACAAGTATCGCACGCTGTATGGCATGGCATGAGTCATCGACGTAAATGAAATTATATTCCACCTACTAATAGTAACGTGGCCGCGGTATTAAGCGGTGCGTACCTCTTGTTCGGTGTTCGGTCCGTGCCCAAGCCCGAGCGACGCCGACGCCGACGTTCCAAGTTCCGAGCCACAGAGCCGACCAAACAAATTTGACCGCGTGACTCAGCCCGCTCCTATCCTGTACGTATAATATCTATATACAAATATACACGCCGCACCCGTCTACCCTTCGCCCGCTTTATCCTTTCTTTCTTTTCGTCCATCGTACGCCCGCCTATTAACGCGAGAGCGCGCACGCTTTTATTCCTCGGAAACAGTCATTCTCGCAAACATAGGAGGACCAGTGCAGCCGTATATTATGCCAAAACTAACGCGGCTGCTTTCACAAGGGCAACAAGCAGGATGAATAATTTATCGTAAAAGATGCACTGGTCGCATACCTAAAAGTACATATTTCGAGCTTCTTTAACGAGAATCTCGAATGAAAGTATCCGAAGTTGGAAAGGGTCCCGGGAGAAGGAGCGCGGTAGGCTGGGTAACATGAAACTGATGAAAGTTATGAGTGCCGTGTTAAGATGCGGGGAGTAGCTGGCCGTTGAAACAAGAGGCAAGGGTTGCGACGAGCAGGATTCTTGTTCGAGGGGGATCGGCTTTTATCCGGGACGAGTTTTTTGTCTATCAGGCCGGTTGGCAGCAGTCAAAACCCGGATGTATGGAGCGGACGAGCGAACTCGCGCGACTGGCAGTCAGGGACGAGGGTTTTATTGGGTGGAGGGAAGGAGAGGAGAGCGCACTGGCCAAAGGAGGGAAGGAGGGTGAATGTAATCGAATATCCTAGAATTTAATTCTATCGGTTCGTCCCGCGCCCGTTCGACTTTCATATCGCGCTTTTTTGCGACAGTCATTAAATCTAATTTATCCTGACGGGCACCCTCCCGCCGCCGCTCGTCGCCTCCACACAGCTTTCACGGATATGTGTTCTCCTGCACAGGCGGCCCTGCCCCCCTTTACGCCTCAACTGCCATATACCCCTCCCCCGGCCCTGCAGCCGCACTCTTTTCGCAATGGAAACCGGAAATCCCATGGCCGAGTTCCGCGCCCAAAATATCGGGGCTACACTTTTTTCCGCGTTTTCCATCGCTGCCCACCCCCCCCCCCCCCTCCCCTCACCCACCTCTCGCACTCTCTCACTCTCGCGCGCGCGCGCGCGCGCTCTCCTGCCCTGCCATTTAGGAAGCTTTGACCAACGAATTCGCGATGCGACTTAATCGCTTTTGCTGCCCGGGACTTTTGTATTAACACTGCAGAGCGAACAATACGCGCTCGGTGTACTTTTAATCCCTCTCTATGCACACTCACCCACCCCCTACTAACAGAATCTCCCTTAAATGAAACTCTCAAGGTTTTACGCATCTTATACGGTGTGATTTCGCTTGGCAGAAATGATCGGTGGATGATGAAATATGGACGCAAGGAGCGTGGAGGGCGATGCTCGCGATCCATCGATGATCAAGTAAAAGGCATAACGGCGGAATTGCAGTGCCGGTAGCGGAGCGGGTGGGAGGAGGGAGGGGGAGGGGGAGTGGGAGTGGGAGTGGGAGTAGGAATAGTAGGAGGAGGTGGAGGAAGAGGAGGAGGATATGCAGAGAGGGCGAGTTCCGTTGGGCGGTGCGCGGGGAGCAGAGATAACGACGAGAGGTTATAAATCTCCTTCCGGTCGGAATCGGGAGCGAAGCAATCTGCGGAATGGTCCGGTCATCCGTCCATCAAGTCACGCGTACCGCGACGTACAGTCTACGTATTAATATATCTGCGGCCCGCAGTCAGAGATCCGCGTTGCATAGATGTATGTATCTGTGCAAACTCGTGCTCCCATACCGCACTCTCACTCACACAGACAGGCACACACATACCCATAGACAGAGAGGGCCTCGCGCGTTTACTGGCAGGCAGAAGCGCGTAACCGGTGCGTCCTGTATATCGTGTGTATCGCGTATTCTCTAGGATGTATGGTGCATGCTCTCTCTCTGTACACCACACCATACATGCCGAGTCGTCGGTACACCGTCCGCGCGCTTGCCTTCCTCCTGCTCCTCGTACGTCTCCCATATCCTTTTCCGAGCGTACCAACCACCACCGGCAGAGAGACGGAGAGCGAGAGCTACTGCCCGCTGTATTTATGCGTGTTTCGATGGGAAAAGGCAGCGCAACTCGGACGCGACGCAAGATAATTTCTGATTTACCGCGACCGGGCCGAATCGGACCCCTCTCACTGTCGCTCACTCGCTCTCTTTCTCTCTCTCTCTCTCTCTCTCTCACACACACACACACACTCTTTTCCCGACACTCCGCCTCTCTCACGAGGCAACATACATTTCGACGATGTAAACAATTATCCTGATTCAACTGCTCTTTCTCCTTTTTTGTTTACATCGACTGTTGTAACTTCTTTGAGGCGTGACAAGCCATCAAAATAACGGTCAGATTTTCGTGGATAGTCTTGAGCGTTCGATTCGAAGAGCGAAGGGAAGGTATAAGCAATGAAAAATGAAAGGGATAGAGAGTAGGTGAGGCGGGAAAATCGCGACGATAAAAGCTATGTTAGGGAGACGCGAGCCATCGGACGACTCTGCCAGGCCATGCACGATAGCCGCGCGCGCGCTCGTTACATTATTACCAAGAGCTCCTTGCGGGAATTTCAAGTCGGAGTTTGCGGTCGGGAATCGCGAACAAGCGTCTTTCGGCTGTCGTTCCGTTGAATCTTTCAGGACCGTTAGGCGGACGTTACAGCTGGACGCCCTTACATCTTTTAGGAACGAGCCCAGTCTCTCTGCTTCCAACCCCGCGCACTCCACACCCCGTTGCCGTTCGCCACTGCGCTTCTTTTCCAATCCTCGTACTCGCTAAATCTAATTCTTTCTTCTCTTCTTTCTATCGAGGAAAAGTCGCGTTTGACACAACTGCATACGAATTGCAATATGTCCTTGCTTCCCAGTGTTCATCTACGCGTAGTGTTAATGGATAAATAGAAACATACGAAATTGGCAATGCGAAGAGACAAGCATTCGCATTGTGAGTATTTCAAGGGCTTGTTCCGCGTTAGTCGAAAATATGTGGCAGCCCTCTCTGTATGTGGTGTGAGGGTGGCGTGGGTTGAGGTAGGTTCAGGGGTCTCGTAGCCGGCGCGGCGCGGCAGTGGAGGAAGGAAGAAGAGACGGTAAGAAGCGCTGGTGCTCGACGGGGCGGCTAATGACATTACCAGCGGCGAGAGAAGGAGCAAGAGCAAAGAAGAGTCGCCGCGCCGCGCCGCGCCGCGCCGCGCTGGATGGATACACAGATACAACCGAGGGGAAGGTCCGACTGAGAAAGACGAACCGGAAGTTCGAGGGAGGAAGAGAGGAGATATGCGTTGAGGAGCGAACCGGGAGGAACGAGAGAAAGGAGGGGAGAAGTCAGAAGAGAGAAGTTAAGTGGCCGGTCGTCTATGTGGTCCGATTACCCCAGGATTATATTCCAAGTATTGCTATTATCCGAGGAGTTTCCTAGGAAGGCAATTTTCGAAATATTTAAAATACATAGCATTAAGGTGGCTAAGCCGCCCCCTTATTATAAAATAGTCCCCGCGAAGGCTGCCTATATACGTAATACCCCCAGAACGGCCGCCCAGGAACACAGAGGGTCTTTCACGAGAAGCTGCTGCTCTCGCTCCGCTACGCTACACGCTTCCTTCCGTCGAGATCGCACAGTGAAATTATGAGCGCTAGCTTTGCCAGTAGGTACCTACCAATTTCTTCCGGCTCCGTCCTTGCCGTCTCGCTGTTCGTCCCCGCGCTTGCCTATAGGCCTCGTAAATACTAATTCTACCTGGCTCGACACCGCTCGCAGCTACGCACTACCCTCGGAATGCAATGCAAACACCTAGCTGGACCGATCGCGTGTTGTAACTGGATTTCGCAGCCGAGAGAAGCTCATGACGGACACGAGGCGAAGCCGAAGATCTATGTTGGGAGGACCTTCCTGCCTTCGGGCAGAGAGTACCGTATGGATTGATGAATTAATCTTGATGCGAGGGGTAATCGAATCGAGGGGAGGCGTAGGTGGAATTGGAAGTGGCATAACTCTCTCGGTATCGGATAGCGCAGTGAGTAAAGGGAGTGTGAGTCGAGCCCCTCTCTCTTCTCTTCCTACGGTTGCTCGGCTAAAGGAGGGTGGCGGAGGGCCGCGCGCATTTTAATACATCAAACTTTTCAATTTTGGCGCGCGCTCCGTATCGCACGCGCTCCTCTCCAGTACCGCACCGTCGAAATGACGCTCCTGATATATCGCTTACGTGGCCCGTTACACGTTGATCAACGTGGAATCGATACGCGTGCCTGCCTGCCTGCCTGCCTGCCTGGCGGACGTAAGCCGAGCCGAGCCGAGCCGAGCTCTACCTCCACCTCGAGAGGCCAGAGGGTAGCTTGTCGCGCACCCCCCAGTCATAGAGACCACGATCTACAACCCTGCCGATTCCACCGTAGCCGCGCCACCGACGTCTACCAGAAAGAGAGGAGAGAGATCGCCAGGCAGCTCGACAGAGAGAAAAATTGTCGATGCGCGAGAAGACAATCAAGGCCGTACAGCAAAAACACTAATTTAAACGGGACGAAGGAAATATGTAGTCACATCCGGTGTATCAGGATGAATGGCGCCCGGTTACTACGGTTCACGATTTACTGTCCTGCCACTCGTTTTTTTCCTACTAGCACCGCCCGTGGGGCTCCTGCAGCCGTTCCTCGCCGACGCATTGGGACGTCCTTGCTTCTCCCTGGGCCATACATATGGTTCGCGCGAAACATCCCGACTATACTTGTGCACTAAACTCGATCCAGGCCGTTCGCATCGAGTAGAGGTTACGTCTGATCAAGCGAGAGGACACGCTGCCACGGAAACGATGAAAGCATCGAGATAGAGGAGTCGACGCTCTGGAGAGCGTGCCGGGACGACGATTCGGCTGGTAAAGCCGTTATTGCCAAAAAGGATAATGCGAGGGAAGATTAAATTTTGTTCGAGTCGCCCTTTCAAGCTTGGGCGACCACGGCGAGATCACGCTTCGCTACTGCAGCCACTGCTCTTTCTCGCCGGTTGTATTATTGTGTACACTTTTACCGAGAGTGCCGCTCCTCTCTTCACTCTGTTCCTGCAACCTCGTGAGCCCGTACGACACGCAAAGCCTTCTTCATTTTTCCTCTGGCCCTCGTGTCTAGCGCTACCCTGCGACAACACTTTTTTTTCCTCCACTCTCTCCCCCCCCCCCCTCTCTCTCTCTCTCTCTCTCTCTCTCTCTATCTGCCACTTCTATCTCTGTGGTTTACGACACTTTTTCAGCAGGGAAACTGTTGCGCTGACAACCAGCGTTGTGGCCGTGCTTTGCCAGATCCTTTGAAAAAATGTTTCGACAGCCTCATTAGAAAGAGGACGCGTCTAATTTGCGAAATGATAGGATCGCCAGCTCGGCCGCTGGACAAAGGACAATCTATATTTAAATTCCGCTTCACTAAAGCTCTTAATCCGCGGAAAATCCAGTCAGAGTGCGAGCAGGAGTCTCGCGCAACGAATCCCCGGTGCAACTTGTGCTTTGGGGTCGACACGAAAATATTTAATAACCGTGTTCCCTTCCAACAATGAGAGGGACTTTTTTTCGTGCGTCGGGCAGCTGCTGTATTTGCGGCTGTTTTGTAAGGGTGTGGTAGACAGCATAAGAGAGTCTCAGAATTTCATGAGTTCGCATTAGCCCGTGCCGCATCAATTAGGTATTTTAATCGAAAAGGCCGGGCTCCGGGCTCTCTGGGTTCGCGGCGCCAGCGTGGCGAATAGTTGCGATATAGCAGTAGTACGGTGCGAGCATTACGATACACCAGACCAGGCATGCACGGAGAATTGGAACGTGGTTGCGTTAACATAATGGAATTCCGCGGAATGTTATACCCATTATACATAGCCGATTGCGTCATGAGACCGATATACACTGACGATAGAAAAATAATATAGCGACTGGTCAAAGTGGCGTGGTCGTAGACGTAGACGACGGCGAGCGGCGCGGCGGCTGTGAAGAGACGGTACGGTACGGGACGGGACGGGACGGGACGGGACGGAATGGAATGGGACGGGACGGGGCAAGGATGACTCGCAATGTTTCAATTTCCTAGATTAACTAAGAACGTCGCGCGCCTGCCTGGCTACCTGCCCCCCTCTGCCCCGCTCTGCCCCGCTCTGCCCCCCTCTGGCAGCCCTCCTCTTTCCTCACCATCACCTTCTTTCTATGGAGCCTCGCCTAACTCGAGCTTAAATCCAATGCCCCCTTCCCCGTCCGTTTTATCATTATGCTAACACGGAGTTGGTCCAAGTTAAAGCAGAAAAGTGCGCACTCCTCGCGGATCGCCGCCAGGGCAAAATGGTTGATGGGGCCTTTTCTCTCTCACTCTCTCTGTCTCTCTGTCTCTCTGTCTCTCTGCCTTCCTTTCCTTCGAGTGGAAATCGGCTGTCGGCGTAATCGGAACGTACGTGTGGCGAAACGCGTAGCTGGCGAGTGTGCGAAAGCAGAGTGGAGCGGGAGTGCGAGCGTGGTTACTAGCTGTTCGTTTAATAACTTGCACCGGTGGCGGACGATAAATAATGCAGGAGACACCGTCGTCCCGATGTAATTAACGAGAACAGTCGATACCCGGTGTGTGTCACGTATGCGCGAACGAGCGCAGTCAATATTTGTCATTCGTTTTAACAAAAAGAACGTTACAAAACGGCCGGGATGCTCCGGCCAAATATTGACTATGCTCATTGACGTTCATTGATACTCTCAATTAGTGCGTGCCGTTGAAGCCGATCGCCCGGTAATTGGACCTTTCGGCCAAAGGCACGGACTTCCCGTTAGACACGACGTTTCGAGTAAAAACGATCACCCCTCCTAATTGGAAGTATCGCTTGCTTGCCGGCCTGCCGCCTCCACTATGTCTATCGCACGAAGCCTCCGCTCACTCCACTCCTCCTACGTTACTCTCCGATCTAACGCCAATACCCGCCGCCCAATTATAAACCGCTTTGCTATCACTGCCGCGCGTTAATATTATAGTGCAATAAAAAATCTGCCAGACCGGCTGCTCGTTTCTTTGTGCGCGCGCTCTACGCGCGGGAAATGGAACGTTAAGGGAGGACGGAGCTTAATCCTATGTCGAACCAGTCTTTCTCGAGCCCCTCGAAAGACAAGCCTTCTCGCTAATGAGAAATTCACGAATATCCGAGCTATAGAAATGAGTGTAATACAATAGAACTTTCATAAGACTTACCCTTTCCTCCTCGCGAATCATCTCGGCGATGCCAGGCTTGATCTCGAGGTCATCCCCGGTGCCGGACTGATTGCCAGTCTGCTGCTGATGATGTTGCTGCTGCTGTTGCTGCTGCTGCTGCTGCTGCTGCTGCTGCTGCTGTTGTTGCTGCTGCTGCTGCTGCTGTTGCTGTTGTTGCTGCTGTTGCTGCTGTTGAACGGTGAGTTGGCCGTGGCTGCCGAGGTGGTTGACGCCGGCGTGTGGGCCGGAAGTCACGTGGCCGGGCACGTGGTGAGCGGATACAGAGTGCGAGCCCTGTTGACCAGGTCCCGGGGGTGGCGGCGGGGGCGGTAACGGTAGCGATACCGGAAGTTCCTGCAGATTGATTTGCGGGGTGACCGAGACACTAGGCGTGCCGGGGGAGCCGAGGGAGCGTGGTGTCGAGCTGCTCGGTAGCATGGCGTGTACCTCCGGTACGACCACCCCGTTACTTGGATCTTGATCGTCCCCGAGTGACCCGCTGGCTATACGATCGGGACTACTACCCGGGGGCGATCTCTCCCCGGATATTCGACGTCTTTTCTTTCTGTGCATCGCCGCGGCGTTGACCGCCTCCTCGAGACTCGGCCTCGATGTCAACTCTTGCTCGCTGTTAACATCGGCGAGGCCGCGGATCTTGAGACTCTCGGCGACTTTGAGCAGAGGGCCGATTTGCTCTTGGGAGACATTTATCTCTCCCTTGTACATAAACTCGACGGCAGCTTTGAGTTCCGGCCACTTGATGTCCTTCATTATGACTATCGGGTGTTGGCAGGGATTGTCGAAGAAGAGGGCCTGGAAGTACGGGCTGCAAGCCGAGAGTACCATCTTGTGGGCTTTTACACTGTGCCCGTCGCAGGCTAGGGTCACGTCAACGAAGCTCTCGCTCTGCAGGAGCTGGTCGAAGACATTCGTCAGATTTGTTTGGTAGTTGTTCCACCTCAGGCAAAACTGCTGGGGCGACCCAGCACCGCTTTGCTGCGTCATGATCGGCACGATTCTTGATTCCAAACTCTCGTACGTTGTCTCCTTCTTCTCACCTCCCGCGCCTCCACAACCACCACCACCACCACCACCACCACCACCTTCTCCTCCACAGCCGATCACGGCTCTCTTGCCCCTTTTTCCTTGAGATCTTCACCGGTCTCCTGTCCCTCGGCACGCTTCCGGCCTCTTCCTTGCTTCCGATGCGTCCTCTTCCGGTCCTCTTCGACCGACTTCTCTTCCCTCCTACCGCGCTCCAGTCCACCACCAAATTGATTTATCGGCCCGTCAGGATCGCGTCAACAGCCAGGCCGCATCTGCAAAACAGCGGTGGTGGGATTGCTTGTTGCAGGACACGCGATTCTCTTTGGGGGCGTGCGTGACACTGGGCCACGCGGCACTGCTCTTCTTACTGCTGGCTGCTGCTGTTGCTGGTGCTGCTGGCACAGCTGTCAAACGTGCGCCAAGAACTCGGGGATCCTCCCGACCAACAACCCGCGATAAAGCATCGCTTTCTACCTCGTCACTCTCGAGAAACCGTGTTCCTCTTTCGCCCTCGCTATGTCCTCTCGCTATATCAATATATATATATATATATATATATATATATATTTCTCTCTCTCTCTCTCTCCCTCTCCCTCTCTCCCCCCTCTTTCTCTCACTATCTATCTATCTCGCGCGGCAGTCACTCAAGCGACGAAGAACCCTCGAACGTCCGGGGATGTTTCTCTCGCGGGACACATCCCCCCGGTGAGCGCGCGCTGCTACCAATCACAAGAGTGTCCCGCGCTCGGAGACTACGACTCAATAGTTCACTTGACTCTCCTCGACGCTAGAGCAGCGGCGACATGTCTCACCAGGAAGCACCAACACCAGCACCGCTCGTCTCTTTCTCTCAGCAGTGTGCCAGGCTCTATCTCTCCGATGGAGAGTGAATGTCGTGCGCGCGGTAACTTTGACAGCAGTGATTGGGATCAGTGCAACAACACTCTCGACTGACTCTGACTGGAGCGAGCGAGCGGGCGCGCGCGTTTCGCGGATCGGCGGGAAAAAGGCGCGCGGCGACACGAATCAACCAACGACTGAACGAACGAACGAACGAACGAACGAACGAACGAACGAACGAGCGAGCGAGCGAGCGAGCGAACGACCGACGAACGAAGGTAGGAAGGAATGAAAGAACTCGTGGTAGGTGCGTGCGAGAGAGCGTGGATATGCGCGGGCGCGCGCGCGCTCGGCGACTCAGCTGCGCACGGTGGAAGCAGATGGGCAGGGCAACGAGCGACGTACGATGTGCACCCCGTGACGAGCGCGTCGCGACTGAGCGGCTCGCCGCGCCGGCGGTTCGCTCGAGTGCCTGTGGAGGCGGCGGCGGCGGTGGCGGCGGCGTCGGCGTCGGCGGCGGTGGTGGCGGCAAGCGGCAGGTTCTCTGCTCTCGGTGTGCCGGCACGGAGCGCCGATAGCACCGTGCCTGCCTTGCTCGCGCCTCGGTCAACTCGTTCGTTTCTAGTTGCTTCTAGACACGTTTCTCTAGATACGCTCGCGATATACCACGCGATATACCACGCGACTCGGAACCGGGCTGCAACTTTTTGCGCGCGCTTCCACGGAAGACAAAGATAAAGACAGAGACAAAGAGAAAAGCTTGGCAAAGAAGAGAGTAGGCGCACGGATGTTCGCGGGAAGGAACGCGGCAGCCGACGGCACCCTCTCGGCGACTGCTCTTCCGGGTGGATGAGGCTCGCGGAGAGCGTGCAGGGTGCTCGGTGCTCGGTGCTCTCCCGCTCGGACGCGGGACCGTGGGCCGACGGTGTGACGGTGCGAGGAGGAGGAAGCGCGTGCGTGCGCCCGGGTGCAACAGAGAGTGCATCCGGCCGAGGAAGCGAACGGGGTAGGCGCTCGCCGCCGCGTGGCAAGGCGCGGCGAGGTGAGACGACGGGCGGAGGGCCGGCCGTGAGGGAGGAGGGACGGGCGGGCGGGTGGGTGGTTGGCCGGGGGGGGGAAGGGGCCCGGCGGGGGGAGGGGGGGGGGGCGACGGTTGTGGCAAGTAAGAAGGAGCGGGCACCACGGGAAAGGAGGGAAAAGGAGAGAGCGGCGGCGGTGGTGGTGGCCGCGGGAAAAGGAGGAACGGACGGACGGACGGACGGACGAGAAGGCGAGAGCGCGCACGAGATGGAAATGCACGCGGGAGAGGGAGGGACTGGGGGGGGGGGGGGGGAGAGGGAGAGAGACCGAGTGTGTGTGTGTATGTGTGGAAGAGAGAGAGAGAGAGAGAGAGAGAGAGAGAGAGAGAGAGAGAGAGAGGGCGAACGAGTGCGCGGGTGGAGGTGCCTACCTAGCTCTCGCGCGTCCTCGCGTTCCCCTCGCACCGCCGTGACATCGGCCAATCGTGTGGCGCACCTTCCGATCGGACGCGCCGACAGGCGCCGCCCCCGAAGACCGCCTCATACCGCCTCTACCTCTCTTTCCCTCTTTTGATCGATTTCGCACTCCGTTCACCGCGAGCAAGAGGCGAATTCTATCGTGCGCACCGGGGGCCCTCCGATCGGCCTCCCCAAACCTCCACCGGTCGCCACTCGAGGAGGTCAGCCTGCCCAACTGCCCATGCCCGGCCTCATCCTCGTCCTCGTCCTCGTCCTCGCCCTCGCCCGTGTACTCGTACTCGTACTCGTACTCGTACTCGTACTCGACGCACCAGCCCCCATTTCGCCGACTCCCTTACCCTACGCCTGGCAAACTTGTATCGCAAAATTTGATTGTCTTACAAGAGACCCCAAACATTCGCGAGGAGCGAGGCGCGCGTCCTTTATCGAGACGAGCAAATCTTACTTTATGCATTTATTAAACGAATCTGATGGAGCCGACAGACAATCAAAAAAAGACTGTTTCTGTGTGTGCCTATGCCGAAGAACTGGCGCACAACGCACAAATAGAGATACGGGCGGAACGCGTTGGCGTTTGAGTAGAATAGGTTTGTCGCTTAGAGGCGCTGGACATTCAAAGGCCCTTGTATGCGTTAGCAACTACTGAAACCCTCCAGTTTCCAAAAGGAAGCTCTCGGCCCAGGATTCGAGTCAAGTGATTTCAACGAGGTAGCGGCAGCAGCCTTTTAACTCCGGTACAAAAGGATTTCTCTTGGAACCGAATGCCGACATGAAAGATGGGTTCGAGGGGGAGAAAGTGCAGACTGGGGTGACCCAGGAAGGCAGGAACCCTTTGGACAGGGGCAAGGTCATATGCCAGAGGAATATACTGGCGATCGGTGCACGTGTTTCGCGGCGAGCCAGGGCAGAGAAAAAATGTCGGACGGCTCGTGGGGTCCAGCCGACTGCAGGACTAATTGAATTACAGCGGGAAAACGATTACGCGATGGGCAACGATAGCCGTCGTTTTATGGAGACAAGCAAGAATATTAACGAGCGAATTTAGGGAGCCGTGCTTCCCGATAACGGAGTTACGGCTCGCCGCTGGAAAGGAGAGATGGCCGCTGTAATGAAATTAAGGGCACAAAGAGACGTCTCGCGTCTGTCCCTTCGAGGCCGACAGACACTCCTAAATGGCTATTAGCGCGAATTTTGGGACTAGTCCGATGGTCCACCCTCTCCTTCCCCCCCCCTATCTTTCCTGTCCCTTTACTCCTTTCAAAGATGCGCAACCCCACGTGCGAGTTTTCACTATTACCTTTATTAACACTCATACCAGCAACTACACAAGCAACGCACCCTCCAAAGTCCCCTGCACCACTCAACGTACCACTCTTCGAGAGAGAGAGAGAGAGAGAGAGAGAGAGCGCGCGGTACGTCACCACGCACCAAGAAAATTCAGTTGGAATAGAATTCCAGCAGCGGCACGTGCTAGATAGTAACCAATTCCAAAAAGACTCGACAGTTTACCGCGGGACTAGGGAAAAGTCGCGAAATTGATTTCCCCTGTAAACTGGATGCTTGGTGAGGCGGTGGCGGTGGCGGTGGCGGTGGCGGTGGCGTGACGCACCCTTCGTGGGGGGACAAGCCTCAGAAAATACAGGAGGATGTTCGCGATAGTTTCCCTAGGGTTCTCGTGATTTTTTGAAAAAACCACACCAACGGGAGGTAGGCAGATAGAGGAAGAGAGCGAGGCGAACGAGGTTTTCGGTGGTATCCGTTAAGCCGTGGATCATCGCCGCTCGTGGTAACGCGCGGGGTAGCACAGCCATAACGCTCGTATTTCTCATATCGCTGATACTTTCGCCGTGTAGGCTAGCGGGGAGAGAGAGAAAGAGCCGTGTAAGGGTGCGCGGAACCCGGACACCGAGGGCTGGGAGGGGTCCGCGAGGTCATAAATTTTACTAGGTAATATTGTTTAACTGCAAACAGTATACTAACGCCGGTGCACCGCCGGGCGAAATGGAAAAATTTCGCCTCGCCGGTAGTGCTTCATCTGCAGGGCGAGTTGGCGAACTGGGGAACACGCCGACATGTTTCCATGCCGCTCGAGAAGAAGAAACGTAAATCCCGATCGGTTCATTCGGACTCCTTGCCGCCACGTTTCCGTACTTTCGTAGTTGCCGTCGGCGAAACGAAAAATTCGCGCGAGGCCAGCCTGGAAGGCGAAGCCTTGTAACAAGGGGACGACAGTACTTTCTCGACGGTAATACGGGCGTCCTGCTCCCAGGGGCCAGTTATGAAAAAATACGAGATGAGAAAAATGGAGGTAACGGGCGAGGGCGAGGCTGTACGGTCTGCACGATGCAACGAAATAAAACCGTAAAGTACCGCTGTCGGGATTTCCGCGCCTCCTCCCCTCCACTGGGAGCGAGAGAGAGTTCCCTCGTCTTCGGAGATCCGGTGGCCCCGCTAATGCCAATTTCGCGAGCTAACGTTCCTCTCAAACGAGCCCCCGCACCTCCCCTTCGCCGCGCCGTCTCAATCACCAGATGCGGACCACCTTCTTCTTCTCCTACTTGGAGGCTTCCGTGCCACCGCACACTGAACCTGCGATACTTCCATGCCAGCCGCCATTCAGAACTTCATGTCGAGTGAACACGAAATTCACGGCTGCTCGAGAGTGTCGTGCAACGCACCGGCACACACGCGCACTCGAAGAAAGGCACGGATAAAGGGACAAGTACGCGCGCTAGTGATCATCAGTACTCTCTCCCTCTATGAACCTTTACGGATAGGTACAACTGAATGCTCGCACTTCTGAGCAGTGCTCGCATGCTCCCTTTTTCATTCGACGCTCTCGTCGAGTTAATTCTTCTAAATACATATAGTGGCGCGCATCACTGGCCTTTCGTACCCATCTCTGTCTCTCTCTAAGAGAGGGAGAGTATTCCATCATCATCGTCCGCCGTTGGTTCAGTCTGCTCTCGCGTTCCCGCGGTATTGATAGGGACATGGAAATATAATTGTGCGTCCAAGTGTGAGTACGTATTGAATTGAATGCGGGCGCGCCTCCCTCGAAAAGGAAAAGTAGCGTTCGAGCGGTGCTGGTGTCATTAAAATCGCTGGCTGATCCCCCCGGTGTGACGGCGTTTACGGGGTAAACCGAGCGTGTCGAGGCCGAAGGGCAGGAAGGAGCGCAGAGTGTGGTGGTGCAGCAGGTAGACGCGAAGGCCCTCGCGCACCAGGAACTCGAGGCAAAGGCGAAAGAAATGGTGTGGGGAGTGTGACAGCAAGCAGTGCTACGATGTTAAGGAGAAGTGTGGGCGACGACACGACGACACGACGACACGCGTGTCGCCCATAGTCGCCTTGGCGGCAGCCGGCCGGCTTGGAATTAGCCATTTCCACGGTAATCGTTAGCCAGCGCGCCCGGCTTCGGACGGTGTTGGGCCGCCTCCCCCTGGAATTACAGAGAGACGGCAGCAGCCTTCTACGTATTGTACAAGAACAATGAGCAAAGAGAAATATTGATGATGCTGCTGCCGTGCGGCTAAGCGAGCGAGCCGGCTCTCCTACTGCCACTGCCTTCCTCCCTTCTCCACCCTCTCTCACTCGCTCACTCGCTCACTCGCTCACTCTCTTTCTCTCTCACCCTCTCTCAACCATCGCTGTCTCTGTCTGCTTGCGAGTGGATGCGTGTGTAGAGCGTGAAAGGAGCGTAGTGCGTACGGAGCGGCGGCGGCGGCTTCTAGCCTGCCAGCAGAACCAAAGGCGCGCGAGTGAGCGACCGGGAGAGGGAAGAAGGCAGTGCAGAGTGCACAGAGTGAGAGCTCGAAGAAGAGAGAGGCCTCGAAGTGGCGGAAAGCGCGAGAGCGAGAACACGCGATAGAAGCGTGTGTAGTGTGTAGTGTGTAGTGTGTAGTGTGTAGGTCGTGCAGGAAAGGGTAAAGGAGAGGGCGAGAAGGAAACACGAGGGGGATAAGCTGGAGAAAGATGGCCAGAGAGCAAGGGGTAGGCAGAGCCGGGGCGCGAGAGAGGAGAATCGAGAGGAGAATGGGGAAGGCCTGAGAGAGAAGAGGAGGGTAGAACTTGGCGGCTGGAAGGCGCGCGAGGGAGAAGAGCAGGGTGCGGGCGGAGGCGAGAGGGAGAGAGTTATATGCTTAATATTTCAGCATCGCGAAATTCTGCCCCTGAATCATTAATCGCCTACCCCTGCGGTGCCTAGTCGAGTCTCTCGCCTCGCCTCGCCTCGCCTCGCCTCGTCTCGCCTCGTCTCGCCTCCTCAGCATCGCTCACTCTCCCTCTCGCACCCAGTCTCACACCACTCACACCCCCTTGTCCTTCTCTCGCGACTCCCTCCTGCACGAGCCGGCAACGAAGCGAAGCCGCGCGGCTAGGAGAGAGCCGCCACGCCACGCCGTAATATTTCGAGTCCTCGCCCGATGTAGGAATAGACTCTCGCCCCCCCCCCCCCCCCCCCAACCCCCAACCCCCCCGGCCCCAATCCCCCTCATCATCCTCCTTCGCCTCACCCTTCCTCTCTGCCGCGCTCGCGCGCGCCCAGACTAAGCCGTAATTAACCCCCTGATTAATTACCGCGGCTCGATTCTATGGGTACTGGAGCGCTGGAGCGGCGGAGCGCGCGCGAGATCGCGAGCAGCCGAAATCTTAGTCCTCGAGTTCTGCTCCCCCGTAATTCTACCTATTTCGCCAATTGGAAATCGAGCCCATCCCGCTGCACTCCTCTGACCGATCGTCCCTGAATTTATGGCAAGTATCGTCGATGGTGCCCTCGGCCTACCCTACTGATTAATTTCGATGAAGGATCTTCCTACCGACTCTATAATCCTACTCGCCCGCGCCCTGCCAACTTACTTCTCCCTGCTTTCTTTCACCCAACTTTTTTATAATGATTCATGTGTTTGCACATCAGTCACGTTACGCGTTGGTAATCCCTGTAGCCTTTTCCACAGTGCACCAGCTGTACTTGGGAAATGCCACGACTAGATAGCAGCGATCTTTCGTTTCTACAGGGTGTATCAAAATGTTATAAGAAATCAGAGTTCCCAGGGGCTGGAATTAGTGCGTGAAAAGTATGCCGCGTTTGCAAGCGTGCGATCATGGGGTCAGCACATAGTGCGTGACAGCCTGTCCACCGGTGGCAGCACTGTGGGGTGTACCTAATGCAAAGTTGGAGCGACCCCATCTATTTTCTTCGCATCAATCAACTATCCTGCTTACCATACAGCAGACAATGACACCTGAATGTTCGGACGGTGCGGTCTGGCGTGACGGCCGCGGTAGAGTAAGATCGACGAAAGGTAGGAATAGAATAAGCGGACACATGTTTAAGACGGAAGGATCGGTGGGCAGTAAGTTGGCAAGGGAAGATTTGGCAGGAGGTGATAGGTGCGGTAACGAGGTGGGCCGGCGATCATTGTACTCGAGCAAAGCTCTCGCGTACGAGGGTTCTGGCAGAGAGCAGCAGTTACTAGTTGTAGGTGGGCGTGCGGCATGGCTTGGCATGGCATGGCAGGGTAGAGGAGGCAGCAGCAGTAGCAGTAGCAGCAGCAGTAGTAGAAGCAGTAGAGAGGCGGCGGAGGCAGCGGCAGGTTAACGTTGCAGAAAGGGGTGGCATAGAAGGCTGGGGGTGTGTGGCGTGGGAGGCGGAGGGTGGCAGGGGGTGGCTGTAGTGGGTGGCCGGGTTGTAGGGAACAATGATATCGGGTATTTGATTTGTAACCGACGACAATACCGACTTGCGACCCCGCATTTCATCCCTCGTCTCGCTCTCGCGCGACAGCCCCTCGCCTCCACCACTCTTGCACCGCGCTCCAGCCACTCCGTATTCCTCCAGCGAGAGCTCCCCTGCACCCACACCCATGTATCGATGACTCTAGCTATACGGCCCACCTTCTATACCTGCATCTCCTCCACGTATATCTACACTTACGGCACATTCAGCACACACGGCTGAAGGGTATACGTGTACCTAAAGGGCCGCCACAGGGCAAGCAGGGCTATCGATAGGAGCAAATGTCACTGTTGCGCCGGGGCTTTTCCTCTCCGCATTCTGCGTCCTACTGCTACTGTTGCTGCTCCTGCTATTGCCGCTGCTGCCACTGCTGCTGCTGCTGCTGCTGCTGCTGCTGCTGCTGCTGCTATACCTCGATACGAATCGCTATCGAGCGTCTGCCACTCCACGAATCACCCGTAAGGTTCACTTTATTTGCATGGCCTCGAGGGTGCTCACTCACTCTTTTTTATACTTTCCCATGATGCTCTTCTTTTCGCCCTCGCGAGAATGAGCGAGGTTGACTGCTCCTCCACAGTGGAGGAGATGCTGTTCTCCTTCATGAGAATGTACTAGTTCTAATTCCTCCTCTTTCAGATACCACCACGAAGCAGCCGGGCGGCACTCGAGAGAAACAGAGACAGCAGTATCATGGTGAAAATGTCATCTTGAGTGTTCGCAGTCGAAAATACGAGGAGCTCGGCTGGTACATAAGTGGCTAGACTACTCGGCATTAAGATGAGAACTTGGCGAGACTGACTTTCGTTCTAATAGCAAGTATAATTGGAATATTGCTCGCATTCTCTGATGTCTTTATTTGAGTTTGCAGGATGATCTGGTGCTAGATTGATAGAGGGCCGGGCCCCACGGCAACGCAGGGATCAAGGAAACTAGAAGCGCGAGGAGGCGAGGCTCGGGCAGGCCGTACTCGTGAAGCGCGAGTAAGAAGAAAAAAGAAGGGAAGGAAGTGGAGAGAGGAAGCGAGAGGAAGCGAGAGGAAGCGAGAGGACGGTGGAAGAAGAGGAAATGCAGGCCGGCTGGCCGTGCCATCTCACGAACGTACGTACATATTTGGCGGAAGACGGCCCCGGCAGCCAGGTGCAACGGACCTATTGACGTGTTAATTGCACCTGAATAATTGAAGGGGACCACCACTCGGTAGAGCGGTGCTCCGTCCTTTCAAAATCTCTCCCGATCTCGTTAACTCTCTCACTCTCGCTTCCTCTAGCCGCCGAGGCACGACGCCCACGACAGCTTGACCGAGGGAGATAGAGCAGAGAGAACTACCCTCACCCTCTCGAATATTTTTATCGCCATCTAATCCTCTAATGAACTCGTTGAATCTAATCAATTTATTCACTAGAAAATGTCATCGCGTTACATTTCCTTTGGAGGGAAGGTTCTCTCATTGAGAAAGCGTGGAGGAGCATGGCATCGGTCGGACAAGTTTGATCGACGACGCATCGTTCGGCATAGTACAGACAGATAAGTTGTATGCAATCGGAAAGAGGGAGAATTGCCGGGCGGAGGTCTGAATTATTGAGGATTTAGCAGTGTATCGCACCGGGAGGGAAGGGTTCTCGGTGATCGTAAGAATATCTAACCTCGACGTGGCTCCCTCTATTATTCAATGGCTGTCCTCCCCGTGTTGGGGTAAAACGCGCTACTAGAAAGCTCGAAAGCTCGATCGTACCACTTATGCCCGATCGCTCGGCCGTCCGTGTTCTCCAACCCGCTCACTCCTTTTCCTTTCTCCCTTTCTACCTTTATCCCTTTATCCCCTCTCGGCCTCTTCACCTCCTATTCTCTACCATCTCGATACGCTTGGCATCCATCTCCCTTCACCCTCTTCCCCGACATGTAAGAACCACAGGCCAAGAAATCGATGGATTCCCACATAACTAATAAGACTGATTGATTTCCAATATGCGAGTCAGCGCGAAGCACTGTCAGAACGTTAAAGGAGCTTGGCGAGGACAGCGTCGCGTCGCGCTGCCCGATGGAAGGTGTGATTGATATTTAGTCATGTCACGTGGCAGTTAAGAGGATTAAGGTATGGCGAGGTAGTCTATCCGTGTTAGGAGTAGCCGACTACCGACTATGCGTCGCCTCCAACTCCCGAGATCCAACGGAAGCTGGATTCTCCGGCCTCCATTCATCCCCTCGCCGCCCCTCGCCGCCCCTCGCCGCCCCTCGGCCTCCTAACGCTCTAAGGGTTCCAATTCGCCGGACACGTAGAACACGCCGATTCTGATTACAGTTAAACCGCTCGGCTGGCCGAAATCCGTTACCACGGCGATGGATACTAATCGTACATGATAGCTCGTCACTCGGACTACCATTCTATCTAGTATACCTCCTCACCTTTTGGGAACTTGGAGATTCTCAAATACTCTTGACACACGAGCTTGAGATATATGTAAAAGAAATCCATATTTGCATAAACATCCGGAGTCCGTTGAAGAGGGTAAATGAAGGGAGCGGTTGGGTCGGCCTGTAATACTGAACTTGGAAAGCAAAGTAATAATAGCGGAGCGGTGTGATGCGGCATTCATATGGAGCGGAGCATACTCGAGTTCTTATCCGGGAGGAAAGTTTGGATAGAGAGAACTATGGAGCAATGGCAGAGGTAGCGGGCCCGAAATCGAGACTTTGAAGGACGAGTAAGGTTGGGTCGGGCTGGGGGAGAGGGGGTGGGTGGAAGAGGGCGCGCCAGGGCAAAAAGCTCGTTTCGGGATCACGGTAGGTACGTTCTCGTATTCCGGGGCAGAAGATTAAAATCGGAAAAAAGTAATTTCGATGGAGCGCTTAGCTATTTCTGAAACGCATGCATGCCTCGGAATGGCCGATTACTTTTCCCGATTCGACTGGCGTGGATATGGACGGGGTACGGGCGGGGTACGGGCGGCGGGGCGGGGGGGGGGGGGGGCAACGCCAGGCGCCAGATAGAATCGCATACCATATTGATAAATCTCCCCCTGTCGTGCCGCTTAACAACGGCACACGAGACACGTAACCCGAAAACGGCTAACGGCTCGATTCATATTAGAAACAGCTCGATGAATTACTGACAATCGGCATCTATTCCCGGCCGGAGCGTTACTCCGAAATAGGAGGAAATGGCGAAAACAAGGCAGACAAGTTCCATACGAGCCGGCACGCTTCTATACATGGAACGGATTAGAGGAAAGGTACGCCAGGTGCCAAAAAAGCTCATTAAAAGAATCGCACCAGAGCGTATGATAGACCGACCCGTCTCGGAATTCTCAGGTATTTACGATCAGCCCTAGTTCTTAGGATTTGCCATTCAAGTGCGGCCGCTCGATAGATCCGTAGCCGTCGCAGAGGCCAAGCGGGGCTAGTTAACGGGATCGTAGGTTAAGGCTCGAGAACCGATTCCTCTTGGCTCCTTCCACAATCCATAATATACGATCCTACATGATTCTGCTCCGCGTATCACAATCGCCCTCCAGGCAACCTATTCTAGGAGCCAGTGACCTCTACTTGCGTATACAGATCGTCCTGCCGGTGCCGCTCTGCAACCTTATCCTCCCTAATCACTGATTAGCTAATTAATCCCTTGATATTTCCCTTCTTCCTTCGGAGCTACAGTTTCTTGGAAACTCTCAATTCCTCCAAAGTTATACAAGGAAGAAGCGTGGGCAGCTCCATTAAGATTTGTGCGAGCGCATAGAAGCGAGCACGCGAGAAGGATGGAGTGGGAGGGGACGGATTAGATTGGATGAAATTAGATTAAGTTGCTCGAGCTGCAAAGGGACGTACCGCAACCGTGAAGAGGTTCGATTGCCATTCGAGAAGAAAATAACTAGCATTGGGTAGGCGCGAATCTATCGAGCAAGTACAACAATATCTGGATAAATAAACAGATAAATCTGGGAGGCTATTACTAATCGAAGCTACGAGGCTTGGGAAGCAAGACCGTGGGCGAGATACGCCCGAGACGCGTCTAATACGCGAAAGCGCCGCGACGAATTGAAGAGGCGCGCGTGCGAGAGCATAAACGCGCCGCAGACGAGATGGACGAGATGGACGAGATGATCGGTGTATGCGCGCGGGGGTGGACGCCCGGGTCATAACCATTTAAATGCCCGAGGCTGGATAAATTGTTATATTAGTCACGGCGAGTTTATATTAATACTGACCGCACAGTTTCCCTCTCGGACGCGGTCTCAATGCGACCAGAAGAGGACGGGCAAACAGTATCCGCCTAGCTCGCTCAGACGCGCGCTCTCGCTCTTGCTCTCGCTCCCGTTTCCGCGTTTTATTTAGCAGGCGTACATCGGCCGGAACTTCTCCTCTAGTCACGACTCTCCCTCTGCCCTCTGCCCTCTGCCCTTTGCCCTTTGCCCTCTGCCCTCTGCCCTTCACAGCCGAACCAACGCCACACTCCACCAGCCACACCACCCTGTGTATCAGGGCATACTCAGAGGAGCAACCCCTTTTACACTCCTCGCTTTTTCACTCGAAATAAAAAGCTTTCAGTGATTACGCTCGCCCGGAAACATTGAGGCTAACTGAATGTAACTCTCGCCGTCGGCGTCGGGATAGCCCGGTGTTAAATGAACGCCGATGTTTACGCTCTTTCCCTCCGCCCACCCTCGCTCCTCGGAGCCTCCTTCTCTGGCCCCTTGTATTTACCGGGGCTTGCACTCGTCGAGAAGAGTTCCGCGGATTCCGGGCTGTTTAGGTAATCGTGCGAAACTCGCCGTCGATATGTCGCCGGTATCTGGAGGGTCCGCTCGCTACTGGTGAACTAGCACCGAGTATACGTCTTCATTTTATCGCCGGATGCATCTGTTATTCGGCGGAGACGGGCGCCAGAAACTTTGTTGCAGGCGGGGCGGCGCCGACGGCCGATTAAAAAGCAGCTTTTCTCGAGAACGGAACAGTACTCTGCGTGTAGCTCTTGCTTGCTGTACTTGGACATTGTTGGATAAAAAGGTTGCTCAGTCGAAATATGATCGATGTCTCGGCAATCGCATCGTGGCTTTCTGACAATCGCAAAATTCAGACGATCTTGGATTGATAATGCATCCGTATATGTAATATGCGTGCGCACTCGGTGCACGCATTACAAAGCTCTGATGTAATAGTTTTATGATCGGCCGACTGTAATTTCTCGGTGACAACATTCGCTATTTCTGTCCGGCGCGGGTTTCTCCGTAATGGTCACGACCGTCGGCACGTAACGCAGATGCAAGCAATTGCAGCCGTAAACGCACCAACATTTCATCTCGAGCAAAGCTTCCTCGCAAGCGACAGAATTGTCTTTGTCGAGAAAGGAGAGAAAAGGGCGTGTGTGTTCTCTCCTTGGAACTTACCTGTAGGTCAGGCGTCTTCGTGCGCCTCCGATAACGCTGATGGCAGAGGTTGCCCCTCTTCCGTGCAAGGCACATCGCTCTCGCCCTGACACATTTGTACCCAGTGCTGCTGCTGCTGCTGCGGCCGCTGCTCCCACCTCTCCTTAACCCGTTCTGCAACAAATAGATATACCGCGTGTTAGTATAATGCGCGACATCACTTTCGAGGCAACATGTAAAAACATGTGTTCGCCAGTAGATCGAGTGTTCATTGGGCGCTCATTCTCAGATCGCAAAGCGGGACGGAAGGCAGAGTTCTCCTTCTTCCACGCTTACAATCCCATCGTTCGTTCGTTCGTAGGCATAATTTAGGTGCAGAAACGCGTTTCCTGTAAGGGGAGCGTAGTGGATTCATTGCTCGGAGGAAATAAGGAAACACGAAGGAATTAGAAACAAATGGGATGCAGCCGCTTGCCAAAGAGTACTAGGTACGCGTATTACACAACAGTGAGTCGAAAATCCGCGGCAAGTGCAGGTAATACCGAGGCGAAGATAATGGGATCAGTTGGTGGTCCCTTTAAAAGTCGAGAGGCAATAAAGAGAGTGGTCGAGCTCGTTTTCACTAGCGTGGGTGGGTATAAGGAAGTGGTGGTCGGGAACTCGAAGGATAAGTCGAAGTTGAAACGCGAGGGCGATTGGCGGGACGGTCGCGGCGTGTTAAAAAGAGGGAAGAAAGGAAGGAAGGAAGGAAGAAGGAAAGACAGGTGGATAGAACGCGGAGTGGGGGATCCAGGATCGTCCGGGATCGTCCGGGATCCGCGGTGAAGTGGGTTACAGCAATAGTTACAGCAGAATAAACCCCTCAATAATGAGTTTCGCGAGTGAATTCCCCCGGCGAGAGGAGAAAGAAAGGGGAGAGGAGGGAGAGAAGGGAGAGGAGGAAGAGGAGAAGGAGAGAGCGGTGAGGCTGAAGATAATAAAACAGAGGGACTGGGATGCAGCGGCGATGCCGCCAGGGTGATAGTAGTAACGGTGGCGTGGCTCTCGGTGAAAGTGGTGGAATGGGATGACGGGGGTGCACTCGGGGATACGAGGGTTTGCGCACCGGCAAGGGTAATAGTAAGAGGCAATAAAATATAATGAAATAACATCCAATCCAGGAGAGATATTGTGAAAATATTATTACTAACTTATTACTCCCTGGCTGCGCTCAGCTTCACCCCCTCTTCCCATCACCCACCTGCCCGTCTCTCTTTCCTCACGTTTTTCTTCATTTTCTCCATTTTCCACTTCTTCTCCAGCCCGACTATTTCACCTCCCTGGCCACCCCCCGATCCCTTCCATCCCCACCCCCACCGGACCCTTCCTACTCAAACCAAACCCACCCTGCAACCCATCCGCTCTTATTCGCTGCCTCGCTTTCTACTTAAATCCGCAAATTATCACATAAATCTGACAAGACGGTCGGTGATTTCCGAACAATAATTGATAACAAGTGGTATAAAAGACAGGAGAAAAACGCTCCCGTCTCAATGGGCTGGTATCAAGATTCCAGCGATTTCGGCTGACTCTATCGGTCAGCACCACTAATCTTGATTAAGGATGATGACAGGAATTGAAAAGGTAGTTCAGAGAAAGAGGATGTTTGGTCCGGGCACGACTTTCTTCGCGTGAGATCGGTCGATCCTAATTGTCGCCGGTAGCTCCAAAATCATTGTCTTCTCGGTGGATTCCCCCTGAAACTGACCGACTAACTGACTCCCTTTGAACGCTGGACGTTCGTCATTTGCTTTCGCGAACGGACAGAACAGAACGGTTATTCGGCCAGCGCCGCCGGTGCATTTGAAATGCAAAATACGTATACGCGCCGCTCGAATTATCTCCCGGGAAGGATCGCTTCGCGGGAAGAAGAGGGCTGGAGGAAAGGAAGGGAAAGGAAGGGAAACGAAGAGAGAAAAAAAGGGAAAACGAGATGGTGGCGATGCCAGATATCAGGGTAGATCTTAGGCGGTGACGAAAGACGGGTTATATAAAAGGCAGAGAGCCGTATGGGCTACTGGTATAGTTGCATAGGCAGTTACCCGGAGGAGGAAGGAGGAAACGACGTATATGAGCAAGAGAGGAGGACCGGGGGTGCGGGCAGAATCGGGCAGAAGCGAGCAGAAGCGGGGAGAAGCGGGGAAAAGCGGGGAGGTCTGTGCTAGTCTGCAACAATCCTATCTGCTCGTGTAAATCTCCGGGCGTCGTAACGAACCGGCAAATCGAAACTAAACGGCAGACCATGAATGGGAAATCAGAAAATAACGTTACGCCGTGCGCGAGGCCAGCCACTTCCGGTAGGGACAGACGCCGCGCCCCGCCGTACTCTCCGCTAGCCCTGCGGCCTACGTTTTCCCCCGGAATCTCTCCGAACCAAATGCAGATACTCACTCTTACTATTGTCAACACTCGCTAACTGCCAATTCTGGTACATTAGCGCCTGAAATTCTCATGCGAATCTAAACTCCTGACTTCTCAAAGCATTTGTCTCATCACTAATGCCTCATTTTACGAGATAATTGGACAATTCGAGCGGACTGCTGATGCATGCCAGTGTCATAGAATTCGAATGGATTTTCCGCTGGTATTGGCGACTCGGTGCGCGGTAATTTGCGAATAGCACCGCGATTTCAGGCCGATGGGCGCGCTTATATAAATAATCTATCGTTATGCGAAAGACCGGCATAAAGCAACCGGGGGCGGCGGAGCCAGGAGACTCGCCTCCGCAACACGCGCACGTGTTTTCCTGCACATGTTACGTAAGCAGTGTGTATCATTCCCTGCGCTGTGCTGTGCCGTTCTGTCGCTCCGCGCTCCTCCGCCCAAGTAAGACAAAGAACGGAAGATGGAGAGTGTGTGCTTCGGAGAGAGACGAAGGAAGGTCGCCAACGAAAGAAATCGGCACACGCTATTCCGCTCACAATGTAACATATACCAGGCCACGAATAATGTCTTTATCCACGCAACACCGATAGCGCACCAACTGACCTGGCAATGATAACCAGGCTCCATTACATCCGCACTCGCCTCTGCCCGCCTCTCTACCCTGCCGCCCTTCCCGGGGAATTTGTTGCAAAACAGAACCATTGAAATTCACAATCCACTCGCTACTATATGCAATTACGGTGATAGAGCACTTGGGTGCACACACACACACACACACACACACACACGCTTACGACAGAAAGAGGAGCGTGGGGAGAATTGTAGGCATATTAGTTGCTACTATTTTCATAGCTGGGAGTTTTGGAGCTAAGGTCGCGCGTGATTCCATTCCTTCGTTGTCGTAGATGTATCTTATTGCGTATAATCCATTGGTGTAAAGAGGGACGACAAAGAAATCTATGAGTAGGAAGAGGGAAACTCAAGGATGCATGTATGCACTTGATTGGCCAAGCGGTGCCACACGAGCGACTAGCGCGGAATGATCGAAATTTGGATAAGAGGCTAACGAGTAGCCGGTGGATTTCCTCTGGTTGAGTAAGAGGCTTGCGCCTCTTTCCATTGCTAGAGCAATCGGCGCGGCAGATAGTTGGTGAATCGAGGTGCATATCTGGTGCGCATGGAACCGGTAAGGCAAAAGGGGCTCCTCATCGACGCGTTACCGACGAATTAAGTAAGATTTCTCTCAGAGATGTTGGATTTCTGTTATTAATGAGAGGGGCACGCGCGCGACATTGCGTAATAGCCGGGCGGTTACTCCCGGTGCAGGCACGAATAAGATTAATGGCTTGATCGCGCCATCTTCGCCGAGTCCGAGCGATATCCATGCATGCATGCGTTGAATTTGCTACATTTCCGCTGTTAAAGAAATCGTCGGTAAAGCTCGAGTGGAATTGCGCAATCCCAGCAGCGCGGGCTACGAGCGCGTGCCACTGCCACCAGGGAATATTGTCCTTGTCGAAGACTGCCAGGCTCCGCGGTGCATGTGAGAATTAAGTGCGACATAGATACAACGTTTGCGCAATGACTAGCAATGCGACTATGGCTAGCTCCACTTTATGGATTTGCTAAGTTCTTATTCGAATTTGGCGACGTCGCTGATGAATGGAAATTCATATGTAAAATCACACCTCCGACCCGGTGATCTAATATTGCCAACGTAAACACATATTTCTTCTGTGCCGCGCGGAATTTCTAATCTCTCCTAATGGTCGATATGCACACACGTATTTCGACCGCTTTCCGTACCCTCGACCCGAATCACGTGCTCGCGCGTCAAGAGCCATCGATTATGCAGTCGACAATAATCGCGGAAAAAGCACGCTGAACCAGTACTATTCCAGCCGAATTAATATGCTAACAGCTGCCTATTCTATCGATTCGGTCGAAGGAGTGCCGATCGATCTACCAATAATCGGTCTCGCGATCCCAGAGCTCGAAAAAATCATCGGCTCTCACAATCAGTTGGACTAAGGGTGACTATAGGATTCGACTTGGGTTGGGCTTCGGGTCGGACGACATTGCATTGCCCGCGGGGTAGGCATGTACTTCTCTGTCATTACAAACGAGCTCGGCTATCGGTAGCAACGACTACCGGCGAATTTTAAATCGTATAATGCCTTTTAATTCTCTCGTCCTCGAGAACGTAACGCCGAGTTCAATTCCTCTCGCTCTTCGGATCCGCATCTTCCACCGACACACGCTGTACCGAACGGTACTAAGGGGGGCCTGCCCTTTCAATTGTAAATGTATCGTTACTCCGTTAAACGATAGCTTCGCGGAGAAAAAGAGACAAAGAAGAGAATCCGGATGAAGGAACCAGTGAGAGAAAGAGAGAGAAGTCTTTGTACGGAGCGTGGCGTTTCGGCAGGTGGACGACCGTATGAATAAAATACGGTTTCGAGTCGAAGATTTCGTGGAGTGAAGTCGAGTCGACTGCATACTATCCCGAACGAGCGGCCGCTCGTATGTATAACATGTCTCTGGCATTTGCATCGGCGCTACGAGAGCGAGAGAGCCCACTATGCCGCGGGAGTCCGTTGCGTAATATTATAATCAGCTGTTGGAAAATAAATAACTTTTTACCAGCTACGCCAGTAGAGATAACTATCTTTCCGTTTCCTGTTGACGGTTCGCTTGGGCTCGGCTTGGCCACGTGGCCGACCACCTTCACACTCATTTCTACACCAGTTACATCTACGATTGCCATCGCATCTACGGTAGACGCAGTTTTATTTGGACTGCCGAGGCTTATGGAAGTATATTCTTTCTCGAAAGAATTGCTATAGTGCCACCTCTCCATTTGATGAAGGCTTGACTCCGGAGGTTTAATAAAAGAAGAGCAGCTTTGGTTCATTATACGGGCCAGGTTAGCCGGAGAATGCGGCGTGTGAGGTCGCGAGTGGCATTGTGTACGATTGAGCAAATGAGCGGACGGAATCCGCTCGCTCGCTAGGTGGAAATGCAAAACAGAGAGCGGCGCGGCGCGGAGCGGAACGGAGCCCGGTAGCCCGAGGCTCGCGACCGGTACGGCGCTGAGCGGCGCTGAGCGGCGCGGCGCGGCGCGGCGCGGCATTGGGATATGACGAGAGCGAGGAGGAGACTGGCGCTGGCGGTTCGACGTTCTGGGGTTTGAAAGGTATCGCGAAACAAACCTTCTTTGCTCTCTTTCTACCGCCTCTTCTACATCCTCCTCTGCTACGCCGGAGAGTATGTACGCATGTATCAGGAACAATTGAGGGGGGCCTAACAGAATGCCAGCCGACATCATTCGCTCGTTCGTTTACTCGTTCGATTTAATCCCGCTCCCCCGCCGCCTGCGTAATTACCGACTCTCTCCCGGCATTCACCACAAGATCGCAACTCCCTCTCTCCGTGAGAAGGCATATATCTATCTTGGACGTGCGTACTCTGCGAAGCAGGTGAATAAAGGGTCCCAGCGGAGGAAGTTGTCGCGGAGAAAACAGGCTGCGGCTTGGATGGGTCAGCTGCGAAAGCGGCCCTCTGCACTAGCCGGTCATGCTACATGTATATCGCGACTAGCCCCCCTCCCCAGGCCGCCGGATCATTTTCCGTGATGAAGTATCGGCGGGCGATTTTTCATCAGTGTTAAAATTCGATTGGAAATCGCGGCGCGGTGCTGGATGGGCGTCGTATCGGAGTAGGATCGGGCCAGCATCGAATGGCATGGATGCGAGTAGTGCTCGATGATGCTAGCTACGATCGGTATCCGTAGCGGGGGCAGCGCGAGGGCGTGCGCGCGCGCGCGCGCGTGTTTCCTCTTCCTCTTTCTCTTTCTCTGGCGAGGGTATCTATTCCGCGCACTTACACTTGCGTATAACAGAGGGCTGCGGGTCGTAGGTACGCGTACTATGTACGGTGAACGGTGATGTAGGGTGGTGTACATATACGGGAGAGCGGAGCGGAGTGGAGCCGAGACGAGGCGAGACGAGGCGAGACGAGGCGAGTCGAGACACATGCACGGCCACATACGGGGCGGCGAAGGGAGAGGACGCGGGATCGGCAGGTATGTACGAACGCGCAAACGACAAAACACGTATTACGTGTAACTGGAGTCCGCGCTAGAGATCAATACACATAATAGAGGGTATCTATAGCGCGCGCAACCCGTGCTCATTTACTTAATTGTGTTCTATACGGTATAACCGAGGCATGGTGTGTGACTCGTGTAGGTACGTGCGCGCTCTCCTGCCTACACCACCCACCCACCCATCCCCCTGCACACCGTATTCGCCACCACGCCGCCTGCCGCCTGCCGCCTGCCGCCTGCCGCCCGCCGCCTCAGCCCGGCGCACCCGCAGCCACCCCCTCGTGTCCATAGGGCCGAGTGTGCGTAATATTCAGACGTATAACGTGCCGGGGCCACGTAGGTACATTGGCATCAATTTATGGGGTGGGAGGGTGCGCACCAGATATATACGATCCGATAGGGTTGAATATCTCCTGCTTTTGTGCCCATCTACACCTCCTCGTTTCCATCTCTGCCCGTCTTTCTCTCCGCGGCCTCCGCGTCCTCTTCCTTCTTCAATTCCCTTACTCTCTCGCCCCCGCTCAATCTATCCTACTACCATTCTCGCTCTCTCTCTGGCGCGCGCGCGGGCTTCCCTTCCCGACGCCCCGCAACATCGTTCCCACTATTATCAGCCCTGCGCTTCCATGTAGCCTCTGCCTCTCTTCCCCGGCCTCCACGTTTCGCTTAGTGCAGCCTTGTATCTAAGACCCAAACGGCTAAACGAGTCATCGAGTTTTTCAAATGAAAGAGCCGCTGGAGGAAGTGGTAGTAGAGAAAAAAAGAGTGTGGATATATCGGCTATGGAACAAGCAGCAGTGGAGTGGAATTCGGCTGTGCATGGGGAACGACGAGAGATATGCGATTGGGAGGTATGCAAGAATGTCCGAGCGAGAAAAGCGGGAAGCGCGATCGACGGGCTGGCGGCGGCGGCGGCGGCGGTGGTGGTGGTGGTGGTGGTGATGGTGGTAGTGGTGTCCGGCTTGGCGGGATGGTTCTACTCGAACAACTGCGACGAGCGGCGACGAATAACAAAATGTTGACCGCAATTATGCTGTAATTAACTTGGCAGCGGGAGCGGCGCAGGGGTTGGGTTGGGGTGGTGCGATGTGTCGGGGCGACAAACACGCGGAGAGAGATAGGTCGCGGCGAAGCTCGCGCGCCGGACGTTCGTTCGCTCGGGCTTTCGTCCGCCGCTCCGCGCCGCGCCTCGCCGCGCCGGCTACTTCACAGGTGGTTGGGGATTTTTGTATTTAGCGGTTGGCATCGTGCTACGCGTTTACGCGTTTACACGCACCGGCTGCCACTGCTGCCGCTGTACCGCCTGCATTATGCATGTTTGCGGCGGCGGAAGAGAATTTAAACCGAGCGTACCTACCTGATCTATCCTTCGCCGCTCGGGCAAGCCTCGTTAGCCAGCCGCGCCATTGATTGATCGATCGACCCCCCGACTCCGATTATCGATACTCCCTGCTAGCCCGTCCTCTCGCTTCAATTCACCCCCCTCTCGAAAAATCCCACTGCCACGTTTATACTTGGAGAACGGGAAGTGCGTCGACTCGGCCCCATTGCCCCTCAACTTTTCACACGTCACTCAATCGAACCGATAGCCAGGAATCTTGTACGAGGATTCTTCTCTCGTAGGAGTAGAGCTCCGCTCTGTCTGTATGTGACTGACTTTTTGTCGGTCATCGGGCAAGGTGTTTATTAAAATTTAATAAGAGGCTTTGCGCTTCCCGAGACATAAAGGTTCGATGCGTGTAATAAGAGAAGGAGGGAATACCAGTTGGACGGGTCTCAGCGGCGCGGCACGGTGCACCGCGGCTCATCGCTATTTCGCAGACTGTAAAACCGAATGAAAATAACGCCGGCCGCTCGGTCGTTCGATTATGATGTAAATTGTTATTGCCCGCGCGTTATACTTGCTACGGCTCGCTCCGTCGCCCGGATAATGACGTTATAATTATATGTTTTAGCGGCTTACTCAACATTTACTACTTTATTATTAAATATTAAACAGGGCATTAACGAGGCACACGGGAGAGCGGCACTCGGCTCGACTCCATTAAGTATCACCAGAAACCACCAGTTACGCGTATGCATTCAGAGACTGCGTATCCTTCGCCTTCGACCGATGAGCTCGTTTTATTCAATTTTCAGTGTACAAACGGGTATGAACGCGGCATTAAAGATCACAAGGGATCCCCGTTGTAACAAGCCATGTGCTGCATCCACTATCGAATTGTTCACCCTTGGTAAAAATAGTTAGGAGAGGTCGCCGCTGCGAGAGCGAGGGGCGACGAGGGGCGGCGAGGTTCGATTGGCATCCAAATTCGCAGCGTCGCACTCTGCCTCTAGCTGTGGCACGTATCCACGTCAAATCAAAATGCACAATCCCGGCAAATCATTTCGAATATTTCATAATGGGCGCGAAATATCATTACTCGCCGCCTACGCGCTACCCCAACTCTCACCCACTCCGCCCTCCCTCCCTCCCTCCCTCCCTCCCTTCCTTCCCATCCCTCGGTACCAGTGACCAGTGGTCCAGGAGTCCGGCACCCGCACGTTCATCCATCTCTCGTGAATTCGTTGTCCCTCGCTCCGAGCCTCCCTCTGCATCGCGAATATTACCGACGCAAGAGGAACCGAGATGCGAGCACACTACCCTCCCGAAGAAATGAGATACCGGAATCGAGAGGGAGAGAGAGAGAGAGAGAGAGAGAGAGAGAGAGAGAGAGAGAGCCATCGGAAAGGGCCACTGCACAGAGAGAATCGGACGAGAGTGAGAAGGAGACGAGAGAGGCGTGGATGAGTGAGAGAGAATTTGTAGGGGAGAGGGTGAGTGCGGGATGGATATATACGTAATATACGTATACGCCGAAAAACACAGTGGCACTGGGTGCACACGGACGCACGGGAAACACGGTACACGACGGGGTATGCAACCGGGACTAAATTACGTTCCCCGTAACGCGTTTAGCCGCGAATCGCATTGCGAGCGATCCGTATAACCCGAATATCGGCCGCACGCCAGAGATAGGAGCAACCGGGCGACCGAGCGACCGACAGACCGACCGACCGAGGGATTCGTAGATTTGTACAGGAACGATGATTACACTCGTCGATGAGAGATTTCACACTCCATTTTCGAGATCGATCGCAAACCTCTCTTCATTTGCTACTTCACCCTTCTTCGATTGGATCGAGCAGGGATTCACTCGTGGACTCGGCTTCCCGTTCGAATATACTTCTGTACAGTTGGCGTCGCATAAGGGTCTCGATTGCTTTAAATCAATGCGTGTATACCGGTCCGTCCAGCGGACTCGAGCGAAGGAAAGGGTGTGTTCGCAGTAGCGAGCAAGTGGCAGGAACAAGGGCGTCGGAGATGAGCGGGAAGGAGAAGGACAACACGAATGGCTAGGAGTTAGGAGTGTCAGCGAGTAACAAGGTAGCAAGTATGTATCAGTTTGGAGCAGTGGGCGTCGCGCACCTTCGCTTCGGCTAGGAGAGGATGCACGTTGAGTCGAGCTGAAGCAGTGAAGCAGTGAAGCAGGGAAGCAGTGAAGCAGTGAAGCACTGAAGCAGCGAAGCAATGAAGCAGTGAAGCAGTAGTTGGGCAGGTCGGGCAGGTCGGGCGGGCAGGAGCTGTGGTTGCTTCTGCCGCTGCTTCCCGATTTGGCTTCCCCTAGCTCGGTGCGGCTACCGGCGACCGGCGACCGGCGACCGGCGACCGGCTACCGGCTACCGGCTACCGGCTACCGGCCAGCTATCTCTCGCTCCTGGGCGGGGGCTCCTCCTGGATCGTCGTTGAAATCACCACCACCATCCTTGGTGGTGGTGTAGCATCAGCAACAGCAGCAGTAGCAGCAGCCGAGGGTATACAGGCCTAGACTCCGATACTACTCTGGAATCGCATGCTGGCCACTCCAGTTGCATTGCGGGCAACGCCGATCCGCACACAACGGAGAGTCCACAGAGCGGCGAGCCGAGAGCGTACACGCACATCAACGAGCGAGGAGCGAGGAGAGAGCATGCTGTACCGAGCGATGCTGCGTACATACATACATACGTACATACACACAGCTGCATACGCAAGAGCACAACGGCCTAGCGTTGCCCTCTGCCTCCGGCCAGAGATATCGTTAGCATGCCTTGCTAATCACGGACTCGATAATAATACCGTGATTGATAGGACGAACCCCGTCCCTTCGCCTCGTTCGCCTCCACATCCTACACCATCCGTACCATCTATGCTCTGCCTATACTTCCTCCGCCTCCGCCACCGCCTCCTCCACCTCTTCCTCCTCCTCTTCCTCCTCTTCCTCCTCATCTCCGCGTGCGATCTCCACCTGCAGCTTCAACCTCCACCCACCTCCGCCCCTCTGCCGCCTTTCCACCCCTTCTGGGATGGCGACTCCTCGCACACCCCCTCGTCCACACTCTACACACAAACCGCCACCCGTCAACCGCCCCCTGGCTCCCCGCCGCACCCGCCGCTGCCACCGCCAGCAGCAGCAGCAGCAGCAGCAGCAGCTCGACTCGTCTCAACCTGACTCAACTGGAGCCTGTTCACTGTGTACCTACTCCCATCTCCTCGTTCGGTTTCTCCGACGCCACCTCCGCATCCACTACCTCCTCGAAACCTCGGACCTCGAGCGTCGAACCGCAAACTAGTTCCACCCCTATCGGCCACGAGAGAGTCAGAGAGACGGAATCGCCATTGCGCTCTCCTCCCTTACTCTTTCTCGTCCTCCAGTCCTCCACCCTTCTCGCATACCACCTCCTCATCTAGCCTCGATATCCTCCTCAACCCTTCCTCGTTCCCTCTATGTTCTCCGTGCAGCTAACCAGCTGCACGGGAACCAATCTCCACTGACCCAGGTCCACTTGATTGTGGGAGTCAACGTCGCCGTACCCTTTTAGATAAAGTCAAAAGCTAGTGAGTGCATGTCGTACTCTTCCACTCTCCCACTCTCCCACTCACCCTCTCCTCTCTCTCTTGCATTGGGCGTATGGAAATGCAGGAGTTCTCAAGACGATTTAAGTAAATCGCTTTATTGGCCGCCACTACACTTAATTGGCAGACTAAGCATTTGGGAGGGCGAGCGGCTAACTTGATGGTAAAGGGGATGATTTTCTCCTGAGAGAAAAGAAGGGGGGGGGGGGAGAATAAGCGTACAGAACGGCCAAACGAAATAAAGCTGCAGTTCCGAACAATCAAGTGGTATTACACGAACCGTTTGCTGGAACGTTCCCTGGGCCATCGGCAAGCCGAGCTTGTAAGCAGACCTTCCACACACCCGTTTGTACGCGTAATGCGATTATCAGCGATAGATTATAATGAAATTAAATAAAGCGTTGAACGATGAAGCGACGGTTTCGATCGGCTCTCTTACCTTCGCATGCGGAGGCCGAGGCGGCGCGGCGTCGGCGCGGCGTCGGCGCGCCAAATGAAGGCTAATTAGTTGGCGGAACGATTAAAACTGCTCGATACTGGAGCGCGCTCGTAAGCGCGTATACCATAAGTAATAGGATTAATCCTGATCGTTTGTTGGATCGGGATCGGGATCGGAATCAAGATCGGCCAACGGAGAAAGATACTAGTTGAAATCAACGGTGATACGGTAGATCGAAGGGGAGGGAATCTTATCGCCGCGGGATTGGAGCCCCTGGCAATTGACCTCGCATAATTAAAACGGTCGACGAGTTGTTAGTATTACCAGGCTAATAGTTCATTCGCGCTGGAGTGGGTACTCGTGTGTGAAGGCTCAGTCGGAAGTCAAGATACTAACTCTTGCTGGACGTGCATATGTACGTGTTTTATACCCTGGATGGTTCTCCTTCTCCTGGTCGTTCTACATCTCTCCCTTTCCTCTGGATCATCATCCTGCATATATAGCCGAGCTTTCTCTGTGTCCGAGGCCTCGCTCTACTACGAAACAGCTATGCCGCCTATGATACCATTAGCATCGGTGATTAATGTATGCTGCAGTCCGCTCCACGGCGATCTCTCTGATGCTCGGCTCTACTTCATGATTGACTCGGACTTCTGCGATCGCGAGCACACAAAGAATCCCAGGGAAATACTCTTAGCTCGAGTCTTATTCGGTCGATATATCTGATAGTGTTGATAAAGATAATAAACTTTCATCGAAAGCAACCTCTGAGAATGAGAAAAATATGGGGGCTCGATAGGCAGTACACGCTCAGGTGGAGAATCCCTCGGTTGATCTTCCACGTAGGAGCTGTGCGTTATGCGCCGTCGAACAGCCACTGTCCATCGAGGAAGAAGCGCGCGAGGAGTGAGAGGCGAAGGAGGTGGAACGGCAGGAATTAATTATCGAGAAACACGCGTTTTTATCGACGCTGGTACGCCCGTGTGCTTCCAAGGAATTAATACCGAGTCGACGAACGCAGAGTGGCGGCGGCGGCGGCAGCGGCGGCGGCTGCCGGCTTGATCTATCAGCGACATTAACCCTTCCCATCGCGTTTTAAATTACCATCGCCACTGGCTCATGCTGTGCTCGAGTGCAGCGGTCTCCCGGCGAATTGATTTCAGCGCGAATCACCGCCCGGAACTTGAGTCCGTTCGCCTGTTCGCTTTACATCGTCAGGGAAAAGTAGCGCAAGACGTTTAATTCGCCAGCACTCTCATTATAACATTTACGAGGCAGCCCAGTCGGAGTATCGGCCAAGAGGAGATCTCGGACAACGCACTCGATCGATTCACAGCGTCGGAAGTATTGTGCAAACGGTTCTTTCAATGCCTGAAATCGAAGTACGTCTCCCCTCTCTCTCTTTCTTTCTTCTCTTTAGCCGAAAGACAATGATTGACTGGCGAGAGAGAAAGAACGCACGGGAAATAATATGCGCATTCGATCGATTCTATCGTGGACACCTCGCGATTATGTTACACGCGCAATTCTTTATTGATGAATGTCTACATACACTGCCAGGCTGAAAATAAGCGAAGCGAGCGAACAGGCAAGTAAGCAAACGGGTCTCCGCTTTCACGGAGGCGAACACGCTCCTCACCCTTATATCCTAGATTTAGGTAAAGTGTCGCGCCAAGAAGATTTAGCATCGCTTGAAGTAACCCCCGAGTGTGTGCGCGCGCGCGCGCGCGCGCTCTCTCCTGAGAAAGAGAGTGAGAGGGAGTGGTCTCTCCTCCTCTTCCGGAGAGGGAGTGCTAATTACTCATATATGTCTCTCAGCGAGTGAGCTAAAAGTGGAACAATCCAACAGGGCTGCTTCTTAGAGAAAGAGCGAGAGAGATCCGGGAGTGTGGATCTCTCGAGGGAGGGCGAGGGACAGAGGAAAGTGTGTATATCAGTGTAGACACGCTTTCGAAAAAGTCTGGGTGAGATACGAGTTAAATAATATATGCTGGTATTCGGCTCGATGAGCCGCCGAGCGGGAAAAGCAGGAGCCGAGCGCTAGCAGCAGCGGGCTGTACATGGTGATGGTGTAAGGCTCTGCCGGATAGAGAGAAGTTGGAAATCTCCGAGGATTTTGTCGTGGCAGCGCGCGCGTCGGATCGCTCAGTTGCTCGCTGGTTCGTTCGGGAGCTGCTGCATATCGCGTGGGTGGAGGGGAATATGTAAACTGAGAATCGCATTAATATTCAGGCTCGTGGAGGTCTTAAGGAAGGAGAAACTCGTGGTAGGCAGGTAGGCAGGCTAAGGAAGGAGGGAGGCAGAGAGTAAGAGCGGCCACATAGAAGGCGGGTAGCCAGCCAGTCAGCCAGGCTGGCATTTGAGGAGGCAACCGAGCGAGCGGGCAAGCGGACGAGCAAGCGGACGAGCAAGCGGACGAGCAAGCGGGCGAGCAAGCGGGTGGGCACGATGCCGCGATCCATAAAAATGTCGGGGCTTCCGAGTGACGGCCGGAAGCGCGGAGATGGACAGGGCCAATTGTTTATATTACTCGCTGCAACAATGGGAGTCAGTCCGGCGTGGTGCGCAACGGTGCGCCGCAATCTCGTAATACGTGGAACGCGCGCGCTGCTCCTTTACTTCTTTCGTTCGGTCTGCGCTTATGCATGCCAACCTGCTCACATTCTTCTTCCAGGAATCCGAGCGTGCCTCCAACTTGACGTGATAATGCCAACTAATCTTCCCTCCCTTTCCATCTGACATTTGCCTTCCCCCGACTTTTCCTCACCTCCTTCCACCGACGTGCCGGCTCCTGCTCTTTTTTCCCTTTTTACAGCCGCTCCTTTCCAACCATAATCATCAACGCTCGTCCTATTCACTGGCTGCTATCATAGCGAATTTCCCAGGCAATATCTGGGAAAATTCAAGGTGCAAAGCAACTTAGAATCGCAGCCTGGGTTAGTTCAAGATTCGAGCTGGAGGACATTGGCAAGGGGTAGGTGAGCCCAGGCTGGCTCCGAGGGTAGGCCAGGGGAGGGTCGGGGGTGATGGTTGCGCTGAGGCAAGACAGAAGGGGGGCAGGATGGCGGGTGGCCTACGAGAGAGAGAGAGAGAGAGGGGGGGAGAGGAAGAAGGAGGCTGTTACCTTTACAGTAAAGTAAAATCTACAGAGCACTGCGCTACAAAGCAGGTCTGGCCATTACGTATTTATTAACTTTAGAAATTTATAGATGCCTCCTGGGCGCGGGCCCGCTCGCCCCCTTCCTAGCTGGGTACCTTTCTATCGCGGACCCCTTCTCTCTTCGTGCATTCGTCTCACCCTCTCGCCTTCCTTTCGTCTCCTTTCGCTCCCAACGTCAGCCCCCTCGCCCATCCACCTCCACCACCCCCGCAGCCCCGCGGCCGGCCGCCAGCCAGTATTAAAATGAATTATTTAATTTTAAACTTGGTAATTTTTAACCGTATTATATCAGAAATTATTTACACGCCCCTGCCCCCCTGCCCCCCTGCCCCCCTGCCCGTGCCCAGGCGCCGACGAGACTGCTACCCCCACCGTCTCTTTCACCCTTGCATCACAGCCCCGGCTCACCCTTTCTAACATACTACCATCCGTGAATCGTGCTATTCCGTTTTCCACAGACTGCAGCGCCTTGTATTGTGAGAAACTTGGCTTTTGCCTTCGAAAAGTTGTATTTTCTAGTATTGCTTCCTCGAGATTCCTTGGCGCTGTTGGCAAGGCAGTCGTTTTTCGATGATGCCTGAGACGCTGCTGGGATACTTTCGAAATAAGCAGGTGCGGTCGATCAGAAATGAGTATCGGCCGAGTGAAAAAGTCAACGACTGGCGCAGGCAAGCAGCCTGGCGCGATCGCGCCAATTTGCCCTTGCGCGTATTTAGTTAACGAGTTGATCGTCGGAATTACAAGGTATAATTTAATACGGGAGCCGCTCAAATTTACTCCGTAAATAACGGCAAACAAATGAGTCGGTTTACTAGCCGCGCGCTACCGAAAATGGAGCGGCCGGCAGAGCGTCCAGCGACGGCCCGGCCGCTCGCGAGACGACCAGTGTGCGGCCGCACTCGGCGCCACGCGTCCACGTCCACACATACACGCCGATCTCCGCTCGTTTGTCTCTGCAGCAGGGACTCCGCGTTGCGCCGTCGAAATCTAATTGGAATCCTAATTGCCGCGGCGACATTTTTTCATCCCGCCCCTCCGACCGCCGCGCCGCGCCGCGCCGCGCCACGCCGCACCGAAATTCGTTAGGACGCCGCGCGTCGATTTATGCTAATTGCCGATGCAGCTCCGGTAATATTAATTAATACTGTCGATAATATTGGAACTCCATCTAAACAAACGGCCATCCGAGGCCGATGCGAGTATCCGCGCGAGCACTGCCTAGCTGATTAGTGCCACTCGCGCTCATTTCCAATGCGAATCTCTATGTGTGCAAGTTGCGTACGTAGCTACGCGCGATCCGGACAAGGAGCGTTTGTGTCGGTAAAACACTAGCGGCAGCGCATGCGTCCGACATTCGCGCGATTACGCCGCCTGAATAAATGGAGAGTGTGTGCGCGCGACACGTGACGCGAGAAACAGGAGAGGCAAGCCAGCCCATTGCTAGAGGAAGAGACAAGGGCGAAAGAGCTAAAGCCTATTTCGTGAAGGATGTGGGAGACGTGGGAGGCGTGGGAGGCGTGGGAGGCTGGATGGACCGATGCGGAGAGTGTCCGCTCTCGCTCTCGTGCAGAGGCACGAGGCACCGTCTATGACGCTCGCGCGTCGCGCGCTCGGCCCATTTATCCGCGGGTGCTGGCACACACGCGCGCGACGTGCGTACGCCGCGCGTACGCGCGAACGTGCGTGCACATGTCCGCCACCGTAGGTGGACACAGTAGTGCAAAGATACAAAGCTATGGACGCACCATCCAAACGAGGGAGATCGAGAGCCCGAGAGAATGCGAGCGTGCGTGCGAGCGCGACAGAGAGCCGGGGGAAAGGATGGACAGGGAGGGAAGTGAGTGGGTGTATCCGGCCGCCTGGGCACATACGCGCCGACCCGATATCGCGCGCTGGGTACGCGCCGTATTAATTGTTACGACGAGAAAGGCAAATAATTATTATAATTGTCCGGTATAATAATAGGATTCGGCGCGCGAACATCGCTTATACATCGTTCCTCGTAATAAAGCGGCCATCGATTTGGAGCCGCTGCGATATCCATCCATATCGGCCCCGCTCGCAAAGCAAAGGGCGGGAGCGAGAGCGAGACAGAGAGAGAGAGAGAGAGAGAGAGAGAGAGAGAGAGAGGGGGGGGGGGATCTAGGTAGGAACGGTGTATAGTAACACGGGGAGAGTACGCGTGATACCAGTGACCATACACACCGACACGTATACAGCGGCGTATTTACGTAGCGACCACTTGCATAAGTACGCTTACGGGGAGCTAGCCAGTGCCACTGGGCATAGAGGGATGCCTACTCAATGTTTGTGTGTGTGGGTCCGAATGTGTGGGTAGCCGTTCGAATGTTTATATTATATGCACACACCTAACGAAAGCCTAAATATACTAGCCACCGTGTGGGATCACGCCTATAGGCGGCTATTTGAGCGATAAACAAGCCGGGACCCGACATGTCACGCGGCGAATGGTAAAATGTATATATACCGGGTGTACGCCTCCATTGTGCCACGTTGTTGGTGTATCAATTGTGATTAGGGACAAAGATCCGACGAATTATTCCGGCGCCCCTCTCTCTAATCTGATAGCCCGGCGAGGCTGCTCTCTCGCCCGAATCCACCATCGAACCCGCTTCTATCCGCCTCTCCCTCTTGCTCGCGCCGCTCAGCTCCGCGCCGCGCCGCGCCGCGACGATCGCGCGCACACGTCATTGCATCGATTGTTTCTCTTCATGTGGGATATCATAAAGGGCACCATGCGCCCAGAGTGTCTTCATTGTGCCGCGATAATGTGACGCTAATCATCCGCACTCACTGCTGCCAGTCATTTCACCCTAGAAGCCACTTTGCTTACTCCGTCGATCTCTCTTTCGAGGAGAATCCGCTATCTACTGACAAGATAATCATTGTCGGTAAATACAGGATCATTGTGACTGTAACTCTTTTGCCAAAGTTTCCACGTACGAAATAAGTATTTACTATTGCTACCCGAACTCTATCTGCCAGTTTAGGTGTATATTGTATAAGGATGAAAAGCTCGGTGCATCAGATCGAGGATTACACAGTGGAACCTGTGTAGACGGTTGGGAGGTCTCACGAGCTCGCCACCGGAACAATATTCGAGAGTTGGTGCTCCCCTAGTCGCGAGACCGCAGCCGAACCCCAAGGGCCAAGCAGACGGCTCAGGGCCTGAAAGAGCGAGGGGTAGCCCTCCCAATCAATCGCAAACACCAGAGGGTTTCGGAGTTTCCAGCGGTGGGTCACGGCACTGGGTTACCGGGTGTCTACACTCTACATCCTCCGCCCAACTTCAAATATCTAACATCTTTAAACTTCTGCGCCTGAACAGCGTGGATTTCCAAAAATCGTTTTCACTTTACTTTCAGTAATTGCTCGCTTCCTTATCTTGATCCTTAAAGAGTTAAATTACAATAAATAAGGATCTGAATTTTTCACCTAAGACGGAACGGAGTATTTGTAGGAAATTGTGCGATGTATCTAACATTAGATGCTCGCTGCTTCCCGACGGCCGCGACGTTCTATGGAACGCTGCCGTTTGCCATGTAAATGTCGATGCGCTCGCGGTTTTCGACAGGAAAGAACTTTTGGATTTCCATTTTCGTTAGGTAGCACATTCGGACGAACAGACATCGAAGCTTCCTCTGTAGAGTACTGCTCACCCCGGGCAGTACACGTCACGCACATCGCCGTGGAGACTTATGGCTATAACTCATCGACATTATTCGCGACGTGGGGTTCGGCCAGCCCTTCCTGCCATAACCGTACGCATGCCTGTTTTAATCCATGCCATACCCCACGCAACCAAACTTTTGCACGCTTCTGTATTTATCAAGCCACTGCCAGCAGCTATCCCTTTCCCATTGCCTATCTCTCTTTTCACCAACTCCCTCGAGATTCGATCGAATTAGGGCCGATCTGACCTTGATTCGTATCGACCAACCATCCCCACAGGATACACCACTCCATCAAATATATTCTAAGGAAATAAATACTCCTAATAGATTAATATCGGGGAGTACTGCGAGATGAATAAATGAAAGCGAATGGTGTGCGAAATAACTGAATTTGAAGGTACTAGTTGGAGAGAGCGTAGCAAATAGGTTGGACATCGAAGGGTTAAACCCTGAAAGCCTCCTATTTTACATGCAATCTCTCCGCACTCATCCTATTGTTCCAATGAGTGATAGTCCTTCGAGCGGCAAGAAACAATCGAAAATTGGCCGGACGAGCAAACAGTCGGACGGGCGGACAGGGGAAAATCGAGTGGATCAGTTGGCATCGGGGCAGGATTACGAAGGATCGCCGGGGCAGATCCGTCCAAGTGGGACACGCGGACGTGGATAAACATACGGGAGAACGAACGACGCGATGACACGCATAGGAAAAATCGCGGGGCCAGCCACCCAACCAGCCAGCCAGCCAGCCAGCCAGCCGGCTGGCTGGCTGGCTGGCTGGCTGGTTGGTTGGCATGCCAATCACCAAGTGTCAGAGAACTGTCCGCTCGCGCTGTCATTACCCGATTAGATTCACCCGATCGCCCGACGCGATCTTTCATTCGGCGCCAATAAATCTTCGTTAAGTTTCGATTTTCCGAATAGGGCGGCGTCGTCCTCCGGCTTCGAGCGCCGCGCATCGCCCCACCTTAAAAAAAAGCCAGCCAAAAAGCGCCAACGTCGCGGATTTCCCCGGTTGTTTTCAAGTCGTCACGCCGCACGATTCTGTTGGACGACGGCAAAAACTGGCGTCGCTGCACAGCGATCGCCTCGGAAACCATCCGCCCGGCGCGGCGGACTTGTCGCTCGTGCGCAACACAATAATAAATAGCAGGAATCGGACGAAAAAAGGCGGTGCGAAACGGATGTTGCTTACTTAGTTAGGAGTGTTACGCGCGCGCTCGCGCGCCAAGCTCACGTAACGAGAACGTTTTTACATAGACGGCTGACCTTTCCCACAGGGTTGTATATATAATAATTGTTATTCATTTTGCGCGACATAGAGCTTTTAGGGCGATATTACTACTATTCCCGACAGGTCGAATGAATATTCAGTGGCACGTAATACGTGCGTCATGCGTAGTCCAAGGCTCGAGACAGCACGTGAGAATATAAGATAGGAGAAAGTAAGAACTGTTTGGGAACAAAACATGAGAGACACAGCGCACTAGAGAGCGATGAATTTCGATACAAGTTGAATTCAATATCGAATGCGAGGTACATCCTTATTAGGGCATAGAAGGCACGTGCTCGCTTTCGGTTACCAATCAGGAGGAACATTTCGCTCGTCTTTCCCGATAGGCACGCGTCTATCAAAAAGAATCAACAAAGCGTGGCATTGCCATGGCCCGCTTGCTCGTCGGCGAGCTTGGATTCTATAATATTAAAGATAAACATCTTTGAAGGCTTGCTCATTAGAGCGATGCATACCGCGAGCGGAGAGACCGCCTAGTAATAATAGCACTATGTGCTACTACTCCGTCCGTCTTATGTAAATTTCAAGGTGCGCACCGACAAAAATTCATGCCTGTCGTACCAAGGCCTCGTTTCCTCTTCCTGCGGTTAACTGGTGCTCGAATGCACCGTGAATATGCGAGAATAGATCACTGCCTCTACGCGGCTACTATAAACTCCGGCAAACTAAATGGATGAGGAAAAACTTGCCAATAAATAGAAAGAGCGATTATTTTAAATTCCCCCGTAAAGTTCCATTATATTTAATGAGCTCTTTTCTTTATGCGGGCGAGATCGCCCAAGCAGAGAGAGAGGGAGAGCGCGCGCGCGAGTGAGAGAGCAGGAACGAGAGCGAGAGCGAGAAAAGAAGAAAGAGAGGAGTCATCTTACAAATGTAGAAAGAAGATGCGGTAAGGTAGAAGACGCGAAGAAGGCCCGCTGAAGAAATGGACACGAGGGTTAAAGAAGAAGGGAAAAAGGAGAAAAGGGAGAGGATAAGAGCAGAGGTGGACCACACACACACATCGAGCGAACGTGACCGAGGCAGTCCCAAGTTCATATTGTAATGCAGAGGTATCCATCCTGCTGCATTATCGTACAGTCCGCGACAGCAGCATCCTACTTCCGTGATCATGCTCTCGCCAGCACTCCGAATACAGTCCGGCCTACACATGCATCTTCGATGGAGTCGCTGTCACTCGAAGATATATGTGCGCTATCCTCTATATCATTCAAACTACTCGTGCTTTCGAACATCCTCCCTTACTTCACCGTCTTACTCCACATTCCACTCAAACTAATGAACCTATTATATTGATATGATAAAATTCTATTGAAATTGCTCGGCTTGACGGACGGGTGGGAGTGACTTTAATTGATGGACCAACTTCTGCCGATAATTTGTACGAAACACGAGACGCGTGGAAAAGATCGCTGATACTCTGCTCAGTAGTGGACAGGGTCGGTCTTTATCTCTCTCTCTCTCTCTCTCTCTCTCTTTCACTCTGGTCAGAGAACTCTCGGGGGAATACTAATTCGCTCGGGTAGGACTGTACGAGGATGAGATAAACGAATCACGTATTATTATAATGGCCAGTTGCTAAATGGTTTTTTTTAATCCGTCCAACTCCATCTGCCCCTGATCGGTCCCCGGTTCCCCATCGCGGTATCCCCTGCTTCAGCCCCTCTCTGCCCCTCTGCCGCACCGAGTCCGTCGTAACCGTGGGTTCCCGTGCTTCTAGCCGCTTCACCGTTAATGCTTCATTATAGCCGCGTAATGAAAATAATAAGAAGGACCATTTATCCGAGTCTGAGTCCGGGTAGGCACTTTCGTCCCCCCCCCCGCCTCGTTCCTTGGCTCGAGCATTCTCTCTAACTGCGCTATGTGCCACCCGTGCGCGGTGCCCCTTCCTTTCGCAGCTTTCCTTCCTCTTCCTACCACTACCGACACAATCTCTCACCGTACTTATACCTCTCGAGATTATGCCAGACAGTCGGAGAGTAGTAGATTTGCATTAGACCCTTATGGGAAATGTACTACTTTCGACTGTCTGGTATAATCTCGAGAGCCACACAAAGCAGTAAGACTAAGGAATGTCACGATGCTACTGAACAATCGGTCCTCCCAACTGGAAGGAGAGGGGAAGAAGAGCGCCTCGTCCTCCTGTTGGCGAGCGCCGCTTGCCACGAGTTTCTCGCCGGGATCGAACAATCCATTTTTCCAACCGCGAGGTCGCCAAGGGTCAGAGGGTTGCCGCTTTCCGCGAGAGTCTACGTGTTCTCGCGGATGAAAAAAATTACTAGTCATGACGATGTTGGTGGTGGAATGGTGGAACGGGGGAACGGGGGAACGGGGGAATGGGGGGCGGAGGGGTGATCTAGCTCGGTCTACCAAGGGAGACAGGAGACGAAGGTTCCTGGTCTGAGAATGGGGGGTGGGGAAAGGATATCGGGCAGCGAGAAGGACGCGAGGCATTTTCATTAGCATAAGATTCTTTTTAGTAATCTCGCGTAATGCTTGGCTGGATGCCACGGCCCCCTGCCCCCTGTCCCCTGTCCCCTGCCCCCTGCCCGCTCACCCGATGCCCCACCAGGGGATAAAGCAGGAGCAGGCATGCCAGAGCCTATCATTATAGAGAAGGAATCATTGGATGATCTTAATCATGCGAACCGCTCGCCGTGCCTTCCTGTCGGCCAATCGGCAGCGTCGATTTCGAATAATGGTTTCCAGCGGCGCGCACTCCGCTAAACTCGGAAATACGTGTGCGCCGCGCCGCGATATCCTACGAGAAACTGTAGCTCTCCTCGCTCGGGGGTGGTGGTGGTAGGTGGCCAAGGAGGAGAAGGTGGAGGAGGAGGAGGAGGAGGAGGAGGAGGAGGAGGAGGAGGAGAAGGAAGAGAGAGAGAGGGATTGATTCGCGGAGGAAAAGTCCCGAGGGAGGGAGTAATCTCTCGATAATGAACACCCTTGCCCAACGCGATCTCTGTCGCAAAGAATTACGACCTTTGCACTCGGCTTCGGCATGGCTCGAGTGAAGGTAGCTAGGCAAGGAATTGATCGGTCCTTACTAGCACTTGCAAAACCACCGACGTAATTATTGCACAATGGCCGGGGATTAGGATCGAGGTGGAGAGATCCTGCGAGAATGAAGCAGACATATAGCCGGGAGATCTTGATCGCTGGGATTTTCAGTAGGGCGAAGGGTAGGCGTTTCTCGGGTGCTCGCTCGCTCGCTCGCTCGCTTACGGCGTGTAATCCCCTAATCGGAAGGCAAGGTCGAGAGGCGTCGAGAGATGGTTGCTCGACCTATCTCAATCTGTGCGAGGACCCAAGGACCGAGGACGAAGGTCGGGGCCGGGGCCGGGGCCGGGGCCGTGGCCGTGGCCGGGGCCGGGGGTGAGTGTGAAGGAGCTTCGTCAGAGGGATGCGGCGTGGCGGCGGCGGCGGGGGGACGGCGAGGTCGAGCGTAAGGGCTTCCACCCTTAAATTCCAGGCAGGAGCTTTGCGGCCGTTAAGGGGTGGCATGGGTACACCGACGGCCTGACTCCGGCTGGCTGGCTGGAGGTGGTGCCGGTGGTTTCGCCGTGGAAGTGGAAGTGGCGTGGGACTCCATCCACACCGGTGGCGGCGTCGGCGGTGGCGTTGGCAGAACACAGTGGCGGCCCGCTCCGTTTCATCCCCGGGAAAAGCCGTGAAAACCGCCACTTGTTGCATTACCCACCACCCTCTCGCAGCCACCGACGAATATACTATATACCTAGATATTTATACCTATACATATTTACGGGCCGGTACGTGCTGCACGCGACTACTCCACCGCACACGCCGCACGTTCCTCCGACCTGTTTCACGCGTATTCGCCTCGACTCGACAACAAACCACCCTGACATATCCGTGCCGCATCCTGCGATAGCGTGCTCCGATTGCCACTCAATTTTCCTTTCCCCTGGAGTGGCTGCCAGTCCCGTCACCCGTCGCCCGCCTGCCGCGCCGCGCCGCGTCGATCAGATTATCAATGGGGCAAGAAGCGGTGCGAGCGAAAGACCGCGCGCTAAAAAGAGCCGGGCCTCAATCAAATCTGAGATTGCCATGCTGCGCATTCGCTTCGGCTTTTCTTGCGGCCGCTTGTAATAATAGTATTAGGAGAAAGCGCTGCCCGGAAATTATCGGAGATCCCCCAAGAAACCGGTATATCCGGGAACAAAGTAGTATTCTAGTAGCTGTTTTCGGTAGGATCGTGAATCTCGTGGTTGGCCCGATTGCCTGGGTATTCCTCGCGCATCGATACACCCAAGGATGCAACGGGAGGTGGGATTTGCATTCGAAGCGTGCAATTTCCAGCGTTTTCGCCCCCTTTTTCAAGGTTCCAAATTTCTCGGCGCGCCATAGGTAGCAAGCTCTCTCTTCCTCTTTCTCTCCTCCCGGGTATGCAGCTCTATCCTCGCTGGACTCGTTGCACCCTGCATTTACTAGCGGCTAGACGCAAAAAATGTCGAGACCTCGAGTTTCGGGAATAAAACGCGCGCTCTCTGCTCCGTTCGCTTCGGTCGCTTGGCCATTTTCGAAGGCAGGCGATGATCACGGGGGTAGCTAATATCAGTGCCCGGCGGGCATCACCATCCAGACAGCGTGCATAAGAGCGCCCTATGCACCGTTCATGCTACTGGGTACCGAAGCACCGAATATCGAAATTATCCCCCTTCTAGATCTCTACCCATGCCCTGCCCTGCCCTGCCCTGCCCTGCCCTGTCCTGCCCTACCCTGCCATGCTCATCTTCCCGTTCTCGCTCGGCAACGGCCTCTGCCTATATCCCCTTCTCTTTACTGACGTCCGTTTATATCAAACTGACCGTACGATCGGTAGACCTTAGACTCAATCGATGTAATCATCGGTCTCTCACCCCGCAGCTGCCAATCTGCACGGGGATGCCAACCCGCCGCGAAAAAGATCCCCTCCGGGACTCTCGAGGCATCAAGCCCCGACTTTGCTCGCTTTGTCGCGCGACTATCTGCGATCATCGATTAGTCGAGAGACGTGCCTCCTACTCAAATACAATCTATACATTAAATTACGCCTTCTTGAAATAATAATACACACAATCTCCTTGGATATCATGGTTTTGAGTAGATTGAAGGGGTGTTCGCGTAGCCAGAGGGTTGGCTCGTTCTAAATATGGCAAGCATTAAGGGCAACGGGTCGTAATAGAGTGGGAGGAGGGCCGGGTTTGTCCAGAGCGTGGACGCACTTGATTGCGAGGGCTTTCGCAACGGTGGCGACGACGGTGTCGGCGTCGGCGTCGGCGGAGAAGCCCATTTGCATGTACCGCGATTGCAGTTCGATTCACGAATGCAGATTTCAATAGAGACCGGCACGAATTCTAGGTCAGCCGAGGTGTATTGTTACTTGTAACGAGACAATTGCGACAACACTCCTCCATTGTGGAGGCCCGTGCCGCATACCGCCTGCCGCCCGCCACCCTCTCGCCATCGACGGCCCCCGGGGTCCACTGCTTGGCTGCCTAACGCAACATCGTTTCATTAAATCTCCGAGCAAGCAGCCGCTCCACTTTCTCCGAACAAAAAGTCTTGCGCGTTAAAATTGCAAATTAACTTTTTGCCTCGGGCAGCCGAATGAGAGGGGACGGGAGAGCGCAATACACGGAAATATCGACGCGAAAGGGCGGAAAACAGGAACGAGCCGTGGAAAAAATTTGGGAAACCAAAATATATATGCTCTTTTCGTGAAACCTTCGTCTGCAATATTCGCGGGGCTGCCAGTTAAAGCTGATGTTGGCCATTCCTTTTACTGAATAATGATTCCAATCTACAAACGGGTACAATGAATCCTGTCGACAGGCTGTAACAGGGCCGCAAAAAGGTGACTATACATATTTTCAGTCAGGGTAAAAATTCTCAATGGACTGGCAAGTAAAAAGTCGCACGCTCCTAACGTCAATCCGTCACGCTCGACGTCCGATCGCGCGGGCAATCGTTTTTCTCCTAGCTGTAAATTCTCCATGTACTCGCGCGCGCTCGCGCGCACTCTCACTCTCTTTCTCTCCCTGTGGAGATGCACGATAATGATACGGTATTTCTAGCATTCCGATAATTTCTCGCGATAAATCACGTCTAAACGGCCGGCGTGAGATCGCATAAACACACGTTGCGAATGAGGGCCGAGCGGCACTGCCTGCCCGAGGCCCCAACACTCCAAGATTAATGATATTTTATAAAATCGAGACCAGTTCTCTTGATTGGAGTCTACTCTTCGTCGACCTTCCCTCTGCCATCCTTCACTCCCACTGGACTCGTCTCAAGGTGAGATTTGCAAGTCTTGTAAAAATCGGGGAATTTCGACTCTTGCCCCGATGAGTTCCCTGGGGCTCGAGCGAGTTTCACTTTTCCCGGGAAGGAAACGCAATTTCGAGGGACGATCGCCCTTTGCGAGAAGACGAGAGTCCGGCAGACGCAAGGAAGGGTAAGGCTTCGCAAAGTAGGAACATATGTAGCGTCGGCTAGGTACGTGGCAGCGTCGCCGCCCGCTGCAAAGACATCGAGAGTACCAACGTCAAACGTCCTGCATTAAATTACATTGCATTTCCATGGCGAATAGACGAGGGACATGCAGCGCATATGCATATGCCTCTCCTTTGTTCGCCACGCCGCACCAAAACCGACTAACGGGTGTCCGACGAGCAAACCACGCGTCTCCAGAAACTATCGACTTCCAACTTCAACTGGCTTTGGCCACTAGCCACTAGCCACTAGCCACTAGCCACCCCACTCTCTCACCAAACATTGACCGATCACCTATATTCTACTTACTTAGACTTCGCACTCGGCAGAACCCTCTCATCTTTTCACGGTCACATTGGTGTCTCCGAGGATGATGCGACAAACCGATTGCGATGATGGAGGTAGGACAATAAGGAAAGTTTTCGAATTCTCGTGCACCCTGTAGAGAGGGAGAGTACGGGAAGAGGCGGAGTACACACGCACAGGGCATTTCTGAACGCGTGGTAGTTAAATCGAATTCCCGTGCTGTCCTGTCCGCCGGAGACACAAAGCAAAGGTTGCCCGAGTGGATGGCTCGCCCTGGGCGACCATCTAGCAAATTGTGGTATCTAAGTGCCCGCTGGAAACAGGCCGCTTTATCGCTCTTGCTTCTCCGGCGGAATTTCGAATTTTGGAAAGTCATTTTACGTTCGCTTCGGGCTCTCGGCCCCTCTCTCCCTCCCGCCACGCAGTAACTCGCCGCGAACAAGTAGATAAGGTCGACATATTGCCATTTGACCTCTATAAGGAGAAGGGTACGGGCTGCGGACTGCGGGCTGCGGGCTGCGGCAAGAGGGGTCGCATCTTTCTTTTCTTTCACTGGCATCCAGTCGATGCGATTCTGAGTTGTTGTGAGATGAAGATGGGCGGAGAGAGGAGGTGGAGAATCAAGCAGAGCAGTCTTGCCTGCAGTACGTGGCGACGGCTTTCCATGAGATTCGACTAATTCCAGGCTCGAAACGTTCCATTAAAGATTCAGCATGTAATTGCGTACGATCGTGGAGATCGGCCTGAGTCCGTCTACGTCGGTTTCCTTCCTTTCCCCCGACTACTCTCTGCCCTTTCAGCCGGCCCGTCCCGTCCAGACCCGACCAGACCCGACCAAGTGTATGTAGTAACTGGCCCCACCGGAACGTCACTCGAGACGTGCCACGCCAGTCCATCTACCCAAGGAATTATCATTGAACCGAATGATCGCGCGTAACCGTCGTACGTGAGTCAATCACAGAATTGCGTGTCGGAAAATCTGGTTTAATAATACCGCAAGCATGGTGGTCCGATCTTCCTTTCTTCCACCTTACAGGCTATGCTCAGCCCCCTACTTTACCATGCCAAACTAAGAATTTCACACGCGCTACAATTTAAGCAATTACAATTGGAATAATTTTACGAAATACGTATAGAGTGAATTTCATCGAAAGCCCCACAGTCTTTAACACTATAGCTCGACGGCGGTAATTCAATGCTTGGCGGGCACGAAATAAAAGTCGCCCTTGGCCAACCGCGAAACTCTTATCCAATTCTCCCTCCCTCTCTCTCTCTCTCTCTCTCTCTCTTCCTCACCCCATGTGTAGAAGGTGCGTATGCGTATGGATGCGTGTGAGGCCATCCTTTTCCGAGGCGTATTATTCCCCGGCGTTATTCAGGAGATCGGAATGCAGGTACAGTTATGGTTAGCAGCAACACAGCACGCCGGTCATACATGTTGCCTCGCGGTTGACAATACCGCGCAAGGGACAGAAAGCCCTCCCCGCCCCTTGCCGCTCCGACCACTGCCAACATCTCGCGCCCTCCGCCTTTCTTCCATTCTCCAGGCATCTCTTTCTCCCATGAGTTGCGTGCCGCTTCCCTCCTCAGGTTCGTTTGGCAGGTGAAGGATCGGCGAGACAAACGTGCTGTGCCGGCCGGCGGCGCGTTGCGGCGCGCGTGTCTTTAACCTCTCCTGGCTCATTGTCGGCTGGTCACTCTCTACGTGTGCGTATGCCTTTGCGCGCGTGTCTTCACAGACAGAACTCGGACCTGACACAATCGATAACGCCGTGCACGATCCCGAGGACACGCACGCTTCTGTCCCCTTATGTTAATCGCCGTCTTAATATTCCACGCGCAGCCACTTCTTCTCTGACTAGCGCGAACCGCGGCCGTCCTCCCACCACACTTGGCGCTTCTTCATCATCTTTGACTACTGGATGACGCGCGCTCTCCTCCAGACCCCGCTTGCCAACTCAAATTACGGGGACACAACTTCCCTTGTAACACTCCTTTTCAAGCGTGGATGGCCTCGGGCAAAAGCTTCGCGCGTGTGTACACCTGAATCATCACCAATCTCATTGTCGAGGATGATTCAGTGTCGAGATCGTAATGGAAGGAGGAAAGGGAGCGGCGGAGGAGGAGGGGGGAGAAGCTAGAACTGGACGGAACGATCGAAGACGCTCGCGCTAATAAGACGAGGAGGAATGCGATAAAAGAGCTGAAGGCCAGGGTCAAAAGCGAGCGGTGCGAGTGCACTGGGGATCGGTATAGCATTTAAGGCCGGTAAGGGGTTCCCGATATCATTAATAATAATTATACAATTATATGTAGCTATGGTATCGGGCGTATAGTTTAGTGCCGTGTTATTATCCCGTTCTCTCCCCCGGTGTGCTCGGCCCGTTGCACCAGCACACGTAGCACACATCCCGACTGCACGAGTCGGGCCCATAGCTATATGTTATTACTTATAATATTTCATCTTCGGAATTGGCGGTTGTGCTTTGTTTATGCCATGGGAACGTCACGGGGTTATAACTAACAGCGGAAAACGAGCTGCCCCTAACAGCTCCGCTCCTCTCCCCTCTCCCCTCTCCCCTCTCCCCTTTCCCCGTACTATGTATGTACTCGCTACGCTCAGACATCTCAACGTTCTAGTTCGTGCTCCTGCTCTCCTGGCCTGCTCTTACATCCTGGGAATCGGAGTTACTTTCACCTCCGGGCTTAATAATGAAATCGACATACTTTCCCAGAGTGAGCACAATGTTGAAAAAGAGAATTGAATGGCTGAAATTGGCTGAAATGAAATGCAAGTAAAATACTGTATTAACTTAAGAGTGGGATATAAAGGGCGAATGAAATCGGGCGCTATAAGATTGGGAAGTTGGATGCGGAGGGGAGGGGAGGGTGGGAGCTCGGTGAGGTTGGTTTGTGGTGGATACCCGAGGTCACCCTTAACTTGGCGAGATCAAGAGAAACGTAGTTTGACGTGCGGACGGTCGGAGGAACGGCGAGCAGCAACTACGTCGGCTTTTCAACGGTTTGGCTGGTGCAGAATTTAATTAAACCTGCCGGGGGGAACCGGTGGCTGAAACCGGCGGGGTGGGCGGCGAGGGTGTAGTGGGAGCGGGAGCACGAGTACCGGCTACGACTACCTTTACGCGTCAATTTTTCCGCAAGAATCGCACCGGCGGAACCGTTTTACAGTTATGCAATCATAATGCGCGTTACTAAAGCTTTAAGCGTTTCCGAATGAGGTCTATATGGACCGGCAGGGCGGCGCGCACTTCCGAACTCGGAGCCGCTGTTACATGTACCGGCATCGCCAGCCAGAAAGGTTCAAGCATCCTCTTTCAACCCGCGCCAACCACCATTGCGATACTTTCTCCGGGCAACTGTGCCTGCCCGCAACCCTTTTCCTTTCTCCCGCACGACCACCGCTCTATGGCCCGCAATTTGCCCGGCAATGAGGAAAAGTAATTAAAACGCCGCTACTGACGAGGCGATACATAAATTAGGAGAGCGAACCACCGAGCCGCCGATTGTCCCGTCAACTTTCGACCCAGCCAACATTTCAATGTATTTCATATATTCTTAATCCTCTCAATGAGTCATTGATGAACTCTTGCCAATTCACCCTACAGAAAAATCATTCCGACCAACCAGAGCTTGTGGGAAGAACGCGAGGGTGGAGCGCGGTGTGCGCTTTGTTTGGCCGGTAGAAAAATGTGTAACGGTCGGCTGATCGATTATAGGCAGAGAGTCGGTATTCCGAGAAGTACTATGCCTGATTAGAAAGCGAGGCATGCACAAGAGGTAGGCAGACAGCTACGCATCTGCAGCCCCGCCTAGTACCGCACATTCGCGCCCTTTTGCACGCGCGCACCCACAACTTCCTGCAACCTGGCTACAGCTAGTCCCGCACCCTCTCATATGTATACTCACACACTTACTGACCCTACACCGTCAGCCCCCCACCCCCACCTCTCTCTCTCTCTCTCTCTCTCTCCCCTTTTTTCTGTATGTCGCAGAGTCGGCTCGCAGATTCTATGAAGTCAATTTTCCGCCACGGGCCAAGGAGGAAGTTCCAGGCACTGCCACTGGCAGAAAGAACGCGAGGGATCCTAAAGTCTCGAGGGAGCGCGAGCGAGATCGTGCACGCAAGCTCGCTCGGCGATGCGTGGAAAACGAAATAACCGACTTTTTTCCTTGATGCACATGATGCATTACTTGAGGGCCCTGAGAGCCCTTGCGACCAAGACCATTCCTTCCCCATTTAACCACCTGCGTAGGGTGTGAACTTTCAAGTGTCATTAATTTATCGGTTACACTTGCATTTTCCTATTTGCGGGGTGATGAATTACTCTCACTGAGTTAACTACTTCCGCACTTTCCCAGAGAAAAGTGTTTCCTCCGAGCTCGAAAAGCCCCTCGGAATCCCAGTCCGCAGAGAGAACCGTGCGCCAAGAAGTCAAAGGGGTGGAATTAAGGGTCGCCGGTTTCTCGATTAGAGAGGCCTCTCGAGAAATTAATTCACTCGAGCTCGAGCGCCGACCAATCTTCTTTAACTCATGTCCCGCAGAAAAAAAGCTGGCTGTCTTATAGTGATCGAAGAATTGCATAACGAACGATTTTACATTTTAAGATAGTTGTATCAGAAACACTTTTCTTTCTTTTCAAAACGGATAGCAACATGAAACCTGTAGCCGAAATGCCGGAATTTTATCGAGAACAAGCAGAACGGCCGTCTGAGATAATTGGTCTCGCCTAATTTGGACGGTTTCTTCCCTGTTTTTCAATCTTCCCGACATTTTCCGGGGCTGAAATTTGGCGGGGAATGTTTTCTTACATCAAGGAAGAAGTGATATAAATTCCAGAGCCCCAGCTCAAAATTCATTTTTTCGCAAATTTTTCCATATGTACCCCTTCACAAATTTTCGATTTTTCGAAGGTTCTGGGACTTGGACGAACGCTTGATATTTCGATTGTTTGTGTATCAAAACGAAAAGAAAACATGAAACCAGTGGCAGAAATGCCGGAATTGTACCGAAAACATATGGAAAACCGATTCTGAAAAATTGGTTTCCGTTGTCTTTCCCCTGTTTTTCAATCTTCCCGACATTTTCCGGGGCTGAAATTTGGCGGGGAATGTTTTCTTACATCAAGGAAGAAGTGATATAAATTCCAGAGCCCCAGCTCAACATTCATTTTTTCGCAAATTTTTCCATATGTACCCCTTCATAAATTTTCGATTTTTCGAAGGTTCTGGGACTTGGACGAACGCTTGATTTTTCGATTGTTTGTGTATCAAAACGAAAAGAAAACATGAAACCAGTGGCAGAAATGCCAGAATTGTACCGAAAACATATGGAAAACCGATCCTGAAAATGTCAGTTTCGTGGTTCTTCTCATGTTTTCAAGTCTTCCCGACATTTTCCGAGGCTGAAATGTGGTGGGGAATGTTTTCTTACATCAAGGAAGAAGTGATATAAATTCCAGAGCCCTAGCACAAAATTCATCTTTTCGCACATTTTTGAAGGAGGCACTGACAAAAGTTTAGCCCACCGGTAATATGCAAAACAAAGTTAACAGTCCCTTCAGGAAACGGTTGATTTTTAGATGGTACAGTACTGATACAACTACCTTAAGAGATCGCTCGACTATAGGAAGGTTTATTTCACGAATGACTAAGATCTGGTGGAGCGTGGAAATAGGTGGCAGTAGATAATGGAGAGTCGCGCGGGAAAGGGCGCGAGTTGACAAGTAGGCAAAGTGTTTCTCGAACGAGGAAAGAGTGTCGCGTGTAGAAGAGGCGGGCTGGTCTATCGGTGCGCAAAGTGCGAGGTAATTAGTTTACATCGCGCGAATCGTGTAAACTTGAGTACGCGTCGATTAAATGACCCGGTTGTCGACGGTGTTCGCTCTCTACCTCCCTTCCTCCTTCTCCCTCTCTCTCCCTTTGGCTGGCGGGTGTGTGTTGTGTGTGTGTGTCGCGAGCACAACGTGTCCCCTATCACTCGAGTAGATATGCCATCGAGCTCGGCTACGCGTACACGCGCGTTTGGCTTTAGCTCTTCGCTGTCAGGCAAATTGACGGTTTCGAGCATCCCGGCCGCGGCCGCGGCAACGGCCGTCCGCTGCTCCCCGTCCAGGACGAGGCATTAGCCAATATCAGACGATCTCCCAGTACTCAACACGATTGTTTCCAGCCTCGTCGAGCCATGAATCCTCCTACTCGAATAGCTATATTCGATCTACATCGATACACAGACCGTATTAAACCTCCGGCATTTAAAGCGTCGATCATCCGAGCCTAATCTCGATGGAACAGCGCGTTTGTCCAGTGGACCGACGACTTCTCCATATCGTAGCGCATGTCCCCCCGTTGCGTCAGAGGCGCACTCGCTTTCGCACGACTTCCCGAATTGGGTCAGTTTCTGCGCGCTAACGGGGAAAAGTACCAGGGACAAAGTGGAGGCCGCGCTCAGGCGACTAAATTAAATTTAACAACCGGCGGTGGCGGTGGCGGTGGCGGTGGCGGCAACGGCGCCGGGTTTACACCTCGTTCGTGTTTCTCGCAAGCACCAGGTCGCGCGACTTCACTGCTTGATAAAAATAGGGGGAACGAGGAGGAAGAGTGGCTGGGCGGGCGCCGGGGCGCCCCCCGTCGAGAGCTCAAAACACATAAGCAGCCGGGCGCGCGCTTTTCATTAATTTACACTTTCGACCTCTGTGTGTGCATGCCTGCCGCCGCACAGAAGTAACGAGACTGTGGTACGTCGAACGACCAAAGCCACGATTGTGCCAGCCATTAGCAAGAAAGGAAGGACGGGAAAACTCCGGGGTTTACACGTCGCCCCGTTGCCGAGTTGCAAATCTCCACGATCACCGTCCAATTGACGGTGAAGCCTTTGCCACTAGCCGAGCCATCCAATCAATGTAATTGTTGGACGATCGAGAAGGTTAAATATTATAGGAGAGTGGTTAAAGGGCTAGGCTAGTATTTTGGACGCATAAATGTGCTCGAACTGGTCGGTCGGTCGGTCGGTGAGATATATGTAGAAGCATCAAGTATGTCCGGCCGCAAATAAACTCGGCTGCGCCTGTTATCATGGTTGTCGAGGCAGAACGAGCGGAAAGATAATGCTGTTCATCTTTCTCGCATGTAAAGTCGAGGTAGGTAAGTACGTAGGTGTGTAAGTGCGCGGGCTGTCAGTGGGAGGAGGGAAGGGGGTGCCGTGTCGGGTGCCGTGTCGGGTGCCGGGGCGTTTGCCCCACCGTAAATTGCGAATGATTCCGCTAAATTTCCATCTCGTCGAATGTGAAAGGGGATAGTAGGCACCACTGGCGGTATAGGGGTTGGGTTGGATCGCGTCGATGGTGCTCCGCTGGAGGATAGATAACGGCCAGGGTGAATGATAATGCCGTGTGTACATTGTGCCTTCCTGCACCTAACTCTCTTTCTCTTTCTCTTTCTCTTCCTCTCTTCCTCTCTTCGTCTTCCCCTCTTCTTGCCACACACCTTTCTTTCCAAGTCCCCTGCCTCACGATTTTTGTAACCAAAAAAGATTGGGAACGCCAAGGAACACAAGGTGGGAGCTTGGATCTCGTGATCTCTCGAGGGAAGGAGCAAGCTTGGCGAAAGGTGCCCTTAATATACCGATACGCCCAAACTCGAAGGCAGGAGTAACAAAATCCTCGGTTGTAAAGACTGGTAGCCGGGACGATCGACTCGGGGGCCCAGTGCAACACCCAGAATTATCAAAATTATGGACAACGCACGAGCAAGAGGGACCCAAACGGCGCATTACGTTCAGCCGCCTCTTCGGCTTACTGCGATTATGGCTATACAAGATTTTGCCACCGGTTCACCCGCCGCTGATAGCCCACCAAACCGTTCTCGACTAACACCCTACCTTCCCATCGAGAATAGTACCATTTACTTTCATCAATCGTGGATACAAAACTTCTCAATGTCTCCTAGTATATCGGTGTATGGAATATGTATGGCATTCTCGGTTGGGCAGTGCACGATGAACACGTTACTTGGAAATGGAGATTTCGTTGGGTTAGCGCGCGGAAGGGGAGCAATAAATTTCGAGGACGCCCCCATCGTGTCCGTCCGCGGAGCTAGGCGATTCGTGAATCTGTGTGCCGATCGTTGGCAGGGCTGCCGTGTGTACAGGTAGAGAGGTACAAGAATGAAGAGTGTACGGACATGGTATGAGCGCGGCTGGAGGGCTGTCGGTGGCCGCAGGAGGGAAGAATAAAGTGCCAGGGGGGACGAGGGGAAGATCGAGGAAGGGAGGAGGCGGAGGTGGGGGAGGGAGGGAGGGGGGGGGAGGTACGTGTACTTAGTCGGACTTGCAGAGTGTACGAGCAAGGTTCTAGCAATGGCGAGTCGGTCACGAATACCTAATCAATAATTATTACCGCGATACTCCCTATTTTTGCGTCCGGGGCCCCCTTTCGGGGCAAGCCTCTTTCGCTGGAGACCCGTGAACCCCCCCCCACCCCCTCTCTCTCTCTCTCTCTCCTGCCTTCTTCAGCTTCTCTTTCTCACTTTCTCCCTCATTCTTTCCCTTCTCGCTCCCTACGTGCGCCGTGCCGCCATATTTGCATATTTATAAGGGAATGTAATCGCAGAGCTCGGTTTTCGCCGGCCCGTCGCTCGCTCGCTCGCTAGCTCGGTTGCTCGTTCTCTCCAACTACTGCTACTACCACTACACACGTAGTACGTGCGCTTACATTCGCCGCACGCCGGTGTAGCTGCCGTGGAAAGAATTCGCGCAAGATGGCGGAAAGATTCGAGGCAGACATGCGATCCGATTTCCTGCTCTCTCTCCCCTGACCCCCACACACCCCGACTATCGCGAATAACATATCATCATCATCAACCGGGCGATCTAGAAGAAACAATCCTTCCTTCCCCGGTTCGCTACTTGTCGGTGGGCCCACCTCTCTTCAACCGCTCGGAATGCCACCCAACGAATAAAGCGGGACTTTATAGCAAATACAAAGAGGATGTCATTGACATTCGTGTCACCCAACGCACAATGACCGATCTTCTTGGCAGGTGCGAGTCGCAAGGATAAATTTTATCACAAGTAGCGAGGATCGTTCGGTGGCAGGGTTCTTTCCATGGCATGGGCCGCTGATACTCGGCGTTCGATCAATCCCCAGGCATCGGTAGAGGCGAGGTCTTGGCCGTTTGCTTTGCAGTGTGTAAACAGGGCGGAAAAGAGGACAGGAGGATGGGCGCGGGCAGGCGCGGGCAGGCGCGGGCAGGCGCGGCAGGCGGGTAGCGAGTGCATCGCGTAACACCGCCGCCGTAACTGGCGAACCTGGTGAACTGGCAGGACGGTAGGACGGTTGGAGGGTGACCGGGGCAGCGAAACACATCCCGACCGTCCCGAAAAAGAGCCAGCGAGAGGAGAGACAACGAGTCTCCCCGAGCACTTGGTACTCCGTAGTCCTAGCTTCAGTGGGTAGCTGACTGGCTAACTCGTTGCTCTCCTCGCGTATAGGTGCTTACCACTAAAACCGATTCAGCCTCTATCGTTCAACCGATTTAGAGGCGAGCCAACGGATAAGTGGCTCTGCTAAAGTGGCAGTTTCACCGAGCTGCAGAGCTAGACCTGCAGACCCACCAACCCCCTCCCCTACCCGGTGCCACTGTGTGTACTGTTGCCACAGTGCTTGCTTGCTTGCACTGCCAAACCACTCTCTCTCTCCCTCTCTCTCACTCATTTCCACAGTACTACAGACGCTCTATCTCAGTCTCCGCTTGAGCGTACTCTTCTCTTGTATTCGCGGATCGGGCCGAGCACTCTTCTTCTCGGAGGCTGCGAACCGTTGGCGTATAAGCTACCGTACAAAAGCAGCGAGTCACGATCGCCTCGTTACCGGCCAGATACCCTTCGGTATCTCGCGAATCATGAAATCACGAAAATCATCTGCTCTCGGTACAACCGTCCCTTTCTCCTGCTTCTGTCCACCCAATCTCTTTCTCCCACTCCCTCTTACTGATTTAACTTGCATGTTCCGCTTGTTTCCGCGCTGTTTGCGATTCCCCTGATTCCCAGAGCCCACGTCTTACTTGCGCGAGTACGAGGTCAGCCCGTCCGATCATACTTCTTAGCGAGTGACTTCGGCATAATGTGTAATGGCATGGCCCGCAATTCCAAGCACCGTCATCCTTACTTACTATCTGTCTTGGTGTGTTAGTAACACGATCGACCGCAGCCCTACCCCACTATTTTAGTATCTTTGCCTTTCTTATTTATCGTGAAGAAGAGTACTGTGTATTGGCAATCGCATCGATGCTGTAACTATTCTGAGATGGGATGATCACGGTCTAAGGTCCGAGTCACCTAGAAGATTGCTGTTAATGGGCGAGTACGAGTGGTCGCATGCAGAGAGGTGCGGCTAAGAATCATCCTGCACTTCCACGCAAAACTGATCCATAAGCCGGGGGGGAGACGAGTCTCCAGCTGGAAACTATAACTTTCAGATATCTTTTATAGCAAGCGAGGGGACAGGACCCTCGTCCTTGTTAGACGCGCAATAAAATTCTCGGTTATCTTTATAATAGCGGGAAGAATTTGATTTTCAAAGAGATCAGGGTAGAAAGAGGGAGGAGAATGAATTGGAGGGTCGGACGCGGCGCGGCGGGTGGTCGTTTGGCCAATTCCTGCAATCGGAAATGAAATTTCGACCGACAGGAGTGGTTCGTCACCGCCCGAAGAAATCTAGCCTGCAATTGGTATTAGGCGACAATTTTCGCTCGACAGGATGCCTACCAGCTTGTACTCCCCTTTTCATAGGCACGTCTAAATTCAACATACCATCTTGACACATTACTGATTGGTTATTCCATAGAAAAACTCGTGTTACGGACCCTTTTCATAATTGTCGGAAAAACTGACTAAATAATCTCTCTATCCCGCATAAAATGTGCGCTTTCATCATTGATAAGTAATTCACGGTGATGAGAGCTGGCGAGAGAAAGAGAAGAAAAGTGGCGCAAGCAAGCAAGTGCATTTATTAAAAAGAGCCTTTAATTATCCGCGGAGTGATTCCGACGATGTTACATTCTCTCCTCGTGGTGCTCCCTCTCACTATCTCTCCGGGAGTCATTAAAGATTGCTCGGGCGGAAGATTGGGCCCTCGCATTTGCGGATATAGAGGATGCCTATAGCCGTCAGCTTTTCCCATTAACGTTTCATAAATACGCGTTTCCGGCCTGTCAAGCAGCCATCGGGAGTGCTTGCACCTTGATTAAAGACTACCCGACGCGTATTCTTTAAAATTGCGTCCCTGTATTCGCACTCGTCAACCAACACCAGCTCTTCGTCTCGAGTAACCATCAATACCTCCCCTTAGCTATATCACCACACAATGCAAGCCACCTGTACTCTTGCTCGTAACTATTAGGATAATCAGTAAAATCAAAATGGATCGAGGGAGAAATAAGTATGCGATCACTAAGGGTGCGAGGACTTTTCTTTTCCGACGGGCCGACTATGAATTCTCTTGAGAAATCCGATAATGTTGAAGTAATACTACAGCCTAATTGAGATGATGAGACAATGACGATTACTGTAAGAGTGCAGCTGGCGGCAGAGAGCATCCTGACGCGCACGTCCAGACTATTCCGAGCGAATTTCCGATTGGATGCTAGATGAAACTCGACGGGGAGTGAAGCGACGGGTGGCTGGCACCCCGACGGACTCGAGGCAAATGCGATTACCCCGTTAAGAGGGACATTATTAAATCCGCCGGCGATTCGGCGCGGTGCCCAATTGAAACTTGAAAAAAATAGATTTCCCTATGCCTAGACACTTGTCGAGTGCTCTCCACATCTGTCCCAGGCCGCGGGCTAGTGTTTGGTTCAATTTCATTAGGGCAGACTAAATTTCATTGACGGTGTTGCCGGAAATTCGTCGGTTTCGCGGGTCACTGACTGCTCGGCGTGACAGGATCACCGAGAAATGCGTAATCGCCTGTAAACCGAGCCGTAATTCAGCTCGCTAGCCAATTCACCAAACTGATTAAATTGGACCACTGGTAGTACAACGTTCTAGTTTTAAAAAGAAAAATAAGTTTTGCCTGCGGGGAAAAGGTGACGGGAACGACATAGGCGCGGTGAATGAAGAAACGTTCGGCGGATTGGTTAGTTGGCTGGCTGGTTGGCTGGTTGGTTGGTTGGTTGGTTGGCTTACTGGCTGGCTGGCTGGCTGGCTGGCTGGCTGGCTGGCTGGCTGGCTCTGATGTAAATCAAATAATAATCGTCCTCGCGAATGGAAAGTCCGAAGTTTGTGTATGTGTGTATATGCATGCTAACGCACGGCACTGTTGTGCTCGGTGCTATGCAAAAGAGTGGAGGTTCCTATTAGTATTTACATACAATCGAATCTATCGTGCATACATCTGCATACCACTCTAACAAGTGGGTCGCCGACGAGCAAGGCTAATGAATATATTATATAAAATATTACTCGCAATACCCGGCTCTTCTCTATTTTTCATAATACCACGAAAATGATAAAAGCCCGATTTGTCTCTGTTTTGCTGTTCAAAGGAAACGATCTCAAGAATATCTATACTATTTCATGCATATTAATATCTCTTACTCTTATTTCGTGCGGTAACTCAACAAAAGCTAATTAAATATGTTCGAATTATGAAAGTAGTGAGTGACAGACGTTGTCTCTGGCAGAAAATAGTGTCAACATGTGGCAATAGCAAAGGGATCGCAATATCGAAAGAAGCTCAGGGAGAAATGAGTGGAGAGTCGACAGGTGGTGTCGGAAAAGGGCTGGTGCTCGCGGGTTGTTCGTACTCGATTGGATTTTGACGAGAGTTGCCGCGAGCGGGACGAGCGCGCGACGAGGAGCGCCAACCGCAGCTGGAGGTGTTGGAGGGATGCTATAACGCACCCACGCACTTACACGCAGGCAGACACGAGGGGGCATAAATATTAATATAATAGCACTGATTGCACTAGATCGCGAGCGGAGGATACACGTACAGAGGGCGGCCGAGGGAGAGAGAAGAAATGCGACATGTCGGTAGCACGGTGACATATCCGAGAGCAACAACGTGATGACGCGAGCCGGTGTAACAAAGAGCGAAGCCACGGGACCAGAGAGAAAGGGACGTAGTGAGGGGGGAGGGGGGGGGTGGGGGGTGAAGGGGAGAGATTGCGAGGGAGAGAAAGAAAGAGAGGAAAAGCAGCGGCACCGAGCGCAACAAAACGAAACGAAAGCAAACGAAGCGATACGAAACGAAATGAGAGCGGTAGCGGGTGCCAGAGGGAGGACGAGGCCGAGTTAGCGCGAGAGGTCGCTCTCCCTAGCGCGTGCCAGAATAAGAGCGTGTCACTTGGGAGGGAGGGAGGGTGGGGTGGAAAGTGTGCGAATCACAACGTGCGAGAGTAGGATGCTGAGAGGCTGGACGAAAACGGGCGCGGGAGAGAGAGCGAGAGCGAGTGCCGGAGATAGAGATGGAGCGATGGAGAGGGTGGGAAGGGTGGGAGAAGTGGGGCGGAGGTTTTCCGGGAGGTGCGAGGGTGCCGGCACCGCGGGCATTAAATATACACGCTGATTTGTCGTCCGCGGATTGTCACCTCTGATAGCTTTCATTTTGTTGTATATCGGCGACCACGCGCGCATCGCCCACCTCTTTCTCTCTGTTTCTCTTCCTCTCGCAGTTCTGCCAGTCCTCGCACGCACGCACGCACGCACGCTCGCTCGCTCGCTTTTCCACGTAATTCGGCCCGCTTGATTGACTTTTGAGCTGGCCTTTATGGCGATATTCGTTGCCGCGCGCCCGCCCGCTCCTCCCCGGACCTACACAACATTCTCTGCTCGAAGCGGTCATACTGGCCCGTAGATATCGCGGACACCCTAGACGATTTATCGAGAGCTCTCGCATGTCCTGCTCTGCTGACGGTTTTTCCGCGGCCCGTCAGCCAACAGGGCGCGTGTCACACGGCTGTCTTTTCGTCGCGCCACTCGCTGACTGCACCGCCCCCAAATCCCAGCCCTTCCGGGCACTTGCCTTCCACGCTCGTCGCATCACCCAATTTCCAGCTTTTCCAGATCGTTTTGACTGTCGGCCCTGCCATGTCGACGTTCCTGCATGTTGCCGCGCACTGTCAGTCGACCGAATTCTTTTCGAGAGAAGAGAGCATCGAAAGAAGACCGTGCAAATCCGCTCGACCCGCTCAGCCCCTCATCTTAACTGCCTCTGCTTTTATCAGTGTCGTCTGTGTCAAGCGTCGCGTCGCGTCGCGTCGCGTCGCGTAAATAAGCGCCCGCCTTTTTAGTTATTCTATTTATAGCGTGTGCGTATACGCGCACAGACAGGCAGAGAGAAAGAACGAGAAGGAGAGCTCGCTTGAATTAGGCAAGCGTGGATCAAGCGGTTCTTATAACTTCTTTCCTTACTCTCGGTTATCCTTCTCTAGCTCTGATTTTACTAGCCACGGAGGGTGAGCGAGGGAAAGGGTGCGGGGGCGATATTTTGTCAACAGGCCTCCGTGGTGTACAATGATTTTCAATAATATGCGGCGTGCATTTGTTTCGCGCGGACGAAGGAATTCCGCCTGCATTGTTCCGCAGGAAAAACACGCGCTGCTGGTGGCGATTGTGTGGTTCGGAGGCTAGCAATAACCAAGAGCGCAGGCAGCACAGGTAACCCTGCTCCTTCTTCATCGGCGATCGCCAATAGAAACCGCCTTCGCTTTCCGTGAAATTTTTGCTCCTTCGAACGCTCCAGTCCGAGCCCGAGAGAGGCTCGCGCTCTCACGTCCAATCGAACCAATGGAGAATTTATTGCGCCCGTCAAGTACTCGGCATTACTGACCCCAGAAATACCAGCGATTTCTGTTTATACTTTCGAGGCCCGAGCCGCCACCCTTCCCTCCCTATTCCCTATTTACATTTCTGGCCCGCGCAAAGTTGCACGCACCAAGTCGACTTCTCGTTAAGCGAAGGACTGCTGCTCTCGTTAACGAGAAGTAAGAACACCCGGAGATTTCACCCAGCGGGATTAACTATTCGACGCTCCGATTCAGTAGAAGTAGAATGTCCTTGCGGCGGATCGGGCCTGATATGCATTAGTTAAAAAGCGAGCGGCATATACGATTCGCGTTTAACGAAGCCGCGTCTCGAGGTCTCGACTGCCCGACAGCCAACGAAAGGGAGACTCTACGGCGCGGCGCGGCGCGCCGTGCCAAGAAAAAGAGGAACGCACACCTTCTACTGCTTGGCGAAAGTCTGCCGCGCGGCGACGCGTCTGGGAAAACTAGATCAGCTCTTGTTAACCGCTGACAATCGGCGATCTACCAAACGAAGAGAATGAACCCCCGCCAGAAGAAAATCCATTGTCGGGAGAGTTTAAGAAAAGACAAGAGAGCGAGGAGGAAAGTGAGTCTGAGGAGGTCTCCTGCCCTCCCGGCATCAGTCTGCGCCAAGAGAAAGAGGGGGGGGGGGTGTGTGTGTAGAGGAGTAACGCGGTCTCGCCGAGGAGTTTCGCGATAACGTAACGCGCACCACGGTTATTGGAAATAGTCTGGTCGATCTACCCTACCGTGAAACACACCGAGGAAGACCGAGAGAACTAGAATGAGGGAGAGTGAGTGAGAGAGAGAGAGAGAGAAAGAGAGAGTGAGGCGGGGGGGTGGGGGGTGGGGGTGGAGGAGAGAGGACGAGGGAGCGAGAGAAGGAGAAGTTGGTGAGCCTACGTCATACCTTGGCGTATGTACATTATTCATAGCCATCGGTGAAAAGGGCGCCAGCCGTATTACGTATGCCACGGGTTATTATGCCCTCTAAATGTTTAATGTGTTTGCCTTCCTTCGCCGGCCACCGGCGTGGCTTTATGTTTTACTAAGTAAATTACTGTTTTTTTTTTATTAGTCCTCGAGCAGCGTTTATGTTGGTTCAATCGATCTCCGTGCTCTCTTTCCTCGCCAGCTCCCCCCAACCACCCACCCCCCGCCCGCCTGTCCTGCCTTCGTCCTTCGAGCCTCAGCCTCACCCTAGGCCTAAAGCCTCATACTCCACCACATGACCCCTCTCCCATCTCCCTAGTGACAACACTCACTCCCCTTTATCGCCCCTTCCTTCCAACCTCCTCCCGCCGCCCGCCGCCCGCCGCCCGCCGCCCCCCCACGTGTCACCATTGACATGCCACATTTTGACACTCCACTCCTCGAACGCCCCTCCTGCTCCCCTTCAACCCCAATTCTTCAACCGCAAAGTTTCTTTATGCTCGTACTAGACCAAATTCGAGCGCTTCGGCGTTTTAGTTGAAAGAGGTGCTGGCGCTGGCTGGGGCGAGTGAGATTTTTTACATAGGTATTTCGGCTATTTAGGAAATTAATAACGACGGCGCGCAAGCGGGAGAACGCAAGTTTTCTTAGAGGCCGCGCGCCACTGGCGGAAGCGGCCTCGTTAAAAGCGCGATTGCTAAAGCACGCGAGCCCGAAATGCGCGGCGGCTCGTTTCGAGAGATTGCGCGCACAAGAGAGAGGGAGAGAGAGAGAGAGAGAGAGAGAGAGAGAGAGAGAGACCTGGCCGAAAGTTTGGAATTTACTGGCCGACATATTGGCTGCGAGAGAGCGCACGAAATTAAGGCTAGTAAAACACTTTCCTGACACGCGTGCCCTGCCTCCCTTCCTCTCGCCGTTCTCTTTCTCACTCTTTTTCCAGCCTCGCGCCACCCTATCCTCCTGTTCAACCTCAACCCTCTTCTATCTACCATGTGCGCGAACGAAATGTTCGACGAACGATGCTATACAGCGATAACTCCTCTTTTATATTTGCCAGGCTGCCGCCTTGAAATATGTACATGTATATCCATCCGCCGGTTATGCCGCTGCCGTCGCCACCGCCGCCGCCACCGTCGAGAATAATTCAAAACTTTCCTTAATCGCCTTTATAAATCGAGCGAAATTTATGCCGTTATTTTGTTGCACTTTGGCCCCAGTTCCAACCCAGCCCCCTCACCCTCACCCTCACCCTCGCACTCACCCACGCTCTAATGCTTCTCTTCTCACAACACGCTAGCGTACCACGTCCAACGACTTAATTCGGCGAACCCGAATAAGTCCGCCTCTTGTCGCGAAATAGTATTTGCACTTCACCAAGCAGATATTCTACCCATTGTCAGTGGCAAAAGATCTCTGACCGTGTTGGAGAACAAATGTGTGCAATTACCCGATCGCGTGGTATCATCCTTTGAGGAAAGTGCTTAGCAATTTTGCATTTGAGCCTCAATGAGAAGATTCTGCGCGCGCGAGTTTATTTCTACGTCTGTGGTTGTAAAACGTGACACACCTATTGTGACAATCATTCGCATTGAATAAATATTCTATTTGTGGATATGCGTTGTCGTGTGAGCTGAGCAAGAAACAGAGACGCATAGTATAAATACGAAAGGCATCCGAACGGTCACGAGCGCGCCATCTCTCGGATGTTGAGAAAGGTTTGCATCGAAGCTCGGCCTCTCTCGATAAATGACCGACTTCCATTAATATTTTCTGTGATACTTAATTATTGTCAGCATAAGAAACGTAGGAAGAATAAAATAATGAAAAGAGGAAAGTCAGAAATAAATAATAAGGAATGCCAAAGCAAATGACTCACCGAGATCTTGAAAAACGTGGGGGAGGACACGGGACGCAGGAGAGGATTGCAAGAAAAAGCCGACCTGCGATGAGAAGGAGAACATCATTAATGAAATCGGCCAGATGTCACTGGATACGATTAGCTAACAAAATGCAAAAATAGCAGGGCAATTAACGTGTGCGCGCTCGAAAAAACAATGCACTTTATTACATTGTTTACCACCGGCTCGCCGTTTCGTAAACACTCGCCGCAAACAATTATCGATGACACTCATTGTCAGACGCGGGATTTCGCGAAAAAAGTATTAAATTCGAAGGATGGCTATCTTCCCGCATTCACCGATGTGTAAATGCGTGAAACTTGAAATTTGTCTGACGGTACCTTCGCGAATGCAAAGTGTTTACACACGAGCGACAGTTGACAAGGACTGGCAGCACACTATAAACAGAACCTCACAGCAGGTATTACAGGAATTTCTGTTCACTGCCGGGCGAGGCACATTACAGTAAAAGTAGAAAATTTGTGGTGGTCAGAGTTGGATTTCTCAAAGATCCAGCAAGTAAAGAGGAAAGAGTCAATGGTTAGCCCTGAGATTTAGAGTGGCACATACTATCCCGCTCTACAACCACTTGTGGATCACAGGCATGGGCGCAGTGTCACTCTGTGTTGGTGCGGCCACTTTTCCCGCGAGAAAATATTCCGAAAGTCGAACAACGAGTAGCCAAGTATTCGCATTAAGGCGACACAGGGGGGACTAAAGGAGTACGCGAAAATAATCGAAACGACGAGAATTTCCTCGGCGAAATCCCATTCGAGAGAGTTGAGTGTCACCGCCATGTCAAACTTTGACACGCGTTTCTCGCCGAAAGTAAGGTGTAACCTGGTTTCTTACCGAAACTGAACAAAAGGGGAATCGCGCTCTGTTCCGGCCAATTGTCGAACCAAATTTCACGGAGAGGAACAACACAAAATTCACAAAATACTCTGGAGCTCGCGGCGAGACCTTTCGTGCAGGCAACTGCATGTATACAGATGCCACAGTGCTGCCACCTTAGCGCGCGCGCGCAACTAAAATGACTGCCTTGGTGACCGCGAAATTCAAAATTGCTATCGGTCCACTCATTAAGACGACAACTATTGTTCTTCCGATTCATCGATCTTACATCGTGGAAAGTACATTAAAATATTATGAAATTGATAGCTTTAATTCTAGGAAGAAGAGGAGGAAATTTGTACGGTGATATGTAGTCCATCTGTAGTCAATATGTAGTTCATCATCCAATTCCTCAACTATCGATCCATCCTTATATAATCCGGCATACAATGCAAACCTATGTGTAAGGAAATATCGATTTTTGCAGGTATTTCTTAATGTAAGGCTGAATCTGTCAGTCGCAGAGGTAAGCCACAGATGTTAGAATGGTTGGCTGTACCGGGGAAAGAAAGAACAACATGATAAATTCAATGTGAGATATTGTGGAATGTGAGGTTAGAGCTAGTGGAAACGATGAGCATACCGTGGTAGAAAGGTAGAAAGTATCCGTTACATCCCCCATAGAGAATGGGGTCGTGATAGGAAGTTCGAACAGAAAGGGGGAGCCAGCTTCTCTCTCTGTTGGTTTGGGGTTGGGAGAAATCGAGGTAGAGAGAAAATGATGGCGCTGCGCGAGAGGGAAAGATAGGAGCGAGGGGTTGGAAGCAGTGGTTGGTTGGAAGGGCCGATATCGAGAAAGTGACAGGAATAGGTGGCTATAGGGAAGCGGTGGTGGTGGCGGTGGCGGTGGCGTTAAAGATGGCCTCCAGAGGTAACGCGGCGGTCCGCGTCTAGCTCGAAAATATGTCGGAAATCCGGCGGTTGAACGCGTCTCTGTGGAAGGCACTCCTTTGAATCTCGAACGTAGCAATACGGCGAGTGGGGTGCGGAGTGGTGCGGAGTGGTGCGGAGGACTATTCTCGAGTTGGGTGCGGAGTGCGTCTGGTGGTGGAGGTGGAGAGAAGGATGGCGAGTGCTGCGATGCGGGAGCGAGCCAGTGGCCCGCTGGTGGTGGTCATTCTACCCCGTCTCGAGTGACAACTGCTTACGTAATGAATTATTCGCGTTATGATAACGATATTCCAGCGGCGAACGGGAACTGGGAAAGAATTCTGCCGGGTTATTCGCGGCGCTGCACGGCCTCCCGTCTAGAAATATCGTCGGCTCTCTGCCTGCCTGCTGTCGCCTGCCTGACCTGATTCTACCTTGTACTGCTGAGACCGTCTCTCGCAGGAGTTTCGCCTTCCTCGGGGAGCAATAGCAACGATAATCGTTGCTGCTTGCTCACCTGCCTCCCAGCGGGAGGACAGATTGCACTTTGTGACAGCCGAGAAAGTATGACAGCCACTCAAGTCATGGAGAACATTAACTGGGATCCCGGTAAGCAAGTGAACAAGTCAAAAGATATATCAATGCATACTACACTGATATATCTCTATCTTTTGAGGCTAACAATAAGATTGCTCCATGACAGTCGAATTATCTAGACGCTAGAGAGACTGATGTCTATTTTTAAGACTGATGTGCGGTGTCCAAGTGTTATGTTGTGTACAAATGTCAGCACTAAAAACGTATTTCAGCATTGAAGATCAAAACTAATGGAACATAGAAAAAGCGCGATACAAATATAGAACGAACGTCAGGGTCGAAAGCCTACCGTGTATCGGGCGAGTGGCAGCCTTTCGAAGTTTTCTGTCCACGGGAAATTAGTTTATTGATTAGGTACACCTGCCTCGAAGCCGGCGCTTCCGTTCCGTGCTCAAATAACATCGAGACACGTCAAGATCATATCGATTTCAAATGCTCAATGTTTCATCGACAGGATGAATAGTTTAAAGAGCCCTGAAACAGTGGAACTGAGCGTAACTCATTCTCATTGTCAGATTAAGATGTTATCTTTCCAGCCTTATCGAAGGTGCTCAACTTTTTGAAGAAGAAGAAATCGGAATCGCCCGGTTGCAACGACGAGGAATGTGGTTTCCTGTACAATTTGCTCCAGTCAAAGGAGCTGAATGCCTTAATGAACATACACACGAAGATACTAAAGACCATAATGGACGACAAGTTCTTCCCCATGCTTTCAAACTCGATGGACGTGAACGAGGATGTCCTTGAGGTCTTGAAGACCAGGACACACCTCTCCGAAGAATGCAAGGAACTTTTCCATCTACTCCAGAATCCCCATTTACAGGTAACTCAAGATTTCGTAAAAGTAGAGTCTATAGCCGATTGGGATCGCCATCAAACTGTGTTGACTTTTATAATAGGGATTACTTTGTGCACACGACTCGGTTGCCCAAAGAGACTACTCGCCGCATTTGCCCGACATCCCGATAGAAGTAGACGAAGATGAGGGCACTGTCAAGATCGTACAACTAGTGAAGTCGGACGAGCCACTGGTATGTGAGATTCCTCGCAGCTTCGGTACACTTAAACTGGGGTGTCTTTGAGATTTCTTCATCGGCCGATTAACCCGATACTCTGCTATTGCGGACTTGGCCTGCATTCGAGTACCAATTGATCGGCCGATCCGTGGTAATGAGAGAAAGGGCTGAAACTAAAACTAAACCGAAGCAATTAGCATGGGACTAACGATACGATCTCTCGTACAATTAGTATCGATGTAGATCGTGACCCTGTATCTAAGTAGCGAGAATCCTATTATTGGGCATCGTGTGCACCTCGGCACCCGGTGCTCAAGGCACTTCTCAAGTAATCACGTGTTTCTTTTATCGTCAAACTTGCTTCGAAGTGCGGCGTCGGCATTGAACCGATCCTGGTAAGTTCCCTCAAAGCCGTAGAAACGATGTTGCCAGCCTCTGTCTCTCTCTCTCTCTTTCGCAACTCTAAATCTGCATTATTCAATCTGCCTACCACTTCGCCGCTCCTAATTTAGTTCCTCTAGGTTTACTCCAAGCGTATTTCCGGTATCGTGCAGTAGGCAACATAAGACAAGCCTACTGTACAGCCTCATCTATGTACATAGAGAAGCCCTTCTCCTTTCCCTATTTATCGCCCATCTATATAATTCGTCCCGCTTACATTTTACTTTACCATTTACAGTATTCCCGCTAATCCACTTTGTGTTTTATGTGAATTTTTCCCTTGTAAATAAAGCGATCGATTTCTTACCGTCATTGTATTTTGTTCTCTTGATAGATTTTGCTTCGCAATATATATGTGATATCTTTGCAATGTGTCTGCAGCCTGATCGCGTGCGCATTACGATAGAGACGACCAAGCTACGGCTTCCCTACGAATTCTCTTTTTTTATGTATTTTTTTAAGAACGAAACGAAAGAGAACTCCCTATCTCACGCGCAGCACGATGAACGCTATTAGCAAATATTAGTTTACACCTGTGGCAATAGGGCGCAACCATAAAGACTAGCGAGATCACCGGCAAGATCCAGATAGCGCGGGTGATGCACGGGGGTGCTGCGGACAGGTCGGATGTTCTCCACGTCGGGGACGAGATCTTCGAAGTCAACGGCATCAACGTCGTCGGAAAATCCGCCAGTGAAGTTCTCAGTATAATGGTACGTATCAATCTTTGCTTCGAAAGGGATTGCCTTTCGAATCTATCGTTTGGCCAAATTGTATTATTCATTGCAGACGATTCATTTAAAATGTCACATTTGTCAAAGGGGATTCTTCTCTGCCCCCCACCATCTCTGTACTATTATTATTACTCTTCCTCTATGCAACCTGAGTGCCACTTGAGCGACTTTGATGTAGCCTTGTTATCTCTTTCAGCAAAGTTCGACCGAAGGTACAATTACCTTTAAAGTCAACTCTGCAGACCATGTTACTGGGTCCCGGGAGAGTAAGGTATATTTGAGTGCATTATTTAAATCGGTCTCTGGTTAGCCGTTGTTACGTACACGACGCCTTTGATGTGTTATGCACCGCGTGGCCGCATTCGTAATGGAAACAAGCGGCGATGCGAGATCGATCCTCCTCTCGCCTCCTTTCAAAGGTGTACTCTTCCGCCCGACTTAGCATGTACACGAATTCGCCTACGCGACTTTGTGCCGGCTGCTCCTCCGGCCGATAAAATGCAATTATTTTTTATACGAGGTTTTAGTTCTATCACTTCCCCTGGAAATTACGCCCGACTTCGCAATGCCTTCCACGCTAATTCGTATCAAAGGCTTCGGTCACGTTAACAGCAAGGGTTAACCGTTCGATCTTACACAAGGGGTGATGAAGGATGCTGAGCTGCGTTTGTTTGTGCTTGGCAGATGCGTGTCAGAGCACACTTCTCATACAAGAGTACCGAGGACGAATACATACCGTGTAAGGAGGCTGGCTTGGATTTTGAGAAAGGCGATATTCTACATATCGTCTACCAAGACCAAGGTCTATGGTATGTCGATTTATTTTTTTCTTACCTTCAATTCGAAATTATTAGAGTGTGATGTACCTACACGATTTTTCCCCCTCTGCAAAAACAGGTGGCAAGCGAAACGCGAGGGTGATCGAGACATGCAAGCTGGCCTGATACCCAGCCGAGAATATTTGGAACGAAAGATTCTAAAGCAGAGGCAGAAAATGGAAAAAACCGACGACGACGATCTAAGTGAGTCAACTATTACGGATTGGACTCTGTTGTGAAAGCTACCGCTTCGAAGCCAGTGTTTCAGAAACTTGAGAATAAGACGGACGTCTGTAGGGAGTCACCTATTTAATTATTGATACTACGATACAGTCGGTTTCAGAAGCACTGGCTATCATTGCTGCCATATGTTTGCCTTACTCTCATCTCATCTCACAATCGCCGTGCTCATTGCTAGCATCTCATACATATGTGGGTTTGACGCTAAATGTTGCACGATCCTACTGTCTGCCTTAACTCAACTGGTTCTTGGTGTCAACGAGTACTCTACTTATCCTGTTAACATTGGTAGAAGCTTTTGGCAAACGGCTCGAGATCCAGGGGTGAACGCGTTAATACGTAACACGCGTTGGAGTTGATGAGCGGGGCTGCAAACTGTTCGACGATGCAGGTCTGATGTAATTTTAGTCGTGCGTAATTCTGCATTGTAATCGAACACTCACGCACACACGATATGCCTTTGTAACGATCACATATCAATTCTTGCATCGATCATTGATCCTGATCTGTGTATTGTCGTTAGAGTAGAGCATTAGCGAGCGAGCGAGAGAATGAGAAAGAGAGAATGTATGAATAGAACGATGAAGTCAGTGTACAGTCTGTATAAAAGACAAAGGCAAATCGAGCTATCGACGGCAGCAGATTTCAAATGATTCCGGGGGCTGACTCCACTCTGCCTGTACACTGTCTACTGTACTACAAGTTGGTAAGCTAAGCCTCAGCTGCACCTCTTAACGGATGATGGGGCCTGACGACCTCGACGTCGTCGTTAGGCTTGTGTTTTGTTCCAGTGAATTTGTCCGCGTTCTGCTCCCGTCCCAGTACCAACAACACCTCTTTGCACGACTCGCCCACAAAGTGTAATGTGCACGGGGCAAAAACTAAAAAAATCATGTATGACGCTGCAGAGAACGACGATTTCGACCGGGAAGAGATACCGACCTACGAAGAGGTCGCGAAGCTTTATCCGAGGCCAGGTTTCTATCGACCTGTGGTCCTCATCGGGCCGCCCGGGGTCGGCAGGAACGAGCTCAAGAGGCGCCTCATGGCGACTGACCCGGATAAGTACAAGACGCCTGTGCCTTGTGAGTTTCCCTAGTCATATTTTTTACACCGAGAAATTACAGAGCATTCTAATAAAACATAATCTGAAAAGGGTTTTTTCGGTAAGAGATGAGCCTTGGAAATTCGTCATTTGAACATACGTTACATGTATGAATTCTCCATGCAGATACATCGAGAACACCGCGACCGGGCGAGATCAACGGCAAGGAGTACCACTTCGTGACACGCAAGAAAATGGAAAAGGATATCGACTCGGGCAAGTTCATAGAGTATGGCGAGTACAAGGGCAACCTCTACGGAACCAGTTCCGAGAGCGTAACATCCCTAATCAAGGGCGGATACGTCTGTATATTGAACCCACACTACCAAGCTCTCAAGATGCTGAGGACGCCGCAGACAAAGCCGTACGTGATATATATAAAACCACCGACTTTCGAGATATTAAAAGAGACGCGGAACGAGGCCAGGGCGAGATCTACTTTCGACCAAAGTAACTCGCGTGGTTTCACGGTAAGTTACAGCCGAAGTTAGGGCAGGACAGAGCTATCCTTTTGCCAAGTACTAACCTACCTTTGTCTCTATTTAGGGCGAGGAATTCATAGAGATCCTGCACAGTGCCGCGAAAATAGAGTACCTTTATTCTCATCTATTCGACGAGGTGATAGTGAACGGTGACCTCGTGAAAGCCTTCGAAGAGCTCGTTATCGGAGTTCATCGGGTGGAGACGGAAGCTCTTTGGGTGCCTGCCTCCTGGGTTCAATAAATCAAACCTGGACAACCCAGCCGCAAAAAGTGAACGGGAAGAAACTGCGGAAAATGGGCGAGCTAACCATTTGCTTCTATGAGGATTTTCGGGCATTCGCTACGCTAGACAACGCGTTCATCGAGATGCAAAATTGACGACGACGCGTATTACGTCCTCCTTCTTCCAGCAGAGTATCGTGCGATCGATAGACAGATCGATATACGTAGGGTGTTTCGTACTTGTCGCGTATTCGCCGAACTCCATGGGGTAAATAAAACCGAATTTTCTATGCAAGCGCCAGGCGAGGGATTGACAGGTGAACGCGATGCAACAAATGTTAGATTACAAGTGAAACTGTTGAAGCTCGAGATTGAAGAGTATCTATTTAACGCGAGATCGATTCTTCTGTCTTTGTTTCTTTGAATCTAAGTCTGCGTCTTATGCAATATATTAGAGTCCTTACTGCCAAGACAACGTCTTCGCCACTAAAGAAGCTTCTACTTCGGGTAATGCTTGGCGAGGAAGACGAGAATCCCACGGATCTTATTCCAGATAAAACTACTTCTATACATTATCTTCCAGAATGTTCATAGATCGGTGGGCGAGTATTGTCAAAGCTCTTATGGATTCAGGGATCAGTGTGTATGTGAAGTATTAGTCGAATTATGAAATGATCTCGAACTTAAGAAAGGATCGTACGAGCGCGTTACTATCAGAGATGACCTTCGATCCCGGTTGTTGTTGATTGTTGCCAAATAAGTATTGTATTTAGGAACCACGACATGGAGTCACACCTCACGATTACTGTATTTTCCACTCGATCAGCAGTGCCACGATATCGCTATTTTTTTCATAATTAAAGGCCAGCCAGCGCGAGGAAGAGTTATGTGCGCGCCGACTCACTAAAGCGTTGCATTGTATAGTTCATCCTCGATGTAAACTCTCTATGTTATCAGAATATAGAATTACACTTTGAAGTACCTTCTATTGTATCTCGAATTTTCTGCGAATACTAAATCCTATTCCACCTTCCAATCCACCTAGTTTCACTACGCCTTCCTTATTGCTTCAATGCTTTTTATTACAATACCGTTCATTGACAATGTATCATGTCCGCCTTAACCGTATCTCTGCAAATTCGGTTCTTGATAGTGCGTATATTTTTAGCAAGCTTAGACTTTCTAATTGATCTTGAATCATCGACGTGCTCTCAGGCACGTGCACGCGTCCCATCGGTTGTCCGCGTGTTAGCACATAAAAATAGATTGAAAAGATGGAAAGGGAGGTCTGTGGCTTGGCCGTCCCGATAGGCTTAACTTCCTTCTGGTTGATAGAAAGATAGTTCGGCTGTTGAGTGATACAAGGTTGTGTTAGGGAAGAATAACTTTCATTGTGAGAATGCAAGAAGTAATGTGGGTAAGGTAAATTCAAATGATCTCATATATCTCGACTACAAGATTCGGATGTGATTTTTCCGCACTGGTCACATGCTCTTGAAATATTGGAGAAGATTCCATTATACTATCAAATTTGGAGTATTGACTCAAAATATTGGTTCGTTAAAAAGTTCCTTAATCAAGCTTTCTTCTACTTTATTCAATCTCGTCGCGGACTTTACTGTGCTAGTTTATGTTGGCTGTAAAGGCACGTGGGTAGGCTGGAAGTTGGTTCTGAAGCAATAGCAAGAAGAGTGCTGAAGCCAAGGTATCACTGAGTGGCACCTGGCCTAAACTCGCGACTGCGCGGACAGGAGAGCGTGCAAAGCATGACCCTCGTGATACTTTCGAGGCGAGGGTGCAAATTAAACTTTAGCGCAGTATCCAATCAACCCCTTGACGAGCGCGCAATTTCGGGTAATCGGAATTACTCTCGTTCTCGAGCTATCCGCAATTGCATCAACTTAACTTATACATTATTTTCTTTCCTGTACCTATTCCTAATCTCGCTTTCCAAATTCATTAGTTTCCAGTGCGCGCCTTCAAGTAAATGGACTTCCAATACAAGTCGACTCGTATCAAACGATAATGTGATTGAACGTGTTTGCCAGATAGTGAGTCGATTTTACAATATTGCAAATCGCAAACTGGAAGACTTCCAACTTGATTTGTGTTGTAACTTGAAAGATATTAAAAGAATCGATCGCATCCTAGTTGATTTCAAGGCCGAAGGAATTCTGGGAGCCGTTGTAATCAAAACGTCCAGAAACTTGACTGACAAGTGATTTACCTTATTTGTTGGAATCGTGACGTCGAAAAACCGAGTGATATTGGTGCTACCAAGAATTCTCTTTTGAATCCATTACCCGGGCGCTCTGCTAGATTCGCCGGGGCTCCAAAAGCAAGCGGAACATTGTGCACGATACTCGGTTGTTTTCTAATTACGCGATGCAAAATTAGAACGCTGCCAGTGCGTAGTCGAGTCTCTGGCACGGGTGCTGGCTTGATTCGAAAGAAACGTGTTGCGGCCCGTGACCCGAAGATTGCATCTCACCGAATTAATTAGCCAATGAAAGCCCAGGAGAACTTTACTCCCGATACTTCTGTTTTCTGCTGGACCTCTTCAAAAAGACCTTCAAGGACATTTTGGATACTCGAGGAGGAGATCGATGGCCTATCATGGTATTGAGCCAGGTTGTTTTGGATCCGAGAATGTCGACGACCGCGTCTAAGCTCAAATCAAGACGGGTTAGTATAGTCAGACATATGGTTGATGAAATTTCGAACAAGTTACTATACATATATTCCAAATTCCAATTCCAAGTGAGACTGCAGTATGGTTTCATATGCGAGAAGGAATGGTACACGAAATATGTCAATGACGGTGAGGCGCACGTGACTCTCACAGAAATACGATTATTATTCCAGGTGAATTGGCTCCGGGAGTTATTGGCATCGATAGCCTCGACGCGGCAGGCAGTTCGCTCTTATGAATATTAATCGATCATTCGCATCGCATTAGGAAGTCGACGCTTTATCAAATGGCCCTTGATAACGTGTCTGGTTACGCACAGTAGCCAGGCATCTACTCCGCAGCCGTTCGAACAGATGGCCAAATTAAATCGAAACATTCGTTTGATAATTTCACAGCCTTCAACCTTTCTAAAACTCGGTCGAACAGACCTTCGATAAAGGTTTGAAAAACCACAAGTTGTGTTAGTTTCTTTTCAAACGACAACAAAGCACATTTTAATGGGTTCAGTGGACTTCAACTCATCAGGGAATGCTTAACCTGTCATCGGAGCTGTGCTGGGTATCAGTAACCGAGCGTATTGTTCACGTTCTCCTGTGATTCTTCGATTTGGTATGCGAATCCGTGCCCCGACGTTTGTTTCTTCTGATTCCCACGTGAAAACCTCCTTGGTGGATAAATGATTTTACGTGAGGCCTACGTAACATTGGGGAATTCAGCAGATGTTGAAACTAGCGTGCTACACAGTCAAATCTGAGATACTTTCAAACGTGGTATCGTCTAAAAATTCACGCTTCCAGAAACACTAGCGCGACTGCTTGGAGAGCAGACCTTGGAAGTCAGTGATAATGTGGATCGATTTCCAGGAAAAGCGGAACTTCGCGTGGCTTCGTGATACCTCGCTCGAGAGAGTTTCCGTCCTCGAACTGGTAGTATCTTCCATACCCGTAAATCTAGATGAATCAAGCTTCGCCGTACTGCTTAACACCTTCGTGAAACGCGATTGTTTGGAAACAATCGGCAATCAGTCTGAAGGCGAGAGGATCGAGGCCAGAATTTCAACACGTTGTTGACCGGCTATCTTGTCCAAAATATGTATACGTGTCCTTAACTACATAATTTCATAACTAGACAAGAAACGTTCGGATCTTAGTGAAATTCAATAACAACGCGTCATAACTAGGTTCGTAAGTTTAAATCGGCCTGATTGCAAGACCCAGTTAGATATCGGGAATCTTAAGAATAGAGAATGAATCAATGCTGTTTGGGGAATTGATTAGAACGGAGGGGTAGGTGTGCAAAGTCGGTCGTGGAAGAAGATGAAACTTGAGGCGTTTCGCACTTGGTAAACTAAAGGAACGGCACGCGATCCGTGGCCGCCAAAGCGATACGAAGGGCCATACTGAATAATCGATAGATTCTCGTGCATAAGAAAAATTCAAAATATTGGCAGGCTGCCAAAGTGAGACACGATGGTGACAAGCGGCACCTCCTCGTCCAATATAACACCGCCGAAATAAGCGGGCGTCAGCGCTCGTGCGCTCAAAAGAATGAGAAGACCGAGGAGCAAAGCTTCGTCGAGAGACGATAGTTCTCCACGCAATTTCCAGCCATCTGAACGACATTCAGCCGTTCTCCGGCAGAAACTTGCTGTGCAAGCGTTTACAATGATCGTGCGAGCATCCAGATCATCTTTTATTCGGTCACGCGTGCACCAAGTTATTTGGAGATAAACTTGATGCTGAGCCTGCATAGTGTAATAGCTTTCGCACTGGAAATCGCCACAAAACCTATCCAATCTTCATTTGCCAAGTGAGAATAGATTAAAGAAGAAAGTGGAACTGTAGCTGTAGTTGGTGGAAGTGAATTCATGCTCGATATACCTTATTACACCAAAGTCCGAAAGAAAGTGTGAAGGACTTTTGATTTCAGCCCTCGATGGATTCAGGATTGGGGGGCGGGAAAGCGAGAAGGGGTCGAAGGACGCGGACAACAGAGATGGACAGTGTCTCGACGTCCCGGACATCCCTCCTTCACGAGGACATCGACGAGAACCTGCTGCTCGCGCGCATTCGACGAACCAGTCGCCAAGTAAGCTTCCGAGCGTCTCGCATCACGCCGAGAAAGCTTCCTTCTCTTGGTCCGTTCTCCGTGCGTATCGCTTCTTTTCTTACGTCCGAAGCGCGTCATTCCGGGCATCGTTTATAACGCGTTTTACGCCGTTACTAAGCTCGCTGCGTTTGCGAATTCATTCCAAAATGGCCCCCAGTGTACAGCCGGCTTAGTACTCCCTGTGATATTTAGGCGGATACGATATATCCATCTGGAACGCTTTGTTTTCCTTTCGGCGGCCGGTGATCAGCCCGAATTCGGGAGGCCGACTGCGCTACGTAAACAGATCGCCAGTCATAAAGAAGACGCCTCCCTCAACTTACATCGTATCGTGGAATTTCCCCAAGTCCAAAGTATCACCTATAAAACTGCTGGTTGGTGTTCGATTTTTGCCTCGGGAGGAAGAGCCGAGTTCTACTTCTTCGCGACGCTAGCCTGGCCGATTGGGCCGAGGTAACAAAGGAGATGATCGTGCGAGCAAAGTCTCGAGATAGGATTCCCATTGCTGATAAGAAAAACGGGTTAGCGAAAGTTTCGAGTGGTTAAGAATACCTTGGTGAAGCGGCTAGAGCTCGGCTTGCTGGCGGTGGCTACTTTAATAACGCGCGTATACGCGCAGACGAGGCAGCGACCGACGCGAGGACTTAACCGACATATAAATAGCGTTTAGTTTAAAGAGAGCCGCTAGAACTCGCGTGCACGTCTTACCAGCCGGCGATCCGGAAGGCACGACTTCACTCTTCCAGACTCCTCGTCGTCGTACACACCTTTCCTTCTCTTTCTCCTGTCGACCTGTCGCAATCGATTTTTCTGCTCGGTCACTCCCGCGAATAAATGACAATTGACTTCTAATTCAGTCTCAAATCAATGCCTTCGCCTTCGGGAAATCAAGTGTTCATTTTCGCCAACGCTCTCATTTTTCATTCGGCTCGGTTCTAAGACGTATCGGTGATCATCTGTTGATGACTAGAAGTCTCGTGGCTTCCTGGGCGAGAGCTGGCAAGAGAATGGGCTCCAAGGGAGCAGACTGAAAACCACCTGTCCAGTAACAAAGTACAGCATCATCGCCTCCAAGGGAGAACTAGCCCGAACTACTTGTGGAAGTACAGAAAGTCTGACTTCGAGTCTCCTTACCAAGAGAACCTCGAGCACCCTGAAGAGTAGAGGCTACGGATTCGAAAGGAGTCTTTTTCAAGGTACAGAAGAAGAGCTGGATTCGTGCAGAGCGAGAAGAACAAAGGGCAGTTCGCGCACCATCCCAAAATCGGCTTCTGTCCCAGCAAACCTCAAGGAAGGTATGGGACCACTTTCGAGTCAACCGCGTGACGCTTTCTGCCATTGCACAAGATAGAAATAAAAGTCAGGATGCCGACACTAACATACTCCCGAAGTAAGAGTATACTTATTCCCTGCCTAATCAGTGAGTCTGCTAACTAAGTTATTCTCGCTCTCCACGCCCAAGCTGCTCGCTCATCGGCCTGTTTTATTTTCAATTGTACGCATCATCGCTCCATTTACCACCGCTGTGCACTGCCACCCTATCTTTTTCCACACTGTTTATTCCGCGGTCAGTTGCTGGAAATATGACAGTGCATCAACGAAAATCTTCAAAATACTGCGGATAACAGGCGACTCCAGAAACGCTTCTGGAAGTCCCATTTGTGTAACAAGATTCGGTGAGAATTCCACAATTTTTTCGGAACACGCACGTGTTTAAGGAGACGTGCGGCTACTCCACAAAATCGACGTGAGAACTCGCACTACCGGTTGCAGGGGGCTTTAAATCTCGATGAAAAAGTATCGACATGGCATACTAATAGTGAACAAGCAGTCACAGGCTGCCCATGTATTGTCAGTGGAGGCTATTGAAAAAACGACGCGCGGAACTCAACAACCTGTGCGATTAGACAACTATCAGACAAAAGGAGAGTGGGAGAGAGAATAAATCTTTTATTGCGAAGCCGCGCTTGCCTGCGCTAGTTTCACGAACGCAACGATAACGCGCTCTTTAGTCTACAAACATCGACGTGACAGACATACAACTCGCTTGTGCATCTAAAGTATTCGAGAAATCTCTGCTTTTTAGCTACTTGGTCTATTAACACATTGGTGACTGTAATGACTTATACAATTTTTATTTTGATAACCAAGTTGACGTACATGCATATATTCGTGGCTGGTTAACAATGTGTGAATCGGGCCTGTGAATGCAATGGAATTAAAACGGGTGCAGAATCGCCAGGAGAATATATAGAATCGTGTCAGGCCCCGGTCTATTCGAAGATTCGGCCAAGCTGCCGTTCTGTCTGAGCGAATACCAGCCAACAAGCATGCTAGAAGGGACCCAGTGATTCACCTTCTTCTAGGTCTTTCAACGAGGGAGAAGATCGGACCGAGTGAAGTGGGCATCCTAAAGAAATCGTCTTCCTTCTTGGCGAATCTTGCTCATACCGCTGGTAGAATTTCTGAGAGGAAAGCCACCGAGATCAGGCTGAAAACTCGCGATTCCTACGTCAACGGCTATCAGCAGGAAATCCGACCGACCCCCAAGAGTTCCATCTTCAAAGGATATTTCTCGATCCTCAGTGGCGTGAACACCGAGGTAATTCCTCTTGGGAAGTCGTCGAACGTTCAGACTCTGCCGACTGGTTGGAAGAAAAAGAAGAGCGGTGCCACCGTCAAGAAATCAGTGTCCTTCAGTTCTGACACGAGCTTCGAGGAGAAACGGGCTCTTCTTAGGAAGGCGCCTGTTCACGAGGTCAAGGTCTACCACAAGGGAGTGCTGCAGGGTGAGTTGACGCCCCTGAAATTATACCCCCCTCGCGTAACGATGGCCAATTATTCTAAGAAACTCGTATGGGAAGAAACAAACACTAATTGTCAACGCGGTGACCCTTTCTCTGTCCGTTGCCCCGACACGGCTACTAATAGTTCTCCGAGAAGATCACTTGTGAAATAGAAGCTTAACATGTAGATTGATCCCAGAGCTAAATGGCACGAGAAACGTTTCTTCGAAGAGTGTTCATCAATTACAAAGACTGGCAGAAATAGACAGGCCGTTCAAAGATCATCCTTCCATTTTCAATCCTGCCAGGAGCACTCTTCTCAGGGAAAAGGCGACGTTTGTTTATAGATCGCAGTAGTTGCGTCGTTAGAAGTAGCGCAAAAGTGCCGCCCTCGTGGGAAAGCCCCCCTGGGGGCCGATCGGCCCTTCTCAGGGCCGCCAGGGATGCCGATGACGCGATCCTCACCGAGATTGTATCGAGAGTGAGGAAACTTGGCCTGGGGGAGATGGACGTTAATATGACCGACAGTAGCGGCAGGGTGAGTCAATATTAAGCCGATATACCCCGAAAGCGCTCCTCACCTATCACCAAACACCAGTTTCGCCTGATAATCATTACCCTTGCAACGACAAAACTGTTTACCGGACTAATATTTATTTGGAGAAGAGTGGCATCGTTACAAACCGCTGGAGGCTGCTGCGCCAGGTTCATGACGCGCGCGCCTGCTGCTGCAGTAAATAATAATTCAGCCTTGACGCTATATCGGAATGTTTGAAAGCTCGAACCTCGCTTCGGATAATTCACATGCTTGATTACATATTTCAACGCAAGAGCCACAAAGCGATCGGCTTCTATTCCAAAGAATTGACGTTTGAATAATGTCAGCAATACCAATCGCTCTACGAACCGCATACGTCCTCGAGAATTGTTTAATCGATTTCGACGGTACAAATATAGGATTCGCGCGTAAATTTTGGAATCCAGTCATCAAAAAGTGTTGGAACGTTTCCGCGAAATTCCACCGACGAAATAGTGGTTTTTTCCACCGCCCACGCGTGCAATTCCCGAAGCTGAATTCTTGGAAGACATTGAGATTGGGGAAGAGCTCCACGTGAAATTGCCGTTAGAAATGACAGGGTAACCGGAGCCTTCCTCGTTAGCTTTGCACTGACGCGAGTGGAAGTTTGTTCGCGCGCTCTTCGATTTACAAGCGCAAGTTGTCGTGACACGCTTAAGCCCAATTCACATTATAAGCTCCCCCTTAACTGACAGATATCACGTGAGAGCGAGAGAAAGAGAGAGGGCTTGTCGTACGAGTATCCGTCATGTGAATTGTACTGTACAATGCACTCTGCAACATGATATTGTCACGGGACAAATCAGTCTTATAGTCGGTTACGCTGTACTTCCCCTGAAAGTACAGCACTTGTACTTGTCTGGCTGGCTCGACAAACTCGACAGTGAGAGAGGCGTTGGTATTCCCAGAATGATTGAAGCGAGGTCGCGCAAGGATAATTTCGTTGGCTGTAATTAGCGATTTCGGGAAGGACGAGCCGCTCGCCAAGACTAACTCGAGAAAGAGACGTCCTTACGATTTGTCCGACGTCGAACTTCTGCTTCGTCGCAAACAAGGGATGCGGAAACGCGTATCAAGGCAATATCCGCCTGCCAAGTCCATCGAACCTTCTAGCCAATTTCTGTGACTTTAAGAAATCAAGTAGTAATCAGTCGTGTTTGCAAATCGATTTGGAAGGTAGTACGCCGACAGACGGCTCAATTTCCTCGTTCCACTAATCGTTTCCCGGAGATTCCTCAGCTAGAATTTGCCCATACCGAGGGCATTCCAGGCACGACGGCATCGGCGCTCGATTAAAGTTGGCTTCCCCGTGTCGACCCTAGAATGCGAGCTGCGTACGTGAAAGGCCACTCGCGCAAAGTATCCCCGAGCAATTGCGATGAATAATCGGCCGTTCCTCATATTGCACTTGGCGCTACGAGGCGTCAAGCCGAAATTAGTTGTTTCTTGGCGGCGTACTCGGCCATTCGTATATTTAGATTATATGTATTTTCCTCCTCCTGATATTTCGGGGTCCCTACACATTTCCTTGCCCTCACGCACGTACCCTCGTGATTGTTCCATTAATAGAGCTGTATTACATGATTGTACTATTATTCGAGCTCGTTGAATCCGGCGTGTCGTTGTCCTCTGCCCATCTTATAGGATACTTAAACTCTGCAAGAGTGCTCTCAATGCATGAACCGCATACTTATGTCCGATTCGATTTCGTTCGTGTAAGAATTTATTTTCAATGTTGCAATTTCAATAATTCGGCGGATCAATGAATTTTTAAACCGTTAGTGTCGACCGAAGGATGGAAGTTCTATTTTATGCGAGACAGTGTGTGTTCAATGCGACGCCCGTTTGCATGCTGACGCAGATAAAGTAATAACGTTTGAGCGATCGCGTCAACGTCAGCAGTCACTTAATAAATTGATCCTTAACACATAGCCCATTGTGCATCTTGCCAGTACAAAGATCGACGCCGACGCGACCCACTTCTTCAAGCTTCTCTAGACTTCCTGCCCGAAAGCCACCTTGGTATTCAAACTCTACTGAAGGTGCGTCTATCTTCTGCCCACGTGGTTTTTCCCCCAAACAATCCTTGGGCAAAAAATCCCGTGGTAGCACACGGAGGCGTAGAACAATGCCGCTGGAATTTCGTTAAAGCGATAAATGAGAATTATATGGCAGGTGGTGGGAAGGGAAGGGGTAGGTGTTGGGGGATGGTGCGGTGTGCCTTGGCGGCGAGGGGTAGGGAAGAAAGGAGTTTATGCAATCTGTATGCTTTTCGAACAACTTCTGTGTAAACCAACAACGCGCCTGTTTGTTTGCTATGCCAGACCGCTATAAGCTACATGGCTGGAAACGGAGCATCGGCGATGTTGGAGGTGGCCCTGTCCTTGGAGAGTGCCGATCCAAATATCCCTGACAACGAGGGGAACACACCCCTGCACTTCGCTGCTCAAGCTGGTAAGCAAAGTGGAACGTACCCACCGAATCTTCCGATTCATTTCGCACGGAATTATCAATACACTAACGCAAAAGATCTAAAGTCCAGTTTTATGTAAAATGGGCAGTGAGCGTGTTAGTACGTCGCGCTTACCAGAAATAACTGGGATGTTAGAGCACTTGGGCCAGACGTGCTTCGCGGTGACGTGCGCGGACAAATGTGTTTCGCAAGCCAAAACACCGCCGGCTTGTGTGTTACGTTGTACGTTACCTGAAAATACGCTGGCCCTCGTAAAGGCGAAGGACGAGAACACACACGCGCGTGTCTCTGTTTACCGTAATCCGGCAGCCGCTCTTTTCTCTGTTTCGTTGCACCCAGGGCAAACGGAATGCCTAAACATTCTTCTACAAAGGTGCCCGGACATTGAAGTCGACGCCAGGAATTCCTCGGGCTTCACACCCCTCATGAAGGCTGCACTTCAAGGCAGGACCAAGTGCGCCAAAATTCTTCTCTTCGCCGGTGAGTAGCAGCATCTGGCAGGTAACCCTATTGCGTAAATGAGCTTCTCAAGGAAAAGGAGATTTTATAAATCGAGTGGAATGAATCGTAGGTGCGAATCCTACCCTAAGGGATCACGGGAGAGGATTGAGGGCAGAACAGTGGGCAAGGTTTTGCGGCCGATACGTATGCGCCGACGTGATCGAGAGGTTCGCTCGACACAAACTCCTTGAGAGGACCACTTCATGTCGATGGGGCAGCGAGCCGGAGTTGGCTGCCAAAGTCTTACAAGGAAAGGTACGCGAAGAGTCCTGAAAACCTCTAGTGCATCAGACACCGTGATAAGTTTGAAAGATGCGATGTCTGTCAGGTGATACCCATTCCCCCAAGTTCACTGGCGCCCCCTTCATCGGGGCTTAAATCGAAGATAAGAAGAGTATTCAGGACAACATCGGGCCCGGATAGAAATTTCTCCTTAATCACCCAATTAACGAGCGCGGCACTGTGTGCAAGCAGTCCTGCCCTTCCTAAATCGGGCGATGTACCACCTTTAGTCAAGAGCCTCCTGCGACCTCTCAGCGTACCTCAGTTGAGGTATGAATATTCGTCGAAGCTCTCGAGCCAAAGGGCATGCATAAGAATTGTCGACGATGCTTGAGAATTCTTTTTTCAGGGTAACACTAGTCTCACCGCAAGACTTTCGAGAGAAGGCGGAGAAGTTTGGCACGAAATTTACGGATGCACATTGATAGTACTAGATAGACCAAGAGACAAGACTTTCCGGGTAAGGATAGAAAGAACAGGCCGTTGCCACCCACGTCAAAGTCTGGTTTTTCCAAGTGGCTCGTAGTTTTCCAATTTTTACTACGCGCTTTGTAAGCGCCTCTTTCTATTTTGCGTGGGGCATTTTATGTCCTGCTGCTGGAGATGAAAGTACGATCTTGTAACTACGAGTCATCCTCGTAAATCAAGATTCACCTCCACGCAGCTGCTTTGAGTAGCCTGGTATTTTATAATGGTTGCCCTAAATTGTTTCCCCTGTAAACCGGCAGCTTCCGACGTAAACATTTCGGCAGCCAACGCCGAACTTTATTTTTGGTTTATGCTCTTAATGAACCGTTGGCTGGAACTGGAGCCACGGGAGATTCGCTGAAAATCAGGGGAATTGGGCAAAATCTGACGTCGATGGGAGTATTGTCGAAATACAAGGTCAGCATGAAAGGTCGCAAGAAACTTTTGATTATAGTTTAATTTAAAGAGAGTCCGTCGACTCACCGCCAACAGGCTGGTGGATGCACTAAGCACTTTCCTAAACTCTCAAGATGTTGCCTAACTTTGACTCTGCGGAATTTTTGTAACTACACAACACTTGTTGAATGATCTTTTAAAATAAATATATCTATATTAAAACAAGACGCACACAGTTCGTTCAACCGTATTAAAAGAAACATCTTTGTCCCGCCATTCGATATAGATTACCACCGAATCTACTTTAGCTGAGTGCTCACGTCGTGCACTCGCACGAAATGGTCCGCGCAGAGTCCGCCTCCGTCTCTTTATCTTCCTCACTGTTTGACATTTTTGCCGGCAACGTTAACAACGTTTTCTTGGCAGTACATGAAACCGCACTGCATCCTCGAGAATGGCAGGCCGGACACGTGAGAGCAAGAGAGCTATCCGCCGAAACACGATTTCTCTGTACAGCAGGGCGAACAGCATCCACCAAAATTTGGTGGACTACACAAAGTGAGGTCGGACTGCTGCCAAAATGTGCGTCAAACATAAATCTATCACTTTGCGTGAAAATAGTGGCTTCGCTTCGGAGAAGCCTACTCTCGATCAGCGTCGATGCGGAGAGTTTGTCGAAGATGGAGTTATTCTACTCATCTCCCTGGAGGAGAAGAGGTTCAATCATTCGGATTTCCTGTTGCGTCGTTGCCTCCGGTTTTTCGCCCTTGACAATATCTCGTACGCCTGCTGAATCTCCATAAACTTCTCTTGCGCCTCCCGTCTCTCCTCTTCAGAGCCCTTCACCTTATCCGGATGATTGTCCCTCGAGAGTGTTCTCCACCGAGATGTAACTTCAGCTTGCGTGGCTGTTTGAGAGAGACTTAACACCTGGAGCACAACCATGATATAAGCATCCATACGTCAATAGTGCCTGATTATATGTAATACATTTAAACATACTTTATAAGCATTGATTTCTCCTCGAGGGTCGGATAAATCTACAATCTGGGCCCACGTCGCCCAGAAACCTTGATGCATTGCCTGATTCCACGTAGCTTCCAAGCATGCTTTGAGATCCATCCAAATTGGTGACGTCAAAAAATGTTGAATTGCTTCGGATAATTTAATTTCTTCGCCCTCGCTGTCAGTGATCACCGCGTTGAAGTAGAGATAACTACTGATCACTGTCATATATAAAAGTATTGCCAGACCGAGATAGAACATTCTTCGGACGAAACTCGTTTGCTTTTTGGGCTTCAATCTCCATTTCTTTCCGAATGTATCGAAGCCTAAGCTCGCAGCCAAGACCATCACGAAGATCCACGTGGTTTGATCTCCAATGTAATACAGCGTATAATAAAAAAGATAGGCAGAACCGAGCGGTATCCATATAGACCCCTCTTCTCTCCCGACATTTCCTACTAGCCAAACACCTAAGAAAAGAAATATCTATCATAGTAAATAAATAAATTATTATGCAACCAAAAAAAGTTATTGTTAGTCCACGACTGTTCAAAGTCCGCAGAAACGTTTAGTTGAGCGTGAGACTAACTATACTTGCGAGTATTCCTTTATCTCGAAGTGGCGCATGTTAAGTTATCGTAGCTGGTGTACTTTGTTTATAGAACATCCTATTGAGCAATAGCTTTATTTACCAAGAGGATTCTTAGCACCTTACCTAAAGCGATTACTGCCGGCGTTAGGATAAGTAGATGGCGGAAGTTGATCCCATAGATTTCGTCCTGTGGTATCGCACTGCAGTACAATTCGGCCCACAGGTAGGCTACTCCATTTTCAGCAGCAAATCTTACTGTCCCAAAGGGTGGCTGAAATTTAATTCCAATGTTCGCTCATCCATCGTATTTTAGTTAAGTCAGCCGTAACAGTTCCAAGGTTACTTGCGCATGCTTATCACCGCTCGGCAAACTCATTAAACATTCATTTATTCATTCGCCACTAATTGGAAAACCGCGCGCGCTTCCGTATCATCGATAACAATGATGTCGAAGGTGTTTTAAGGAGAACTGGTCGATTGAGGTCATTGTAATACCTTGCGATTAGTCCTGACTTTCTCCTTGAACTTCTCGAGGAAAGCAGGATCGTCATTGGCATCGGCAACGTACGAGGGGATCCTATAGATATCCCTGAGCCATCCACAGCCCATGTAGCCGCCCAAGGTACTTATGTAAATGAACGCTTGATCGTCCCTGCCAAGGTACACGTGGTGCGCGCCGAACAAGCCACCGAACAGCCATAGAAGATACGCTACGAAAGTTGACTTTTGTTTCTTCGGCTCCTGCGCCATTCCTGGCATATATCCGTTCGACTTCACGTTCATTCTCGTTCTGTTCGATTTGTCCTTCGATCAGAGTCCAAACATTTTGCTGGCGACCTTGCCTTATTCTACTCCTTCAAGTCCCGAGTCCAATTTTCCGTGGTTCACAATGAATGCTGGATTTTCGAAATTGAGATATAAAGAAATATTGTTGACTTGAAGAGCAAAGATATTTCCTGCGATGAATATTGTCACACACGAGTGAAGACGCCTTACGAATTCTCGTGTACACGAAGCACTTGTGTCGACGACTGCTGCTTCCCTACCTCTGCCACGACGGATGGTACCATTTGTGGTTCAACGTACCGCCAGAGTTAACGGTACCATTCCAGGACCGTAGCAAGAGCATTCGAACAACAGACAGGTGGGGAAGCACCAGGAAGTACCTTGGATGAGACCTTGACACTACTCTTTTATCGGGCTTTTGCACAATTCCAAGGCCTTCGACTAGTGAACCGCCACTGCCCACTGTTCCAGCTCTATAATCTTCTCAATTTCACTTTCTACAATCCATTCCCGTACAATTTCTCAATGACAGGCTAAAGGCTTAAGAATAAAGTCCGGTGATTTGGGGTCAACGAGAACAGGCTACCGGGCCCGTAAAGTGTGACCAAGTGTATCAGATACATGTGCAGCAAACAAGGCGTTTCAGTGGAAATTACACATTGCCCCACTCATATTTCTCTTTCTTTATTTAAAGAACAGAATGGGAATAAGTGTAGTAAAAAAATATCTGATAGTGAATGCTTAATTCTGTAGAATAAAAACGCTTATCTAATTGTTACCAAAAGCGTAATAATTACCGACGCAATCATATTACACTCATATACAGTATTAATAAAAAGTCTAATGGGTGAAATGTATATGAATTCGAGCGTATTTGGCAAAACGATTGTGAAATTGTAACTATCTACGAATATAAGAGGCGTTTATATAGCGCGATGACGGGCATAAGTGCGGGAGGTAGACGTAGTACAGATCGTACGGATACAGGGTGGCGTCCTCTTTCTGTTGCGGCTCAGGATGGCGACGCACACGTGTCGCCTGCGATGCTTGTGCACCTCGTCGGTCCACGGGACGCCTGTACCGCCTACACCAGCAGCCCCCGTGAGGAGACCTTGGCCACTCTGAATTGCATCGTACGGTGTGCTGTGCTCTCGACGAAAGATGCCCGGCGATGGAGACCTTCCAGAGGAAGCCGAGCCATAAAGAGTGGCGGCGCGTTGCCAAAAGGGAACGACGCAGGCGGTTGCGACGACTGGCCGGCGCGGAACGTGACGCGGATGCAGCGACACTCGCGGTAACGTTGCAAGCCGACGCGGCATATTCGAATTGGATCGAGCACCAGGAGCGTGAGCAGATTGAGAGGGATGAGCGGGATAAGAAGGAGCACGACTTGCAAGAGAGGCTTTGGGTCGAGGAAGAGGTACTTTTTTCTTCTTTTCCTTCCTTCTTTCAGACTTGATAAAAAGGGCTTGTACATGGTGTAACAGATAGCTTGGAATCTGCCGTGGAATGTCAAGCGCAAAGGCTGAATAATTAATTTCATCTGATTCCGACGGTTTCTTCCACGTTTTGTAATCTTCCCGACATTTTCCGGGGCTGAAATTTGGTGGAGAATGTTTTCTTGGATCAAGGAAGAAGTGATATAAATTCCAGAGCCCCAGCTCAAAATTCATTTTTTCGCAAATTTTTCCATATGTACCCCTTCACAAATTTTCGATTTTTCGAAAGTTCTGGGACTTGGACGAATGCTTGATTTTTCGATTGTTTGAGTATCAAAACGGATAGAAAACATGAAACCAGTGGCAGAAATGCCAGAATTGTACCGAAAACAAATGGAAAACCGATCCTGAATAATTGGTTTCCGTGGTTTTGCCCATGTTTTTCATACTTCCCGACATTTTCCGGGACTGAAATTTGGTGGGGAATGTTTTCTTGCATCAAGGAAGAAGTGATATAAATTCCAGAGCCCCAGCTCAAAATTCATTTTTTCGCAAATTTTTCCATATGTACCCCTTCACAAATTTTCGATTTTTCGAAGGTTCTCGGACTTGGACGAACGCTTGATATTTCGATTGTTTGTGTATCAAAACGAAAAGAAAACATGAAACCAGTGGCAGAAATGCCGGAATTGTACCGAAAACATATGGAAAACCGATTCTGAAAAATTGGTTTCCGTTGTCTTTCCCATGTTTTCAAATCTTCCTGACCTTTTCAGGGGCTGGAATTTGGTGGAGAATGTTTTCTTGGATCAAGAAAGAAGTGATATAAATTCCAGAGCCCTAGCTCAAAATTCATTTCTTCGCAAATTTTTCCATTACACGTCTACCAAAACATTTACGCAATGTCGATATTACCGATAAATCAATGGTAAAAAGCTGGTCCCATTCTATCTGTTACACCCTGTAATATATGGTGTGTTAGTATCGAGTCACCTTTCTTTTGTTCTTGTACATAATCGTTATCCCTTGAATTCGTCAATTTGGTCCTCTGTGCATGCGATCCTTGACATATAACCGCTTCAAAGCGATCGCGATATGTGGATACCGGAACCGATTAATTATAATGCAATTTGCGTAAGTTTCGTATAAGTGAAAGGGTACCTGGAGAAGGCACCAGTTTTTATTTCCCCAATCTGAGTTTGTAATCTGTGATATTAGGCCAAAGCACAGAGAGAATGGCAAATCCTGCAAGAGCGCAAGTTAAAGGCACGAGAGCAGCAATTGCTGCAGGACGCTAAGATTCGTCAGGAATTCGAGGTGAAGCAGGAGGCAATCCGCAAGAAGCAAGAGGAGGACAAGCGTAAACAAGAGGAGGATCTCAAAAGGCGCGACGAGCTCCTCAAAGAAATAGATGATTACATCGACAATGGTATCAAAACGCCGGAAGCTTTGCGAGAAGTAATCGACAGTCAGCCCGGAAAGGAACTCTGCCCATTCTTTACAAAAACAGGTGCCTGCAGGTAAGTAGATAAGATATAAGCTGCAGTAAACGAAATTTCGATAAATCTCTGACGTCGATCTTGCGTGGTTTTAGATACGGAAACACTTGCTCCAGAAATCACCGACGGTTATGCCTGACCAGAGTAATCCTGGTGCCCAGCTTCTATTCTCACTTCTCGCTTGAGAAGAATTCGGCAGAGTACGACACAGATATCGGCCTCGAATTCGAGAGTTCGGAGACGCGCCAGCATTTCTACGAGTTCTATAAGGACATCCTGCCTGAATTGGAATCCTACGGCAGGATCAAGACCCTCAAAGCCTGCTACAACACCGAAATTCATCTGCGTGGCAATCTCTACGTGGAGTATCACACGGAAAGAGAGGCCGCCCGAGCCGTTAGAAGTTTGAAGGGTCGTTGGTACGCCGGCAGACAGCTCAATTGCGAGTTTTGCAATTTGAAATCGTGGAGGAGCGCAGTCTGCGGCACCTCGAAATGTCCAAAAGGGAGAGCCTGTAACTTTCTGCACACCTTCAGGAACCCTCGCGATGAGTACGATATCAAGAGTCCACCTAGATGGACGAGACAAATCGGTAACCATGATGCCACTGGTAGTCGAAGAAGCGAGCACAGGTTTGTACTAATTTCACAAATGTTACAAGTCATACAAAGAAATATATTATTTTTTCATGACACTTCCAATGGTTTTCCAGTTTTAGAAGCAGATCAAAATGGGAGGAAGTTTCTGGAAGTGAAACTAGTGAGCGCAAGCATTGGAGGTGGTCGGAATCTCCGGAACCAGATCCGGAAAGCCAGACAAGACGTTCGGAAAAACGTCGTCACCGATCCACCGATCGATCCCAAAGTCAAAAATCCATGAAGGATGCAAAGCACAATCGATCCGATAGGACTAGATCACCCGAGAGCGCAAAAGGATATGGCAGCGAAAAACCCAGAGGGGACGACGTGAAAAACGGTCGCGACACCACAGGAAATCGCTCGTCGAAATCCCGACGGTCAAGAGAATACGATAGCGATCACAGTGAACCGAAACGTATACATAGAAGTTATTCTAATGGTAGAAATGATAGGGATTCGCACTCGAAAACTGGAAGATATGATGAGAGACGTAGTAGAAGGCGAAGCAGTGATCGGGACGGTGAGAAGCACAAGTCGCACAAGTACAGTGAATTAGATGATGATCATGCAAAAATAAGTAGGAGAACTTCTTTCAAATCAAGAGATACCAGAAGCCCCAAGAGAGCAAGCGATAATAAGTCAAAATGGGATAAGAAAGAATATCACTCTTATTCGTCCGACAGTTCAACTTCTTCTGACAAATCCTCTAACAGCGATTCGGAAGCTACCATGGAGGAAAAGGACTCGCATAAAGTTCGAGCTCCGATTGCAAGAGAAACGAAGGACGACTGGGCAACAACTGATTCCGGGAATGAAGATAATGATAAATGCCCTACATGATAGGAATTATTCAGGTTCCTGTCGATTATTTATGGACTGACTTCATATTCTATCTCACTGTATACGAATTTGATTATAATTACCTCAACGATGAATAGAGTTATGTGTAAGAGAATAAAATATTTTATACAAACTAAATATCTTTTTAATGAAACCTATAATCCTATTGAATTCTATTGGTAAATGTTACTAGATTCCGGTGCTTAAGTCCAGTGTAAGTGGTCAATAAAAATATTTAGAAATGTTGGATTATCTTCTACAGCTCACAGAACAATTCGCGCGCGCGCGCGTAACCACTTATCTTGTTATCAAAGGCACACTTTTCCGGTGGCATATCGGGCATCGATAGCAAATTTGTCCGATAAGCAATCTACCGGTCTTGTGAACTCTTATTTTGAAACCATCAGAAATCAGTGCAGGGCGATAAGATTTCTGAGGGTGATCTAGCTGGTTGAAGTGAAAGTGGATTTCATTCCACTGGGACGTCTCTTCCGGGACGTACGTTTGTTAGGACAGAATCAGTATTTCACGAATAGTTCGTCATGTTCTTTTTAACTATTTTCTTGACTTTCCTCTCGACTTCTTACGTTGCTCACGGCGGTTTACACGATTTTCGTGTACGAGGGTTGGAAGACCCAGCATCCGCCAGTTTAAGTAAAAGTGAAAAGATCGTGGAAGCATGGATCACTCAACCCTTGGATCACTTCAACCACCGAGACAACCGTACTTGGTCTATGGTATGAACCGAGCTTTCTAAATACATAATATGTTTTCCGAACAATGAAAATAATATCCTTTTCCTCACGATTTTTAAAGCGGTATCTCGAAAATTCCGGTCACTTCGTTGAAAATAGCCCGATTTTCATAATAATCGGTGGTGAGTGGACAATCGCGCCGTCATATTTAGAGGGTGGTTTGATGTACGAAATTGCAAGCAATCATAGTGGAATGATGTATTATACCGAACACCGATATTACGGCAAAAGCAAGCCAACAAAGTAAGGATTTTATTTGGTAGATTATATGCAATCATTTTAAGTCCTAGTTCATATAATTTTCCTGTGATTCTAGGGATACTAGCCCCGAAAATCTGCAGTATTTGAACGTGGACCAAGCGCTCGCTGATTTAGCATACTTCATCGAGGCAAAGAAGAAAGACGAAAGAATGAAAGACAGTCCTGTAATAATATTTGGTGGATCCTACGCTGGAAACATGGCTGCGTGGTTCAAACTTAAGTACCCTCATTTAGTCCTTGGAGCCCTAGCCAGCAGTGCCCCAGTTTTCGCGAAAGCTGACTTCCACGGTAAGCGGTAGTACTTGTCATAGCCACAATTTTAACTTTACAATTATTTTTATAACATACAAAATTTCTTCTCCGAAGAATATTTGGATGTAGTCGCCCGATCCCTTGGAAAGTACAACAAGCAATGCACCATAGACATTAAACTTGCCTTTGATGCCGTTGAAGAACTCTTGGTTCAGGAGGGTGGTCCAGAAAAATTAAAGAAGTACTTTAAGTACGTAAATCTCTTAGATTCTATTAACTGTAAGCTTATCTCCCTCATTGAATCGCTCTCGGAAACTATTCATAAACATGTTTTCAGTTTGTGTGAAGTACCAAATATAAATTCCACGAATGACATCGCTCTTTTCACCAATACACTGGCTGAGGTAAAATAATGTGAAAATATCGTACATAAAATTGAAATTACACTTTGCAAATGATAAATATTTGTAAAATATATTTAAATATTTGCCAGAAATTCTCGGAAATCGTGCAGTACGACAAATTTGAGTTTGGCTCCACAAAAATTGCTGCCTGTTGCGATAACATGACCGCTACTTATTACGGCAGTCCTCTTCAGAGGCTCGCTCACTTTGTTGCTAACGATGGCGATTGTATGTCAACTAATTATACAAAATACGTAGAAGAGTTCAAGAATGCTACCTGGGAATCCAAAGCATCAGCTGCAAGTAAGTAGATATAGTATATATTGGCATTGCCATTGAAGGTTCGTCTATTGACACAATGTGCACGTCCAGTGAGACAATGGTATCATCAAACGTGCACGGAGTACGGATACTACCAGACCACGAGTTCCAAGAACTCGATATTCGGCACTCTCTTCCCACTCGAATACTTCGTGAGCATCTGCAAGGACGTCTATGATAAACAGTGAGCCGGGAACATTTTTTGGTCATTCTGTAAATATTAGCTAAAGGAAGAATACTAATTTTTTTAAAAATCTTTTACAGTTACGATGGCAAATTCTTGGACTCAAGAGTGCAAAGAACAAACTTAATGTACGGTGGTGGGCATCCCAAATTGAGCAATGTCATCTTCTCGAACGGAGATCTAGATCCGTGGCATTCCCTTTCGATTCTCAAAGATTTGAATAAATCTTGCCCGTCCATTTTTATTGAAGGTAACATATTTGTTATAATTTTACTTTCCTTTTTACTGGACCAACGCACACTTCTCATTTTTAGATTCTTCCCACTGCCGCGACCTGCATGCTGACTCTGCCACCGATTCTAAAAGTTTGATCAGGGCTAGGGCGAAGATACGTTCGATCATCGATCAATGGCTGATCGATTAATCACCTCTTTTTTCTAACATATAAAAATAAACATGAAACTGCGTTTTTTTACTATACATTTATTCCCAATGTTTTGACGAAATTTATTTACAATCTAGTCTACACCAACCACAGGAGAAACAGCTACTTTCGCTAAATCTAGTGTGATTTTAAAGTTTTGCGGATTTTATATAAAAATATACTATCGATGGTCGATTGATTATTATGTGACGATCATGAAATGTTTTTAGATGTCTGATTGATGGGTGATTGATCTTAGTCGCGTATGGGAGCATGATTTTTTATGAGAAATTTAGAATCTAGGTAAATGATCAGATCATTAGTCGACCTCGAGTTTTCTGAAGGAACCAGTGATACCACACATCATGGTATCATTGGAGCCGACACTCGAGCATCCGAAGCCTTGCTTTAGGGCCGAGACAGCACCTTCGCGAGCCTTATCTGAATACAATTCCAAATGGACTCTCATTTTGTCGTGGGTCATGAGCGTCGGCCGGATAGCCATCAATTCTTTGCGCCAGAGATCTAGAAAAACACGATTTATCTTTTAATCTTCTTATTCAAGTTTGTTCGTATTCCCATAATTCTGGAATATAGTTTTACCAATCATTTCCTTCATCGGCATGGTACCGCCATACTCTTTCGGCAGCATGCTCAAGTCGAGCTTATGGTTCTTTGCGTCCTCCAAGCTGGTGTAGATCTTAATCCGTTTCTTGATCTTCTCGGATATCAGTGACATGCCGAAGTCAATTGCAAATTTGAGTGATGGATGCGCATTGATCCCGTGAACTTCTTTGTGGCGCATTGGTATGGTTCGCTGTATAGGACAGTTAACAAAGAATAAAAAGGAGCGCCCGATTGCGAAAGAAGGGTTCTTGAAGTAACATGTTCCGAATGTAGCGGTACACGATGGAAAATCAATAGACTTTAGAAACGACAAAGGGGACGCCATCTCTCAGTCAAATATTTGTCTGCTATGCGGTTAGGACCCTTTCGCAAGCGTGGCTTGGCTTTAGATGCTTTGGGACAGAGCCGCGCCTTGTAACGATGAAGTAACAGCATAACAAACGTCTTTTTAAATTGAGCCTGATTGAAGAGCGACCCAAGTGAAACGATGCCCCGGGAGAAGAACCGGTTGTGGAGCCCAGACTTTTAGGAAGTCTTATGAAATGGCGTTACATCAGTGTCCTTGAGCCCCAAAGTCCCGCGTAACAGATGAAAACGAAACCGTCCCCCTTCTCTTAACGCTGATCGATCGAATTTGATGCTATTTAAAAACCATCGACTTTCCCGACGAATCAAGGCATCGAGGAAGTATACCTCGCCGTTCTTGACAATGCGCACCGCCTCCTTCGGGGTGAACAATGTCAAATGGGGGAAGCTGACACCGGCACCATCCGCAAAATGCACGAAACCTCGCACTTGACTTTCCTCGTCCTCCATTAGAGCTTCATATGTAATCGCGTGGATGCGACACATATCTGCGTTAGTATACTTGTGTGGATCGAAGACTCCTGTTGCAAAACAAATGATTGAGGCAACGTTATTAACATGTCATGTCCCTCGAAAGTGTTTACAAAAAATGTCATGCGTAGATCAGAATGGATTTGGAGATTGACCGATGGAAAGTGTACCTGGCTTGGCGATTATGACACGCCGGCCTTTCACGTCACGGCCGGGTGCGACGAAGAGATAGCTGTGGCCAGAAAAGAAATGGAACCGTCAAATATACAAACAATTTTTCGACGCACTTGACATTTCCAATAATACTTACCCAAGAGAGAGCAATTCTGACATAGTCGGATCCGTGATATCCAAGTTATGGAAAGCCGGATGATAGACTTGGCGCAAAAGCAAGTACCTCTCGATCGCCTCCTGAGCCATTGGTACATTGAACTTCTTGCATCTTAAGAATCTCAATAGGAATCGAGCGTCTAATGGGGCAAAATATTTCGTACATGAAGATAATCAACTGAGTGGTCGATTCATTGAACTCCCTTAAATAACATTAAATACCCAGGCGACAATTGTGAATTCTTGCGTTCAGTTTCACCCAGGCGCGAAGTTGTTCGAGAGCTTGGTCCCTGGTACACTTATCCTCCCTGAGTTCTTCTTTTGCAACCTTCTGGGTATCCTCCGAGAGGGTACACTCGTAAGTGTCCGGTTCGGTTACCCACTCGATTGCGACCATTTTCTTCGCTGGAATTCCGTTGGAACTTGTCGAAAAACCACCACTGACACCTATCTTAAAACACAGATCTCTGAGCCATCTTTCACCGGAAGTGAAATTCCAACTAGCGATCGGAACTTCAAATGTGAGTGATAGCAGCCAGATCAGTCCGACAGTTAGTGCCGGACTATCCTCTTATTCTTGGAAGGACAGTGTCCAAGGATAAAGAAAGGGAGAATGAAATATTTGAAAGCATTCCCTTTCTCTTATTAAGCTGAAAGGGGTTCAACGTTTCGCCGGGCAGCATTATAGTCGTCAGTGTTCCGTGACATAAGCGTAGCGCAAGCGGCGCGCACCTTATGATATAATGACCAGCCGGTGTAAGGGAAACATTACGTGTTTCACGTTTCACGATGCCGGCTGTCCATCGCCAGTGAGTCACGAGAAGTTTACGTACGCGCGTTCTTCGCTCTTTCGCAATCACTTTCACCCAGATTGCGTAACCGAGCACCCGGTTGTTCACCCACCTTTTATACATCAATTTCGCTTGACCGAGTAACATAGATCGCGGATGTCTTACGAGTGCACGCTGCCGGCTTATGATATGTTACCCCAACTATTTTACCTCGGCCGTGCTTCTAATGAAACTCAACGGAGCTTCCTGCCACTTAACGTTCAAGCCGTCACTTCAACTTCTATTGGCTGCTGACCGATTTCACTCCTCGTATCATGTGTATGCAATTGTTATATTGCAAGAGCTTCTAATAATAAATCACTCAGAGAACAATTGTAAACTGTTATTCTCGCTGAAAAGTGTAGCGATTCTATTCGACAGGAAACAAGGAACACGTGGGAGAGACAGTACTGAGAAGGTGAAGTAGAACCCGAGGCCACAAAGACCTTGTCTTTCGAGCACGCGTGTAGTCATTCGAGGGCTCTATTCTACTCGTGTTCCATACAAAGGATCCTATGCGCTATACACGATCGCATTTCTTCTCTCGAACGAGAACACATTAAAAAGTATCACTGGAACGGAAATTACTGGACGGCAAATGAGCCGGCGATGATTATGCCTGTGGGTATTACACGATCCAAAAGGAGCGCGTTCGCTCAGAGGATCTGGAGTCGCGAGATGGAGATTGGTTAGCTAATACAACTCGAGGGCAAAGAATCCGACAAGAGGTAGTTACTAGAAACTATCTTCTTCCGCGTAGAAAGCGCCGCTGCTATCGAGACACTACCTACGTATATCTGCGCTATTCCGCTCCCCTCTTCAACAGAACCTATTACTGAATAGATCGTTTCGTTCTCACAGACATGTGTTATGTTATCCGGTCAGACCAATCTTCATTAACTTCTTTCTTTGCATCCACCAACTGATGCCTATTGAAACATCACCGAACCCTAATAAAGGTTGCGACCGGTAGTTATCGAATGTTGGTCTAAATGTACCGCGAAGCGCGCTTATGTAAAAATCTTCTAGTATATTAGGAATCGGCAGTACGGGGGATGAAATCGATGAGGCGGCGAGTGAAACTAAAACTGGGATCTAAAGTAAGATATTAATTATCGCGTGGAGGTACTGTTACTTCCCATAGCGAGCAGAATTATGCAAGTTGACTCACCGATACCTTTCCCCTTCGGGGAGAAATCGACTCTATTCCAATTATATCAGCGCTTCTCGTAACATGTTACGTTGGTTATATCATACGTCGTTTAGTATAGCTAACTCCCCTGCGACTCGTTTCCTGATCGTTCAACCAGTTGGGATTATCGTTAAAGGTCTCCCATAGACGGGTTTGTCATACGATAATTATCCCAGTTTGTTGATAGTTTGATCAAATTCGCAACACGCGACTCAAAGTGAATTGCTTTCATATTTTTCTACTAATAAACCTGTCATCGGTCAAGGAATGACTGTATATGGAAATGTTTGAGGTCTTACTGGATGACAGTAATAGCAAGGTGTAAAAGTTCGAATTTCAATTACGTTAGATACCTCCCAATTACGTGTTTACGTCAGATTACTTTGGGACAATTACCAGTTACTGCGTTAATTACTACAGAAACTGCGACTGATGGCATTAATTATTCTATACATTTTTGCTGTATGAACGGTTCGCCATTGTATTTTAACAAGTATCAATGCCTAATTATTTCCTTGAATGAACATTGATTCGAGTTAAGGTTGCAATAAAATGTAAATCTTATTTAAAATTGACTTCAAAAGTCCTTTTAATTGAAAGAATCGAATGTTACGGTGGAAGTGGTATCCGATTCAGATTGATGATATTAGAGTAGAGAAAAAGACATACCGAGACGAGAGTAGAGGCGAGCAGTTGCGCGCAGGTGGACACTTGGAGGAGACACTGTCCTCTCTCAAGGACCGATCGCTCTTTTATAATTTCCAGCGGAGCTTTCTTCCACCACCGATCTTCTGCTCGAGCGGACCTCGAGTTATCTCACTCGATCCTATGCACGTACGAGTCCGTTGAGCACCCTTTATCCCTCCCGTCCCGCTCGCTCGCTCGCTCGCTCGTTTCATTATAAACACGACCTCAACGAAGGATGTCTCCGGGAATCACTCGATTCTCCTTCAGTTTTATACGATTGACCATGTTTCATAGAGAAGCACGTACCTTAGTTAAGGACACGCGAATCGGACAGTTTCGCAACGATCTAACACTGCGCTAGCGCTTACTCTTTTGCCAAGGAGTGCTCAGTTATTGAATCCCTCGTGTACAACCGAATTTATTAAAATCTATTTCAATTTGAACATTTGTTATTTAATCATAGAGGTGATTATTTTCATAATAAAATTAATAAAAGTCTCCAATAATGTGTCGTTGCTTCTCATTGACAGCTCCAACATTAGAACTATTACGGAAAAATATGCGCTAAGTGTCTTTCGTCAGCAATGTACATGTTTGCCTTTCAGTATCATTTACGCTGATTCATGCCGAGAATCTCAACCTTGCGGCTCCTAAGTGCAGGTTACGGCGCGAGCAGTAGAATTAGTTGAATTACAAGAGTAGCTGCACTTTTAGTGGGAAGCCCTCTTTTCTGCACTATCTAGCAGAACACAGCTTTCATTCCACACGCGATCTTGTTGCGGTAATCCTAAAAAAAGATGATTTCGTGGACCGGTAATTTTGACTGCTTATATAATGCTTACAACTGGGGAAAGGCTTGAACAATCGTAACATTCGCTCGCAATAAAGTAAGAACAGAAAAACTGGAAACTATTGAAACAAAACACAATTGACTGGAAACTAATGTAAACATACGAATTGTTAATATGCGTTGTTTTATTATGTTAAGGCGCGTTAAATGATTAATCATCTACTTATGAAGTGATAGTTCGGCTGGGTTCAGAGGTGCAGCGCGTAGTTACAAGATTGAATGATCAAGGCATGACGTTCTAATTGGGGAGAAAAATCTCTGACAGTGGCATTGGCAAAGTGAAAACAGTTACAAACTATGGGACGAATCACGGAAGTTGGATTAGTCGCGGGCAAATTGTTACACGGATTTCTAATGGCAACTGTACCACTCGTAACTGTTTCTGCCTTACATCACTGGGGCGACGTAACGAGCAATTAGGAAATTCTCTTTGGTCCCGGTGCTACTTAATGTCAACACAAAATCTTCAACAACGGGTAAAGTCTGCAGCCGTAAAAACGCGGATCGACACGACTTTTGCCGAGGCACATAATGCCATTACCATAACTTGTTTCATTCAACTATTGCTATGCGGAAAATGGAATGTATCATTCAACATATAATTCAGATCGATTCTGCACCAATATTACAATACATGATTACAATATCACAATTTATGAATTTATATATGATTCATGTATATTATTAGTAATTAGAATAAGCTACGCGTAACACTGGGACTCTGCATTACACGATGCGATCTTTCGAAATCGCAATAATAGGGATGCTCACATTCAATCGACAACGGAGAAATCTTATTATAGTGGCGCGTGCATGAAAGTGCTGTGCTCGAATAGAGTAGAATTACGTTGTGCGTATATGAAATTGGACTTTGTCGGCGAGTGCGGTTACTGACTTTGCGGATTGATGCAATACTTGTACTGAATCGTACAGACTTCGGAGCATCCTCGTCTTCACCCCGTTTTTTACTTCCTCTGATGCTACCTAGGAAGTATACTAGAATTTCATAACATATTTTAGTCAGTGGACCATGAACAGCAGACTTTCGCTGTGAGTAGAATAGTTGGATTTTTTCTCGCGGGGTCCTTACCGAAAACACAAGGTTTCATTTATCTTTGCGATATTGCGTAGTGTCTCCGACTTTCTTACTAGCAAGGAAGTAGATACACGAGTTAAAAAAGTCAAATGCTTTATTGTACACAAATCAGAGAACTGATGCAACATCTCCATTACAAAAGAAGCTTGAAATCACAGAATTTTGGTCACTACAGCTAGTGTTAAACAGCCCTGAATTTAGTAAGTAATTTAGTCTTTTCAATAGTCCAATTACAAGAGGAACTTTTGTACTTCACGTTCGATCGCAAATATTCACTCACGACCAATGATCTGCAGCTTGGAATAGGCACCCTTACAGCCGGTATTCGCTGAAATTAGAATATTTTGCACACGACTTATTTGATCGCGTGAGAGCATCAGTTGACTGGCCTGCGCCGCCTCTAAGATACATTGTTCCAATGCTTTCTCATTTAGGGGCCCAAATTCTACAATAGCAGGCTGAAGCTCATACTTTTCAAAGAACTGTTGGATTTCTGTCATGCTTTCTGGTAAATTGGTTTGCCGTTCCAGATTCTTATTTGTATACTCGATATTGATGATTGCTATTGCCGTAATGCAATATTCCTTCAAATCTTTTATGGGACTCAAGAATTTTGCCACATTCCCTATGTCATTGGTTTTCATATTTTCTATGATTAATAGATTACACGTGGCAGAGGATAAAATCCCAATGTCTAACTCTTCGCTCAGTGGCGGAAGATAAAGGAAAATGTTATGTTGGAAAGGGAAATTCTTCTTTATAATTTCAGTCGTGTAAGACTTGCCAACACCAGTCCCTCCGACAAGACAAAGAATCTTTATTTCATTCTTGTCATTTATGAGGAGAGAACTTAGGGCAAGGACAGCCTTATTCTGTCCAAATACCAGCTGTCTCAGGTCCTCCCTAGCATTGCAAAATGTGGTAGTCCCATCGCATGGTGTAAATAGACCAAAATATTCAGGGCTTATTACAACTCCTACTGTTAGAAATGCAATGGGGAGTAGTATAAAGAATAAGACCTTAGTGCAGGAAGACATGCTTTCCTGATTATTTTTCTGAGCGCCATGTGTAGACACTAATGGTCTCAATTTCTTTTTCAAAGCTTGGTAATCTATCTTATCCTCTTCATTAACAGAACTACACTTTTGCAATTTATGATCTACGGCCTCAATATTCTTGGAAGACTGAGAATTAAAGAGCTTCTGGTCTTGGTTCGATCCTTCAGATTTTAATGACGGAGAGCAAGATAAGGATCGATTAACTGGCTGGATATCATCAATTTCCATATACTCCACTTCCTTCTGAACCAACTTTGGTGGTGGTATTATGTTGCTGACCTTTCGTGCTGGCCATTCTGGTACTTTGAAGCCGTCATTGGATGGAATTGTTGTCTCCCACGTCTTCTTTTGCTCTTTGTCTCCAGCTTTAACCACTTCTGATATCTTCACTTGCCTGAAAATTATGGTCAACGCTGTTAATCGCTTTACAATATTTGGACAGTACTTCTTATAGCTATTTCGTGTTACGATTTTACGATGAAATATTTCATACCGTATGTTGGATAATCTGTCGAATATTTGTTCACAACTATATTGCCGGACCATGCCAGGTGAGACGCCGGACTGATAATGTTGCTCTAGGCATATTCTGCGAGTTGTTGGCAATTCAGAAAAACTAAACGCTCTGGTTAGCTTAATGTCATTGTCCGAGTCAGGAATTCTTAAGGCTGCAAAATGTTCTTCCATAACAAACACTGGAAGTGTAAATACGATTTGGCGGGTCAGACCTGTGTTGTATAACCTATACCGTCCCGATTTAACTAAGGACAAAGTACCTACAAATATCTAAGCAAATCCGACATACCTTAGAAACAAGGGCCAATTACTCACAATCCAGATCAATTGAATTGTAGATATTATAAAAACTTTGAAGATCCAAACTCTCTTGATCTTACGGAATAATAGACGACACAACCGTTTTTGATTTCTTTCGTTTCGCGGCTTCGGACTGACGTAAGTTCAAATTTGTCATTTATTCGCTATATACGAAAATATCTTTATTTAGTGCCACGATAAATGAAAACCACTCGGTACTAAATGTGTACATAATTTATAACAAAGAGAAGTACATGGTAATTATAAAGACAGGTCTAATATAGAATATCGGGATATATATGCCGTATACATATAATAAATGAATGTTAGCAATATCAAAGTTAGAACCGAGTACTGATCCTGACAAAGAACTTTTCTCTGAATATGTGGCTAATGATTTTCTTAGGAAAAAATAATTATTTACCTAAGCCACATAATACATGACGGAATATTATCGTTGCTGTCTTTTGCAAAAGAACGTGCTTATTTCCGTCGTTCGAAATAATGCGGGTGGTCCATTTCATATGTTCCGACAAGGCAGTTCCGCGATCCCGCAGTCTAGACCTCAGTTTCTGCTCGTGTATCGACGAGCACGGGCGAGTGGTATTTTAATGTATCGTTATAACGTGTTTTCGTGATGTGACATTTATTCGCGAAGAATCCAGGAAAATGCAAGGGAAGAACGTATTGTTGAGATGCCTAGTGAGCCTGCTCCTGGTAGTTCTGGCGGCCGGCAGGATTCACAAGCTCGAAATACGGGTTAGTTGAACATTATCCTCGCCTACATTACTAGCTCCTATTCCTATCGTCTTTTGCTTAGCGCCTTAGCACAATTATCGCGTGTTATTCTTTCTCCCCGGTAATTAGTGTTTTTCATGCCGGCATTCTTATCACTAATTATTGCCGGTATCCATTTCGGTGCTGAACGAATATCAGGCGTCAAAAATGAGAAGAAATATCAAATGCTGGGGATTCTTATTTCGCCGTCAATGTTTGGCGTGCAAAAATTATGCCGCTTCGCGATACCTTTTTAGATAACGGGAAAGAGATTGCATGAAAGGAAGAGAGAGAGAAGGCGGAAATTTCTGGGCGCAGAGGCATGCGCCTTATACGGTATTGGAATTAGAGGTTATAGGCGTTTGCTTGTTGCAAGGAGAGAATCTCCAGTAAAATGTCCCATTGAATCGAATGTTTGCTCTAAGAGAAATTCTTCTTTTGCGTGTTTCAGAAGGATGTCAGGCGTTACATAGCACTGAGTACTTTCGGTTTTTATAAGGGCGGCACTCTCACTGTCAATCTGACGAATTTCAAGGCTGAGCCATTTAACGAGAATGCCGTGGTGAGTACACACGCTCTCTCCTATATTCCATGTTATAGATATACGAGTCATTCCACTTCACGGACACCTGTTTCTCTCTCCGCCATTCGCACGTGAATTACTGCTACAGGCGAAGACACTGCTGATGTTATTTTTTGTTAGTTTTGTTGAATTTTCGATCGCAGCGCTGTGTACCTGCAACACGAGATACTTTCTTTGATAGTGCTGCTTTCTGCATTTCGAATTGTATGATTGTCGGTGTCTATGCATGTGCCTGGACACGCATAGCTTCTTAATTGACACTTCATACATTTTATCGTTGTCATATTATTTGAATAGTACAGGATAAATGAAATCCTTTCATGCATACCAGAAAATCAAACTTTTCTCGAACACTTTGTGACACTCGTTTTTTGTGGTTATTACGCCCGATAGTTTGGGTTTAGTTTGGATCGCACGCTAAGCGATGCGATGAAACCAGATTTAGATAGTCATCAGGAGAAATGCTTGCTCCAAGATATCGCGAATGCAAGACCCGACTTGGAGCAAAGGGACAATAGTGCTGTCATATATTTCACGATGGACTTAAAAAATCTCTCGTAAGTATCACAAAACTGAGAGCCCGAGATGTAAACGCATTCTCTCAGTAATGTTTCTTTTGCTAGATGTAAAAGCTTTCCCTTGTCTTCGCAGATTGAAACTAAATTGCAGCCGGAATATACGCATGGTGCATATATATCGAGATTCCAGCCCGCTTTTGGGCTTCCGGACAAAACGCTATTCCTTGCCAGCTAGGTTTAGTGACACTGCTCTATTTCCGCGAAGAAAACGCAACAGCTTGCGTGGTGAGTCAGCCTACATTAAGTTTTTCTCTCCACCTTGACCGCCGTGATTTCTAATAATGGCGGGGAATAAAGATCGTCCGGTATTTAGGGCAGCCGCTCCACCTGCCTCGAGATTTGTGTACTTCTCATTCAATAGGAAATCTGCCCCCATGGACAATCCGTTAATTGTTCGGAAATGTAATTTCGTGTTTGAGTTAACTCGTTAAATCCACGAGGATGCTTATATAGTTCGAAGCATATCCTATGAGTTCGATGATAGTCGAATGGCCAGATGCGAAGTCAGAGACTTGTTACGGGCTGGGTTTTGGCCGAGTGCCAAAGGCAGGAAAACGTCTTCGCGACAGAGCACGGGCAGCAGTTAATATGTTACCGCATGGTACGATGGAGCTTCCGCAAATTGCGTAAGCGAAAGCTTCTTTAATAGAGATGTCAGCTGTTCCACTCTCTACAGGAAAGAAAATCAAAGCAAAAACCTTCTACTTCCATTAACTTTAACCCGTAGATTCATGAGTTATAAATTAAAAGTTTATTTTTATCAAAACAAATTAAATCCTTCAGTTTAATTCAAATAATTATCAAATCATAAAAGTATCTTGTAAGTTATCTAAAATATTAATTCTTAATTTAAATCTATCACATTCTTCAATATTTCTAATATTGTAGAAAATATTTGACAGGCAAAAATGAATGAAAAATGCCATAGATAATTATTTGTAGCACTGAGCAGTCGTACTGATGTTGAACCGAGGCTAGTCAATACCTGGCACTCCCAGTCTTCATTCATTCGCAATCCACATTAAAAATAAACATTGCCGCATCCGCCCGGTTATTCTCGTAGCATTCCCATCCGAGATTAGAAGGTGCAGTTTACTGGAAACCAGTGGTAACAGGTGGAAAGTGAACGTTTGGCAGCCTTAATCGTATTACCGAATAGGTCTAGTCTACTTTGAGAGGATGTCTGCCCCAATAAGAGACTAGCGCGGCGCGGATGTACTCTATGTCACTTCCCACCGAGATTCCGACGCCGAGATGAAATATGAAGAGAGCAGAAAATTATTAGGAGTCTCGATGACAATGGGACAGCGCGGGCGGTCCATCACTATTACACAAAGAACACGTCGCGGCGAGCACGTTGGCTCGTGTAAATCCACTTTATGAGCTGCGAAACACTTGCGATTTATAGTTTCACTGTTGATACACTAGTCAGTCTGCACCAACAATGTAACAGCTTTATGATACTTGAGACTGATGATTTGCGAAACAGCCAGCAGAATGTAACTCGTATGCACTCCTCTTGATTCTTCGTGCCGGTTAAAAATACTACGCATATAGCATCAAATCTATAAGTGAAACCTCCTGAACTTTAACCTCTTCTATGTGCTATATCAGTAATATATTCAATAAACCGCTGTGTTTTTCTACTTTTACTTGTAATCTGCGTGAGAAATGTTAGGAGAGCAGTTCGCTTTCGACTATAGAATCACGTCGTAGAGCATATTACATTCGAATTTAATAGCAGGGAGGATTTTATGGAGCACTCTCTGCCGCTGGAATCTCAGAGAAAAGTAGCTGAAGCATATTTTCGCGGGATAATAAAATACTTACTGGACGCGTCGTTGAAAGTATCGGGGAATATTTCAGTCGGCGCGTACTGCTCGACGCCCGCGTGAGGGGAAGAGAGAGGACTGAATCCAAGGGGTGATCGATAAGTGGCGGCATTTGGTCTTGAAGCGACATCGGTGATCGAAGAGCACCCGAGATGAGAGTTGCTATAATTAACATGACTTGTCCTCAATTTTATAAATAACTTGAAACTCTCGTATTTTTGAGGCATTGGTTAGGTAACTGTGCTTCTAAAGCAGTGCATTTCATGCCAGTCTTGACTCTATTGAGCGAGAAAGTTATGAGCATGCTCACCCCGAGGGTAAGACTCGAGCAGATCTCACTAGCGGTATTTCGTCCCCGAGCTCGTCAAACGTTTCCGATCATGAGACCCAAAATTGTTCTTATGATACGGGTGAAAGGATACGGTAAAGAGGAAATGCTTTTCCAGCCGTTGAAAGGTCAGTCGTTGGCGACGAACCCGGTATGAAATTGGATGGAAATGTATGCTCGCACCTTAGCTTCCCGATGACCGTGGAGACTATAAAAGGCGAGCGATATTACAATACGAGTTTCGTCATGTACGTTGCCAACGAGGAAGAAGAAGGTCTCTACAATCTGTACTTCCATAACTGTCCGAATTACAAGTACGAAACTCAAGTGGCCCTGGACTTCACGGTGAGAAGCAGCAGCAGATGTTCGCTCAGGAATGCGTGAGCACATGGAAAACATACGGATAAACTGGTGGTTCGATTTGGTTGCAGATTCACATAGCGGAGATTAATAGCGGGAATTTTCTTAGCGCCGGTGAAATGCCTCTGCCGGCTTTATACTTTATGATGGCACTCTTGTTTCTTTTGTCTGGATTTTTCTGGGTTTTTATTCTAAAGAAGAGCAAGTAAGAATGCTGCACTGTCTCAACGATTACGGAGTCTGACGGGCTGTAGCGTTATAATTCATTGCTCTCTTTGTAGACACCCGGTCTTCAAGATTCACTACTTGATGGCTGTGCTGGTATTTCTCAAGTCGTTGTCGTTGCTCTTTCACGGAATTAACTATCACTTCATTCAAACGAAGGGGGAGCACGTTGCTGCATGGGCTATTCTCTATTACATTACTCACCTGTTGAAGGGTGCCGTACTCTTTATTACTATTGTGCTGGTTGGCACTGGTTGGACGTTCATTAAGCACATTTTGGCTGATAAAGACAAAAAGCTTTTCATGATAGCAATACCCCTCCAGGTGAGTAACGGCGTACCATATTTTCACGGCTGTTGAACCTTACGAAAGCAGAACAGAGTTAGATAAATGGATGTTAGTCTGTTGTACGCCTGATTTTGAATACACACATTACATTCAGGTTTTGGCGAACGTCGCAGAGATCATAATCCAGGAGAGTGAAGAGGGTGACATCGAGCACAAGACGTGGCGAGATGTATTTATTGTAGTCGACTTGGTCTGTTGTGGGACGATCTTATTTCCCGTTGTATGGAGCATCAGACATTTACAGCAGGCAGCACATACCGATGGCAAGGCTGCTGTCAACCTGCGCAAACTTAAACTTTTTAGGCATTTCTACATCATGATAGTTTGTTACATATACGTCACAAGAATTATAGTGCACTTACTAAAGGTAAGGGGCTTGATGGATGTGCGCTAAAATGGTATGTCGCAAGAACGCCTTTGTGAAATACGCGTCCCCTATTTTCTGCGTAGATCACAGTACCTTTCCAGTATAAGTGGCTGGACGAGATGTTCCGGGAAATGGCCACGTACGTTTTCTTCGTCCTCACGGGCTATAAATTCAGACCAGCCTCTGCGAATCCGTATTTTACTCTAGCGACAGATGAGGCGGAGCAGGGTGATGACGATGATGATATGGATGTTGTGTAAGTACTGACTCTGGATCATATTCGCATGGCTTCCCGCTTTTTATCCGGCCAAACATTTCAGATTGACTTTTTGGTTTAATTCCAAATTTTGGAATTATAATTTCATTTTTGTCGACATCTTTCAAATGGCTAGCCTGCTTACTTTCCATGTCATTCGTTTAGTTTCATTTTGTTCTAATGTGACGATCTCAGCCTGTTTTCCAGTGTCTCTGGAGGTAGCGGAATTACCGAGGGTCTCAGTAAAGTTAGCAAAGTTCCAAAAGTATTGAGGCCCACAACCTCAGACGTTCCATCGACCCAAGAAGAAAGGGATAGTTTATTCAATAAAACGGAATCACCTCATGAGTACGACTGAGCAGAGGAGTGAGAGTTCGAGCGTACTAAAAAGTTCGTTTGGTAGAGACTATTTCAATAACGCCTTCTTGGCTTGTGATCTTTCGAAAGTGCGCTTTCGCGCAAGCCAATTTCCAACGCGAAGAATTTCGATGCTCCGGAACAAAGACGGGGCGATCAGGCTCAAGGCAGCTTTAAATGTGCTATCTAGATCTGTCTTGCGTTCCTTAGAGGGACAGGGAGACCAGTGCTCCGTGTGTTAATAACTCGAACGATCACGCAGTGTGTTCCTTTTTATCTCAAAACTGCGATGGACATATTCGTGATTTAACGTTACTTCGTTCATTAAAGTTAATGTGTTCCACTTAAAGTTAATCGCATCTTCGTTCCATTTTGAGCTCTACTTTGTACGTCGCCCTGATTCTATCTTCTTTCTTCTAGCATCTACTTCGAAACGATTTGCCACGCTTTATTGAAACGTGATCAACTGTACACATCTCGAGACTCATCGCAATAGGCTGTTATCAGTAGTCCATTCTAGCGGGAACTTAGAAAAACCATACTAAAACTGATGTGCTGGGAGATCGAGTGCTAAATGAGGATGGTAGACTACGTGTTTATACTACTATTATGAAATTCCAAGGCGACCTTTGGAGGGAGAAATTCGTGTTTTGATACGCATCGTAGAGTAGTTGAATTTTCCTAGGCATTTAGTGAGAGACATTTCCATTTATTGTTTCCTAATGACACGCTTAGTTTAATTGAAATGGAAAATGTCGTGTCACTGCGGCGTTTAGTAACCTTGTGATAAACGGTACACCGATTCCCGGTGTATAACAATCCATTTTTGTAAAGCACTTGATAACCTTTTCTCGTAGACATAAATGCGGTACCAAAAGCACAGGGCGAAAGTTGGGAGTTGGAAGACGTTTGATATTACATGTGTTCCGAGTACTTACACGTAATGCGGTTCGAGAATCAATATCACTCGCATTACCGCTGTACGCGCAATAAAGACACTATTGTTGCGTCTGTTATTATTAATACTCTATCATATGTAATAAGGGGGGCACGAGAAAACGAAGTTGAAAGAAATAAAAACCGATATTTTTATGAAGCGCCCATCGTACACTGTTTTACCTTCCACGACGGGCAATACTCTTGCCATTTTCATAATCCTAAAATCTATTTCACCAGACAAACTTTAATCATTTACTTAATTAAGATGAGTATTACTCAATGAGCTTACCGGATCGGATGAAAAATTTGGTGCGACTGGAAATTTTCTGCCAATCCCGCGCACAGCTGCGAGTTTCCTAAAACTTATTGAATGCTCGCTAATGCTCTCTACCATGCTTTCATTTCCCCTTCCGAGTTCGATCTACGTATAGGCTCCCTTCCGATACGTGAGTAACATTTTAAAGCCTCTTGCATCCCAGCAGACTGAGCTATATCCCACCAAACGAGAAAATCCATCCACGTTTCCTGCTGCAAGAAGCCCGGACGTGAGACTAGTCTCATTCCGCCCAGGGAGGCCTTTCGAAATTAATATATATGATAAAAATAACACATGTCACGTCATTTCCCACTGCAACTTATCTTCAGCATTGGGATGTCTCAATTGTATAAGCCAAACATTATTCAAATCAAAGCCTGCAAATCCGAGACACACGGTACGCAATATGTCAATGGATGAGAGTCATGTGACAGGGACATTGGAGTTTGAACGTTCCAGTCTCCCTACTCTGGTATGGAGGGTCGTTCTGGAAGTGTCCAAGCGCGTTTCCCTCGAGGATTTGCGCGGTTGGATCGACGCGTAATTTATCATTAAATCTAAACTAGCCGCTCCTGGCGAGTAAGTGCATTGGCCATTGAAATTAACGGCGCTCCGTCAACTGCAGCACTCCACCCTGCCGAAATAGCGCGTGCACGTGTATTCGATACCAAATTATGCCCTGTATATCGTCTGTCACCGTCCGTACCCTCGACGCTCAAGTAGTTCCTGTGTATCGGATACACGGACATCCCAACCCTCCCTTCAACCCCCTGTCCCTGTCGAAACGAACCCACCAGTTAATAATGCAACAGTAACTTATCAATTACCAATCAAGTTTTACTTTCTCTCTTCTGCCATTGCCAATAAGCAACGGTGATACGATAAAAAAGAGTCTGTCAATAATTCTCGTCACAGTGGAGTGCTCGCTGGTAATTAGAATACAAAATGACCCGGAAGTAAGCCGATAATCAGTGGTACGATGACGAAAAACACGCGAGCTTCGGTGAAAGATACACTGAGGGAAACGTGCGAGCGCCGTGCATTGAAGGGGCTGTTTCTCTTTGCATTATAGGCCATTTTCCTGAGCTATTCCTTTACGGCCGGACCCCATGCCGAAACCATGGTCTCTTTACTTTTGCTCCCTGCGGATCGAGCACTCAATCACTCGATATCAGCTACGCATAAAGTAGCTCTGCTACCCAACTTGGGAATCTTAACGTTCAACCACCCCCGAAATGGCTCGGTTGCACTCGAGGGGCTATGATTTATTCGTTCTCGGGAACTACTATCATTCAGTCCACCCCTATCCAGAAATGCCGATTATGAGTATCGAAAGGTTGGCGATTTATGTCGAGGAAGATAGAAATTAGCCGGATTATTTCCTGGACTGGTTGTGTGGAGTGAGAGTATGAAGTTGCGCGAGACTTCTTCTCATGCGTGCACAGTTCTGGGAGGACGGAGAATGAGCGAGGGTGTCGAGTTGAGCCGATTACTGGGATGGTTACTGTGCTGTACATCACAATTTCCGGGAGACGCGTTACATTGTCTGGCTGTCCACTCGTAACCGCACCGACCAGACGAGTATTGTCCCGGGGCTCTTGCCGTAAACATTATACCCAGGCTGTTGCCGGCACAGGCCATGAAGCGAAGGGCACACGGCATCCTTCCACGGTAGCTATGTATGTACTTTTTTCTCCTTGTCTCGGTCAAAGTCATTCTGGATCCTTGGCGATCCTGCTCGAACGAAGCACGTGTTCACTGCGCGCGCGCTTCGCATGCCGAGCCATGCACAGGACATCGTTTTATGCAATTGCTTGAGATTTTATTTAAGTTCTTCAAAGACATTTTGAAGCAGCTTAATCAACACGATAAATTTTGGACTTTTCAAAGATCTTCGGACTTTGGCGAACGCTGCATAAATTGATTGTTTGAGTCTCAAAACGGATAGAAAACATAAAACCGGTGGCAGAAATGCCGGAATTCAACCGAAAACAGGCGGAAAGGCCATCTGGAATAATTGGTCTTGTCTAATTTGGACCGTTTCTTGTACGTTTTTCAATCTTCCTGACCTTTCCATGGGCTGAAATTTGGTGGAGAATGTTTTCTTGCATCAAGGAAGAAGTGATATAAATTCTAGAGCCCTAGCTCAAAATTCATTTTTTCACAAATTTTTCCATATGTACCCCTTCACAAATTTTCGATTTTTCGAAGGTTCTGGGACTTGGACGAACGCTTGATTTTTCGATTGTTTGAGTCTCAAAACGGATAGAAAACATGAAACCACTGGCAGAAATGCCGGAATTGTATCGAAAACACATGGGAAACCGATCCTGAAAAATTAACTTTTGTGGTTTTCCCCATGTTTTCCATACTTCCCGAGATTTTCCGGGGCTGAAATTTAGTGGGGAATGTTTTCTTGCATCAAGGAAGAAGTGATATAAATTCCAGAGCCCTAGCTCAAAATTCATTTTTTCGCAAATTTTTCCATATGTACCCCTTCACAAATTTTCGATTTTTCGAAGGTTCTGGGACTTGGACGAACGCTTGATTTTTCGATTGTTTGAGTCTCAAAACGGATAGAAAACATGAAACCACTGGCAGAAATGCCGGAATTGTATCGAAAACACATGGGAAACCGATCCTGAAAAATTAACTTTTGTGGTTTTCCCCATGTTTTCCATACTTCCCGAGATTTTCCGGGGCTGAAATTTAGTGGGGAATGTTTTCTTGCATCAAGGAAGAAGTGGTATAAATTCCAGAGCCCCAGCTCAAAATTCATTTTTTCGCAAATTTTTGCATACCGAAAACACATGGAAACAGCCTTCTGAATAATCGAGTTTTCCTAATTTAGGCGGATTTTCCATTCTAAATGGGGGTGTATGAGTCATCGCGTAGGGAAAGTACTCAGATTCGCTAGTCGGAGTGCACAATATTGCCGGCTATATTTCTTACTAAAAGGCCATGTTTTTGATCGTACGTCCGAGACACTGTGACCGATTCCAATCGGCCATATGCCGCCAGTCGACTTAGCCCCTGGCTGTGGTCTGCCTTGCATACCCATTGCACCAAGGTGGATTTGGAGCGAGGGATGGGGATGAGTGCCGATAATAAATTGCTCTGCGTTCAGATCGACGATGATTCGAAGGCAGGACTCCTACAGGCGTTGGATGAATTCAAACTAGGAACGTGCGCATTCTTCCCGCTCATTAACCGACCTGAGAATCGAGCTCGTGTGGTTATGCCATCGTCGCTCCGGGACGAAGAACTAACTTGTGCAGCTACAGGCTTTTCTACCTAGTCGGCTCTCATCGGCTGGTCCCACCGAAACCGGAAAAGCTACGGATTGAAATTCCCCCCAGTGTCGCTCAATTAATCCTCGGAGTACTTCCGTAAAACCAAACGATACGTTTTTATTAGTGAAATGGAATCACATGGTGCCCGTCTACGATCTTGTCTTGAAGATCGACTGTTAATGTCTCGGTCGCTCGGGCTGCACTCATTTGACTGGAGTACCTGTTTAATTCCTGATCGATGAGCCTTTTCTTTACCAACCGCATCCTTCTAGTGTGAAATAATGAACTTTTTCTATTGACATTTTGTAAAAACATTATAACTGCTCGATATTCATTTGAATAATTCCTTATGCAACTGGAGTCGCAATTACTTCTGATAATGAAACAATCCTCTGTATTCTTGGTACTTGCGAGAGAATCATATAATGTAAACGGAAAAAGGAATAAATATTTGTCAGATGCAGCTTGCATGAAAATGGTCCTGGAAGAAGACGGAGTACAGGAGCTCAGCCTCGAGATGCTAGGGTGAATTAAAAGGGCACTCGTGCGCATTCTTCCTCGTCGTTAAGCAACCCTCGAGCCTCTTTCTCCCTCGCCCCCCTCCTCTCTTTCTTCTAAGAACGAGTTCCCAAGAGTCTCTCAATTATTTCCGCCGCCGGTGGACCCGTCGCTTTTCCTGAAATTCCTTGGGAGGCGCCGCGCCGTGCCTTCGGTATGTCAGGGATGATACCCGGACGCATGCGTCGCGGCGCCGGCATACGTGCCTCTGCGACTATAGCCGCGAACTTTGCCAGTCAGAGTTGCGACGCGCATCGGAAAACCATACCTTCCTCGCGCTCCTCTCCGATTGCCGAGCGAACACCCTTCGTTATCACGGATAAACACTCTTCTAATTGGGGAGTGCAATTTCGAAATTCAAGGGGAACGTCGACAACGGGGGAGTGACGAGTTTGAAGATTGCACTGTGCTTCCCGAGGTTCGTACAGAAAACACGGTATTTTTTCTAAAAAGTGCTTTGCCAAGAAATTGTAAAAGTGAATTTGATATTCACAACACTTTAGATCTTGTGACACGTTTATTTTTCCAAGAGGTCCTTTTTATGAGATATTTAAGATATTTGTTATCAGATTAGAAAATGCAGACAATGATCGGTCAAAGGTAGAGAGGGTTTAACTAGTGCGAGTTAATAGCCGTGCGCGTTCGGTTCGCCTGACACTAAGGGAGACGTGCAATGCCAAGTTGGCCTCTGTTCGCTGGGTAATTGCGGACGAAGAGATATTGTCCGAGTCCAAGGGCTCCTTCAACAGAGGAAGCAATATTTGGTCGAACTCCGCAGACACTTTAGTACTGTTCTTGGCGTGAACTCACGCTTCAGATGATTCCCGAGGAACAGGATATTCCAGAGTCTCTAAGCCTTGAGGGGGTGGTAGCCCTGGGGTGCAGTGTGACTGCCGATGCTGTCTCGAGAAAACCTGATTACGTGCCTTGCTGAAACGTCTCGTTATCCCTTTATCCTTTAGCCTTTGCGCGTGAAAGCAGCCGGAAACTCGGGCCCGGACAGTCGGTCACTTCCGCCGAGCGACAGATCTTCAATTTTGCAATCCAGCCAAGTTCTCCAATCGAATATCTCAAATGTGCAAATCACCGGCGATTCACGTGCATCGCATCTCTCTTCCCCTCTCCCTCTCGCCACTACACAATTCCTTCAACTTCCTTCGATTAAAATTAATCGTAATACAAACTAATCCTTTCCACCAAATTGTTTTCACTCTTGAAAGGCTTAGTGACGATTCATCCTAAAGTTGTTAGACGCGTTTAAAACTCGGAGGATTAAAATGCGGTTTGGGCTCGCGCTTTCGCACTGTTTGTTTCTGAAATTGGTCAGGCGTGAATACTTTGGTGCTGGAGCTGCCCGCGAAACCACACGTGTCTATCTCATCTATCTAATTGAAAATCCATCATTGGCAGTCCACCTGTTCACCAGGGGCGCGGCTAACCACTGCGCACTGTAGGCTACTACACTTTCGTGAAGCTCTCGTGCGATCGGAGCCTTTTGCAAGCACTCCCTTGTCGATGTCATCGAATAGAGAGTGAAAACACATCGATACCCCTGTGGAGAAGCTCACTTCTCTATGGAAGCGGCTTTTAAATTGACCACCTGCGTGACACAATACCGTTTCCAATGGAAGGCTATTTTTCGAGGAGGTTGCTTTCCCCATCTTTACTTCCATTGCAAGTTCCGTTTTAGTTGCCCTGCGTAATTGACCAATGTCTTCTCATACAGAAAATACCCTCAGGTAAAGTTAGTCGTGGGTTTGTTTAGCACACAACCGAATTCATTGTAGGAGAAAAATCCGGTTAATTCGAGCTCTCTGACAATTAAACGTATCCTATTTGGATTTACTCCTTTTAGCAGGGAGTTTCTACTGCCTATTCTCGACGACTTTTTTGTCCGCCGTCTGTTAACACCCCAGCAAAGTTCCCCCAGGCTTTGTCAGTGACAATCCGACGATGTCCTGATCCTGCGAGACTCGTTCTTAGTAATCTCGGGTTCTCCCTTAAGACACATCTTTCTCCTTGTTTATCCCGCATGGGATCACCTCTTGCAAGTATCGCGAAATAAATTTAAATTGCGAGTCGTGAATCCTCGTACTTTTGTCGCTCAATAAAGAAGAGGGTTCTTCGATGGAATCGCTTGAAAAGAAGAGCACGTGCGAGGGGTGCAATGTAAATCGCCGGTGGATCGCAATATCATGGAGGTTGTATTCTGTCATAACGCTGGGGTGGAAATATTTACGGTGACATCTTGGTAAAACCGAACTGCCGGAAGTGTAGAGGTTCGTTAGGACCCCAACGAGAAATGGATCAGGATATCAAGGGAGAGGCTGCTGCTGCGAGAACGTGCGCGCGAGATCGTAAGCTTCAATCCATTTTACCAGGGATGACGCAAGCCTTCCGCAACAACATACACTTCAAGCGTTCGAGGACATTATACATTAATGAAGTTTCCAACAAAATCTCGTCCCCCTAAATCCTAACTAAACTCAAGAACAAGTTAACATCCGTCCATCTTACTTGCTACATTCTATGCTAATAAAATATGCTGATATTCTCTCGTAGCAGTCTGTAGATCCGTAGGTGTTTCGCACGTGGTGTTGGTAAATATAAAAGCGGCTAGTGGAGTGTGCGTTTTACCCGTGGCAATTAGAATGGCCGTTGGGACACCGCGGGAATTAAAAGTGTATATCGTAAAAGTGTCGCGGCCCATAAGAGTTTAGCCGCCGTTAGATACAATCGCTCGGAACGGTCTAAGCAGATCCAATAAGAAGTTCTCGGGCCCGGGGACCGTAGTGTCGGCTAGCTTGGCTAATTAAAAATTAAATTGCACCGACTCCCCTGGGCATACCAGGAGACTCCACTCTTCCTTGCCCCCCCCCCCCCCCCCCCCCCCCCCCTCTCGTTTCGTCCCTTCTCCTCTCTTGTTTCCTGTTTTAAAATTCTTATGAGAGTAAATATCCCTTGCCGGAACTTCCGGGGTCGTTGCTGCCGCTGCTGCGTCAGATTTATACGAGATATTACCGTGTGGGACCTTTATAATGTCTCGCGCCTTATCGTCCATTTCCTCGATTTTCTACATCCTTCCAGCACAAGTTCATGACACGGAAAATAAAATCTTTCTAGCATCGGCTTCGTTTATACGTGCATGTATGCTCGCTCGAGTCTGCTTATGACTCGGAGGATTGATCGTTGGCAGGTAAATCGAATTATTTCCAAGTTCCACTCGGATGCGGTTTCCTCCTCTGCGGACGGACTGCATCACTCATTTCAACCAGCCGCTACTCGACAAGCGTAAAACGAAACAACTCGCATTTCCTTCCTGCGTGAACTCCCTGTTCTCTCGGTCTGGGAAATATCGCCATCGATTATCCTGTCGGAATTGAGTTTTCGCGTACTACTGTCACTATCTCTTGATATCTTGGTATTAATATTTTCACGATCATCCGGACATGATTAATCTCGACTCGTCGCTCGAACTGATGGGAGTAAACTAATAGGAAGTTTGGAAGCGGATCACTCGTGTCAAGCGATCAAGTAAACACGAACTTGCAACTTGGGTTTCTGTTATTGACGCATTCGAACTCGGATAAAAATATCACAGTTTACGAGTTATAATTTAGCAATTCGTTCCTGACATACATATGGTCATATACACTATTATATGCAGTAAGCGTTATTTTTACAACTTCATGAAACAAGAGCAGTAATAAGAAGAAATAGAGCCGGTGTCTCGAGTGGAGAACCATTTTTCACTTGCGCTGTCTTTTAACGCTTTTGTGCGGGAACGATGTTTTCCACGCGCGAGGCAAAAAACTGGGAGGACTTTTTTGGCAGACCGCGACCGAGCGAGGGAGCATGGGCGCGCGACCGCCTCTAATCGTAAACAAAAACAAGTCCACTATAAATTTCTTTAATTAACGCTTCCATTCGTTGCATAATATTCGGATAGCATATCCTTCCCTTCCTCCTCGCTTTTCTGTCCCGGACACATTTTACCGCTCGTTTTATTTTAACGGTTCTGCACTATGCTTTGCTACCAAGTTTCCCCCATGCAAGGCTACATTTTTTCATACTATAGTGAGTTTTTTAGATAGTTAAATAATCGATCTGTCAAGAACAGCTGTAGACGTACCACGAGGTCTGGCGATTCCCGCTGAAAGGGATCTCGAAAAATATAACATTCGAGAGAATTTCTATCTCCCTCTCTTTCTCTTTCTTTCACTTGTGTATATGAATCTTTTCTGACAAGCTGTGTGATATGAGAATTGGCTGGGAGGGGATACGTGTTGCTTCGTCGCCCGCCTCGATTTCCAATTCCCATAAAGGTGGGAAAGTGCGCGCGGTTGCTTGATGCACAGCTTCCATCAGAGTTTCCAGCAGGTACGTATACGCTCTGGGAGCACCGAGATTCATGTGTCGTAAGCCCGTCTTTATCATAGTCTTTACGACTTCGCGACTCTCTGCCTCTCTTTCTCTCGCCTTTGCCATTACAGCATTACAGCTTGCGAACCACTCTCTGTCGAACTCGCTCCAGTACACTAAAGCTTCTCTCTCTCTCTCGCTCTCGCTCTCTCTACGGGCGTGTTACCCAGGTTGATTCTTCGACAGATCGTTTATCGTGGTATGCAAACTTTGACCGCCAATCTGCCGAGTGTCACGTACTCCCACACACCATCCTTTATCAGCTGCTAATCCCGTTATTACAGGTTTACCTGCTTCCAAACTTCTGTCAACCGATAGATAGCATTGGCCCGTCGTGATAGAAAGAATTGCGAAACTTGGATTCTCGGTAGATTTAGTGCTGCACCCTCGAGGATTGAGTATGCAATCTTACAGTAATAGAATGTGTATCGATATGCAACACGTGAGGTCGGCGATGAATTAAGAGGGCCAATGTCACGTTTCTATTTCGAAGCGCGCGAGTATTATTCCTCCTAATATCCGTCGTGATCTAGCTGTTTCCTCTAAGCATACATTTCAAATGTATGTACTCTCTTTCTCTCCGAGACACTCTCTCGCTTTATCAAGAGGTAGCCCGTATTTTCCTCGACGTTCATATACTAGCGGTGACAGCCGGTTTTAGCGGCATCCTGAAAGAGCCAAGAGCAGTCCGACTTTAGCTGTGGAAAAACCGTGGCATGCGGCAATCGGTGATACGTCGGGGAAAGATGTATCGCCGAGGAAAGAAGCGTGGCGATGGGAAACTGGCGAGCACAGGCCGTGTGCCGCGCCCTCCGGAAACTGGGGTGAAAAATTGGAATGCATAATATCCGCACGGCGACGAGCGTAAGGAGTTTCGTTGCGTAGCTATCGCGCAACTCGGGCTTCTCTATTAAGTCGCAGCTGTTGGCAAAAGCAGCGGCGCACTCCCTTCCGGGGAAAAGAAGAGTTTCGAGGGGTAGAAAGAATAGAAAGGCAGGCGGCCCTATAAACTAGAAACTTTTTCTTCGGCAGGCCACAGTGCCGCGTGTCAATTTCCCGAGAACGCCTGCTTGTCTTCGCGTTCTCGGCGGTTCCCACACACGAGTAGCTGGCTTCCCTCTGGATTACTTGCTCTTCCTTCATTCTGTCGATCTACTCCCACTTGTTTACCTTGTGCTCGAGTACCTTGGAAAGTTTTCTTTTATCGTTTGCTACCTTGAAGGATTCAATAATCATCGGTGAGATAACGAGGGCAAAGTGGTTGGATCGAGTCCAGCTGAGCCAGGTGTTCTTGGGATAACCGTTTTAGTTTTCTTGCGCGATGCGATGAGGCGGCTGCAGTGGCGATGACGGCACGGGGAAAATGAGGACGTTAACAATGGGCGTAAGGGAGCTGCTAGAACGTGCAATGAGAACGTGGTAATTTATCTATTGGTCGCATTGTTTCATGTGGCGGCGTGGTAGAAGTTTCGATTTATCGTGGCCGAGCATTTTTCAAAGCACGACGTGAACGTACGATCGGCCTGACACCAGCTAGTTGTATAGATAACGATCGTTACCAACCAAACTCGCAGCCGCGCGTCAATCGTAACGCTTTAATCCTTTCATGGAGCTGCCATGTGCCGCGCGCCGCTTTTCCCGATAAATGCGAAGCGTCGCGCGTAAACCGCTTGATTGGCTCCGGAAGAACCACCCTCTCTCCCTCGGAAGCATCGGTGCATCGGGATAAAGGGGATCTGCAGTGAAGAAAACTATCGGCTCACTTTAAAAACAAGTTATTACTTTAACTCACCGATTCAAATCTAAATCTTGACCAACCCACGCTCGACACTTTACAATCTGGACAATTGAAGGTGTCAACACCGCAATATCACTTTCACCAGATTCTAGAAAACAACCTAGTCGTCTCTGGTATAGTTGTCAATATGCGAGGATCATCGCATGGAGAATCGATACGATCAATTGGATCATTCGTGAAGGATTCCGAGCGGAATTACTCGCGGCAAGTTGCGCTGATGGCTTTTGAGAGTACGCCGGAATTACCGAAGCCAAACGCGAACATAGGACGTTGAGGGCCACGAGTGATGATATACGAGGAGCATTACTCAAATTGTTTTCAAAGGAAGCGCCGCGGATCGGTTTATGAAGCCCGTTCCTCGATTCCTCGGCGAGTTCCTATCGCCGCCGCCGCCGCCGCCGCCGCCTCCGCGTTCGCCGCCTCCGCCACGGCTCCCATGGCACTTTTAATTGGCTCTTTATTCTCGCACCTCGGCTCGATGGACGCGTCTCTTCTAAATGAGAGGAAAACGCGCAAAATGCTCTTATTTACACTAATAGGAATCTTCTGTCCACGTCTCGTTCCGCGCAGACCATTTGTCTTTCGTGGAAGTCATCGAGATCCTTCGTCGTCCAACATCGAGAGACCTCGAGAAATGATTGCTCGCAATTTGTTCCATAAAACAAGCTCGTACGCCAACTAATTTGCCTTGCGATATCACCAGGATTAAGAGTCCTGATCCGATTTGATATCAAACATCGATTTATTCCAGTCGAAGATAGTTGAACACACTGGATATCTTGGTTGTTCCGAGACGTCTGTACTTTGACAGTTGTTAAGAGCAGAAGGCTATTGAGTTTCGAATAGTGGTGAAATCCGTGCAGTGGAAGGCGCCGAGAGCGCAGTGACTTAAATGAATCTAAAATTCGGCCTCTACTCCGCCAGAGATACCTTGTCGAGAGACGATAAAAAGACTCCCTTACGCTTCCCCTTTACGATCCTCCGGAGTCCAACAGCTGGCTCACGCTCTTACCAGGAAAGATAAATGTCCGTGATCGCGCAGCCAGACAGGACTACCAGAGAGAGGAAGAGCGGTGCTTCTCGCGAAAACAATTTTCCTCTTTCCGAAGATCGAACTGCGATATCTTCGCTCTCGCTGGTCACCCAATTCCTCCATCTCTTTTTGCCTTTTCTCTTATCCAATGCTTCCGTCTTTCCTCGTTACACCCTTCTGCTTCTAACCCCTTTAAATCACATCTCATTCCAGTACATTCCCTTTCAATCAGAGGAGCTTCCTCGTAAATAGACAGAGTCTCGATAATGTCCAGCAATTTGTAGGTTTCGCTCGATGCCAACTGAAACAGTATTCCTTCGATCGCTCATTGGGCCGTTGCTGCTCGAACACGGCTTAATTGCCGTGCTAAGAGTTTTCTAAAGTAGGTATATACTCGCTTGTAGCATCGCGTGCAGTGGTGCACATTACAACTACAGTTCAACTCACACACAACAAGAGATTGATTGTAGTAGCTCATAACAAACAGGTTCATAACAGCGGTGAGGCTTTTACAACTCTCGGTCGAAGAGAGAGGGCACATCGGTGCGAGAGAGATGTTGCCTTGAGTGGAGTATGAGTCTGCCGAAAATGCAAACGGGCCTTTATACTTACCGCATGACAACCGCAGCTTATGAACGCGCTGCCCGCAACGCCTCTCAGCTCGGTTTCGAGCCGCATACGGGCAAACCTGTTCGAAAGCAGACAGATGTATTCGCGCCGGTTTTTCCGAGCAAGGAAACTTCGTTATTACAGTGGAACGTGAATTATATCCCTTTCCATCTGGCATGAGTCGCGAAACAGTACTGGAAGGAAGGGTTTATCCGCTTGCAAAATTGTAAGAAAGAGAGAGAATGGAGATTTTGCTTGGCGATCTGTTTCTCGCGGAATAGAACAGGAATGAAGAATGAATCTGGACCGAGGCTGTGCAGAGTGAGAAGATGGGGGGGGGGGGGGTGGGGGGGGCTGAGTTGTGGATGCGGAAGGACTGATGAATCGCAGCAGCGTGCGCTGCCGGAGGATGTCGAATCGAAGGAAAGGGATCCTGGGATCTTGGGATCCCTCTGCTGGACCGAGCTCCTCTTGGCGAGGCCTTTCACGTCGGAATTCCAGGGAAAGGCGGAAGTCGGAACGGAAGCGTCTTATCGTGAATTTAGATCCATCTTCCTGAGCGATAAGTCCTTTTTTCCCCTTGAAATCACGTCGCCTGGTCCCTACGCGTGCTTTATCAATCTGCAAGATTCCTTCTTATCTAGGAACCTTCGATGGATACTCTCCATATTCATTTTTTCCCCCGATGAATACTGAAATTTGACACTCTATGCTTTCAGGTCGAACCCATTCAGCTGATATTTGGACTTGCAACATAGAAGAATGTCAGCGTACAAACTCTTTGGAAGAGCACGTTCCGATTCTTCCGTGAAATAAGTTGGCCACGGTTGTCTTGTGGCAGAAGGGAGGAATCTCGTGGGAAGGGTTTTGTCAGGTTTTTCGGGGACCCAGCGCGGTCGTAATGAAAGGTAGCCGCTGCCGCACCTGTTGCATCGCGTGACTAGCTTCGACGGATACTTTTTAAACCGTTGGCAGAGCATCTTCCGTAAATATTAATCGTAGCAATTAGCCGAGGCTTTCTGGTTGCGATGCTTGGCCTTTTAACGGCAGAGCCAGTCGTTGATCGGTAAAGATTTATCGGTGGAATATCGAAAGGACAGTGGATTAAAGGCCCGGACTATCGAACGAGGGGGTGGAGCGAGCAATGGCCCGCAGAACCTTCTGGTTATCCGACGAGCTCCCGAGGGCGAATGAGCTTTCCTAAATTGTGAAAAGTCGCCAGGGACCGATGATATAATGGAAGTGGTGAATGCGAGCGAGCTTCGGATATGCCTGCTCCCGGAAGACTTGGAGGTCCTGGAGGATCCACGAACACCGTCCCTTAGGAGAATCAGCTATGGCATCATCTTGCCAACCATCTGTTGCCTGGGGATCATCGGCAACATACTCAACCTCGTGGTGCTCACTCGCAGGAATATGCGGGGCACCGCCTACATTTACATGAGAGGTGAGTTTTTATTCGTTGCCCATGGGAAATAATTTGCCCGGAGAGTGTCCTCTCTTAAAAGTGCTAAGAGTGTCATCAACGCTCTCCGAAGTAAGTCCATTGCTAAGTGTCTTGGGAATCGTTGCGATTCTCCCGCTGGAGAAAATGCGGACCGGGCTGCCCGGCGGCGATTTAAGCCTTTGAAAGCTTACATTTCAAGTGCTCGAAGGTGGGTGGGGTGAATCGCGTGGAAGACAGCGCAGCGGAAAGAGGAAGGAGATCCCTTTCCGGCGGGGCGGGGCGGGACGGGGCGGGACGGGGCGAGACGGGGGCCAGAAGCTCTGCCATTAGCGAGGGCCGCCGTAATACCTGGCAATAAAGTTATTCCATGTTTACGTAATATCGCACAGCAGAAAGCGCGTTTGCATTACTTTCCGCGAGCGATGCATCATCGGTACCCAGAAGCACGTCCGCGAACACGGCCGCCCTTCTTTTCCCCTCCCACCCCACCTGTCTGATTTTCCTTCCTTCCTTCCTTCCTTCCTTCCTTCCTTTCCGTCTTCCGTTTCGTCCTTGTGTCGATTACAGCTGCTCGCCCTATTGCAACGGGTGCCAATAGCACCCCGCTGCTCCCATAGCCAGACACCATCTCGTGACATCAGTTTCCAGTGCCTAGGATCATGCGATCGGTGTATCACTGCTATCACTTCCATGACAGCAATTAGTTTCTCACATCGCGCACTGCATCTTCATCAATAAGCCATCGCATAACCTTCTCATCTATCATAGGGAATATTTTGTGCAGCAGATGTTCGACAAGATATACGCGACATATAGTTGACTCTTATTGGCTTTTACTCCTTAGCAATTTCGACAGCATCGAGTCACCGAGAGGTGGCCGGCCTTTAATTCCACACGTATTTGAACTAGTTTCCCTGTTGTTGCGGACACACGCGACATTAAGGAAATGACTATTCTCTTATCTGAGGATATCGATTTTCCAAACACTCGTATCTTCCCATTAGTCGCTGATATAATCGAGCAACCCTCTCCTATACTCTCTTCCTCGCTCTCAAGCTCATTGCCTCTGGTGCTAGTATTGTATCTACATGTGCGCTTCTAATGGGAGCAAATAAATATTGATATGAATCGACGCTAGCATGGAAGATGATATCCGCAAAATTAGTCTGTCGAGTTTGCCCTGACATTGAGATTGACGAGCATTGTGCCGCTTGGTGATTTTCAATAACGGGCCAAGGATCAATATTGCATACGTGTCGGGCAAAACTCGCAGATTCCGTTGGATTTCTAAGTATTGTATTTCTTTGGATGTGGCTACGACAAGTGGACTGACACAATGGTAATCGTAAGTTTAGGTTGGCGGGCGACTGACGCCAGCCAAATAGTCTGACGAGTGGATCATTTTGACACTGGGCCAAAGTGACTGTGACCCGGCCCCGCCTAACATACCTTCAATATACATTTCCACACCCAGCGACAGAGCACACACATACACACATCGTGTATGCAAGTCGTGCTTAGCTCTTCTCGTTGACTCTTCATATCTGGCCCACTTATACTTTGGCTTGACAGCACTCTACTCTGTGACCCGGTCACAAACATTCTGTCACTATCAAGTTCTCTTCATTCGAAGAAGATATAATAGGATTATCATTTTGCTACGAAAGTAAACACTTTTTCTTAGGACCGAGTGGTGCATGACTGTGAGTATAATGAAAGTCGGCCTTCAAAGTTTCGACGGCGCGCTTCGCGTTGACCTATACTACTGAAAATCCCGTGAACATCCGGGCGCCGGGCGCCGGGCGCCGGACTACCGCACCAGGGAAAAAGTCTGGAATAATTCAAAGCGAAAGTAGTAGCGAATGAAGCGATCAAAAATAGCCGGGCGCCAGCTTGGAAGGGTTATTGACATTCGTGTTAGAAAAAGACACCCCCTCCTCAGGCGGCCTGGCGGCGCGGCGGCAGTAGGAAGGAGTAGGGTGTCGCGTCCCGAAATCCCAAAAAGTTTCCTCGACTTCTGGAATCTGTGGCACATTCAATATCCGGGCCGAAGATTTCGCCGAGATCGGACAAACTTTTCCAAGTGGAGATTCCAAGTACACCCTGCGTGTGTGGTACACGTTTCCTAGCAAATTGGTGAAAGAGCCAGAAGATATTTGGGAGACGCGCGTCGACAAAGCTGACTCATATGAATTCGCGTTAGTCTCTATCTCTACAATGATAGTTTCGTTCCTACCCTGCTAGAGCGTGGTAAGTCACTCGAGATCGCGATTAGCGGTTCAGCGAATCCGCGGGATTCCCGGCTTTATCGGAAAAACGATGGGTAATAACGCGTGGCTGAGGAGTGTATGCGTGCCCGTCTGTGTATATGCGAGAGAGAGAGAGTGAGCTGGGATGGGTAGTGGGGGGATAAATGTGTTTGTATGCTGAAGGGCACGATATTTCGAGGGAAATCGCGACCCGAATCCGTCCACCTGGAGGATTAAATTCCCCGGCAGCAGTATCGCTCTGGTATGGTATGCCAGAACGAGGAGAGAGAAAGAGAGGGTGTGTGGAAAGGGAGGGAGTGAGAAAAAGAGAACTGTTGACGCAGCGCAAGCACCTGCATGCAATTGCAGAATCCCGTGCGTCCGCGGTGCCTGAAAGTTTTGTCCTTCCGGTAGTGCGTACGCGGCTTAAGCTTCGCACATATCGAACGGCATTTCAGCACTAGAATTTTCCAGAGCGAATTTCTCTTCTCCCTCGGTCTCCCTAACACCGAGATATTCGGCGCGGCTTTTTGCGTCCCAAGCACGCAGCAGCCCGCCTTCGGAGGACCAAGCTTCCGGGGTGAGCGCGCGCCCCAGTGAGCTACATTAACGGGAAATTACTTGGCAATTCGATTTCGCCGTTACGTTCTCAAAGCAACCGCTCCCTCGCTCTTCCGAATGCTCCGATGAATTCCACCTAGTTCTTCGAAATGAGTCCTTCCCGCCGTCGTTATCGGTCCATTCCTCCCAAATTTGGCGCCATTCGAATTTTACACTGTACGTGACTTCCGTCCAACTGCCGCATCTGCCTCGCCTACCTTCAACTGGACTATGTGCCCGCGCGTACCAATAGCTTTCGCACTCTGAAACTTCGCTAGTCCATCGAGCCACATTCATTCTTTATCCAGCCAGCGAGGATCTTAGACACCCGCCTGAAAATCCCTCTCGTCTGATATATTTGCCTTGAGTGGAGTGTTCAGATATTATTCATCGGGATTCTCAGCTTCCGCGGAAATCAGGAGAACCGCAGCCGGAGGTAAAGTAGCAAAGAGACGCGGTACGCGGGACGCCGCGCCGCCACCCACTGCAAAAGTGATCCCCGACGGTTCCGGGCATGAAATGGTGAGAAGGAGGGGACGGAACGGGAGTGGTATCCTAGTCGAAATCTCCGTTTTATTCGCTAGCTGTGCTGGCGCGAGCTACTGGAAATCCAAGCTCCAGTGCCGCGGCTTTACCACAAGGAAGAGTGTGAGAATCACGGAATTGGGGAGGAACATGAGCAAATCCAGGACGAGGGGGCCGGTAAGAACGGAGTGGGAATAGCGACGTTCCCAGGAAAGTCAAAGAATACGATAATCCAAGCGTGCACGAATTCTTTAGCGCTGTTAGTTCGCGCTTACTTGGTTCCGCCTTTTCGCCGCCGCAGTTCTCGACTACCTTCGGGCAACACTGGAATTTTCAGCAAGCTTGGTAGCCCGATAAATTTAAAGGAGCTCTCGGATTAATGCCTCCGTAGATTCCACCCGGTTGGCGCATCATTCCTGCAGCTGGCACGGGAGTGACGATATTTGTGCCGGGCAAACATTCTTTTCGCGAACTCCTGCTGCAAGGAGAATCACAAGCCGCAAGGCTAAGGCAAAGCTGGAAGGAGAAAAGCCAAGATGCTGGTGCTGTAGCTTTCTAGGAGTCAGATTGTTCACGGATGGAAACACGCGCCAGAGTAAATATCGTTGAAAGAAACTGTGAGAAAAGCTCACTCTCTTCTGTGATTCAAGCACAATGACAGCATCGCAGATTGCCCCCCCCCCCCCTTGAAACTCAATCCTAATTACCACGCAAGGAGATTATAAAATAAGGTTCTCGAAGTAATTTCACATTTATTCATTTCACTCGACGCGATCGACTCGCAACTGGGTCACACACGATCCGCCCATAAATTTCCCCTTAATGGAAATCGTGCGATGGTCACCGAACGAATGCGGGCAATTTTTTCCGATCATCTACTAGTAGATGTGCGTAGTCTGGTGTATAAGGCTAGTGGGCTCACCGGTGTATCAGCGTGTCACACGTGTGCTGCAGCCAAGGGTCGCTTTCTCATTACCTAACAACGACATCGCTTGGCTGCCGAGGTCCATCGATATGCACGATGTGGAACGAACTGGCGACAGGAGAGGGGCAATACGACGGAGAGGGAGGGCCGGGGAGAGGAGGGGACGTGTAAGCGAGGGCGAGGGCGAGGATGAGGACGAGGACGAGGGTTAAAAGGACGTGCTTTTGAGCACCGGGAAATATTGCGAATCGCAGTCTACTAGGGTGGAAGAATTTGTGCGTAAGGACATGCAATTCGGGACGTGCTCTGAAACGACGAAAGGGATCGTCTGGCCATCGGTCCACAGACACATCGATCAGGACTCAATACAGATGCTTATAAATAAAATAACATTTTAAAGATATGCTTTTAAATTAAATATCATATTGTTGATTCCAAGGCAAGCGCATGACCTTTATAGTGTCTCCCTTTAATTCAATTGGCGTGCTAATTAAAAAACTTTCGAAAAAAACCTTCAAAAATTTGCGAAAAAATGAATTTTGAGCTGGGGCTCTGGAATTTATATCACTTCTTCCTTGATGCAAGAAAACATTCTCTACCAAATTCCAGCCCCGGAAAATGTCGGGAAGTATGGAAAACATGGGGAAAACCACAAAAGTTAATTTTTCAGGATCGGTTTCCCATGTGTTTTCGGTACAATTCCGGCATTTCTGCCAGTGGTTTCATGTTTTCTATCCGTTTTGAGACTCAAACAATCGAAAAATCAAGCGTTCGTCCAAGTCCCAGAACCTTCGAAAAATCGAAAATTTGTGAAGGGGTGCATATGGAAAAATTTGCGAAAAAATCAATTTTGAGCTGGGGCTCTGGAATTTATATCACTTCTTCCTTGATGCAAGAAAACATTCTCTACCAAATTTCAGCCCCGGAAAATGTCGAGAAGTATGAAAAACATGGGAAAAACATCGAAAATGAATTATTCAAGATCAGTTTTCCATGTGTTTTCGGTACAATTCCGGCATTCCTGCCACTGGTTTCATGTTTTGTATCCGTTTTGATACTCAAACAATCGATTTATGAAGTTTCGTTAAAATCCGAGAACCTTCGAAAAATCGAAAATTTGTGAAGGGGTACATATGGAAAAATTTGTGAAAAAATGAATTTTGAGCTAGGGCTCTAGAATTTATATCACTTCTTCCTTGATGCAAGAAAACATTCTCCACCAAATTCCAGCCCCTGAAAAGGTCAGGAAGATTGAAAAACGTGCAAGAAACCGTCCAAATTAGACAAGACCAATTATTCCAGATGGCCTTTCCGCCTGTTTTCGGTACCATTCCGGTATTTCTGCCACCGGTTTCATGTTTTCCATCCGTTTTAAGACTCAAACAATCGATTTATGCAGCGTACGCCAAAGTCCGAGAATCTTCGAAAAATCAAAAATTTGCGAAACAATGAAAGGGATTATTAAGTTTACGACACGTTTCAGTTCTTAAGTCCTCCGGCTAGCATCTGTGAAGTGAGAGAGACCGAGCCATTTTTCCGAGCATCAACGTCGGAAACCTTTTAGTTTAATCGATGGATTTGATGAAGGGATGCTCCCAGTAGCAGCACCACTCACCAAATTTGTGTCTTTAATTTTGGAGGTTGGTTAGTTTCCGTCACCGTTTCCTACTAGTGCTTCCTTATTACAAACGTCCGCCTCTTTTGCCACGATTTTTCCTCGCGTGAGGGTTACCGTCGTTCTTAGACCTATACATATATATCCTAATAGATCCTTTGGGGAGTCTCTAACTGACACGATCCTTTCTCGGACATTAGGTTTCATGCTTCCGATAAGATTGCTACTCCTGGTAGGAGTACCTAAGTAATGCCAGGATATAACTCAGAGGCAAATTAGGAGGGAAACGTAATGCTGGGTCCGAGAGTTCTTTTCTAAAGATCGTCCAATTTCTATGAAAAGATAATACAGAGGAAAGATTAGGAGGAAATTTGCTTTTTTCCCCATACGCAAATCGTGTGGAATAAAGACCCTTTTAGGATTGCCGTTAGCTCGAGATTCCTCCGTAGCACCGTAAGTAAGCGACGTTTACGAGTGCCGGCGGCCAGGTATATCGCCAGGGGAAGGCACCAAGGCTTTCTTACGGGGGATAGTGCTCTGTAAGATCTCTACGATTCGCGCGTTTCTCCGAACTTTATGAATATTAACGAGCACCGACCGTAGTACTGGCCGGCTCGAGGAACCAGTCTTCGCATTGAATATCAGTCCTGAACTCCGTTTGAGTTTCAAACTGAAACACAATCTGGTCCTAATCGAAAGAGCAACGCCCTGGTTAACACTCGTCGGAAATTTTCAGTAGCCAATGCAACAATTGTTCGCAAATTCCCAGTTTGCTCGTTTTCTGACACTCATGGGGATTAAAATTAGGCAAGCCGGACAGAGTGGGCTAATTAAATAGAGGCAGCATGCGACACGATTAACCTATTAAAGGCCAGCCGCATATTTATACACCCGGACATGTCGCGCGAATTACACGTCAATGCATCTCTCTTCTCCTCCCTCCCTCTTTCATGCATCTCTAGTTTGCTTTAATCCGCTTACCGCTGGATTACCGGGGCCAAGTACTCCAGCAAGAAAAACGTGTTGTGCGATACCCTGTTATCGAGGAGCCGGCCGCATCTGTTTCCACTTTACCGTCTAACCCTTTCGAACGCATCGCCCCCCTTTCCACCTAACTTTAATGCACTCGATTCGGAGAGAGTTGGGTGTTATATAAATGAGTAATTTCATTGTGATCCAACGGGCGGGAGTGTTGCCGATGGTACTTAATTAGCCTGTTGTCCAAAGTGGCGGGGAACGTTGTAATATTATTAACAGTCCCGATTGCGCAAGCAGCAGTGGACAGGGGCGATCGCTGTCAAGCGGATCGTTACATAAGTACGAAAATAAAAGTATCGCTGATTACGCAAGGAGGAGTAATAAAAGTGGGAGAGCGCCGGATGCCGGTGGATGCCTCGTAAAGTCGAACGCGACCCCGGTTTCATCGCGCTCGACGATTTATATCGCATCGCGGCAGCGTAGTTTCTTGGCTAGAAAAACTGATCTATATAGTATTACGATTTAGTACTATGCGAGCCAATGAAGACTTGCTTGTGCCACCATCAATTGGCAGGATTGTTCGAATTATGGTTAATGAATGAAAGTAAGAGATCCTGTAATCAACATAGGAATTGCAGCAAGATTTAGTATGAAGGTGGTATTGAGGGTTGTTGGGCTGGGTCTAGGATAGGTCACAGTAGATTTTGCGATTTATATGCGACGTGGCTAGCCTCGTCTTGAAGTGCAAAAGGTGGACTGCGGTCACGTATGACAGCAGGTGGGCCGACGTTGAATAACGTCGCTCCGGATAAGATCGACTCTTCCTCCTCTCATCCTCGAGCTACCTGGGAATCTTTCCATTTTTGTTCCGACACCGATGAACCGGTGGCTAATTTGTCCCCCGGGTACCTTCTCATCCGGTGGCTTTGTCATCCGGGAACAGTGGCTGGCAAGCAACGGATGCATCATTTCCTTCGAGCGCTTGCAATTTAGTAGTCGGCCGACGTGCTCCTTCGCGTCATTCCTGAGAATCCTATGAACCGTATGCTAATACGATTGAGCTCTCCTCCTCGCGTGAACCGAAGTTAGTTACACGTCAATTCTCGCCAATTCTTCTCTCGAGATCTGCTTGACGTTCCTTTGCGTTATGCCGACATTGATGAGTCAGAGCTACGTGATCGAAATGTACTTTTAGATCGCTCCTACAGAGACCAGAAATCGGTTAATTGCTTTTTATATGGGCCGCGGGCTATATCGAAGATTTACGGGGCCAAGGACTATCCAGTAAATATTCATGAGACTTCTCCCAAGATTATTATTAAGGATTCGATTCACCCGAGACAATGGGGAATCAAATCTTTTCTACCATTTTACGTGGATACGTTACTTAATAATGACCAATTGCCAAGTTCTCGGAGCAGATATGTCTGTAAGAAATGAGTGTTATCCCATTCCTCCTTTCTTTCAAGCCAAGGCATATACTACGTAGCCATAATTCTGCGTGCCGGATGTGTAGCTAGTCTCTGCTTAATTTCATCTGACATTCCCCGGCAAATGCGGTATGCACAATACTGTTGGTAGTTAAATAAAGGACTAGCGAAATTAGCACGGTATACAGAGCAGAGTGTTTAAACATAATGAATAGCGAGTAGAGAAGGCTGGTCGAAGCGGAGTGAACTACGGCAGCATGTTCTCGAGAATTTAATCCAGGCAATGCCCTGGACACACAGAGACCATTTACTTCTTGGAGAGTTGTCCTTTCGAAACTTTGGAGGTCCACAGACTCGCTTGGTACGGTACGAGCCGTTGATGCCGTTAAATGTGCAAAAAGTACAGCACCTTGATAATAAGACTCGTCTAAGTTGTAAGCGCGCGAGCACCGTATGAGGAACGTTTGTTTCGCGTAAACGCAGCCAGGAAGATCCGAGGCCAAAGACGATAAAGCCACGCTGCAAATTTTATGGGAGCTTCGCTGTACTCCCTCTTTTTTTTCATTTATAGCCAGACCAGCTATCACCGCAATCCACCTGATCGTCCATCCCTTATGAACACCGGGCTCCCAAGCCACATCCCTAACCCTTTTGAATTAAGGCCATCCCGTGATAGCGCGAGAATCTTCCTAATTTGACCGACCAAATTTGCACTTTGACTTCGCTTGGATCTCGGGATAAGCGATTATCCCGAATTTCAGGGTTCGGAGCTAGAGCTCTACGTGGCTTTTAGCGGAGAAACCTTTTGCCTGCTGGTTTAACGGCTTGTTTAAGTTTGCATCAGTAAGGATAAAGGGAGGAAACCTTTAATTCATTAAGGCTTTGAAGTCTGATATAAGAAGAGGAGCAACTACTAGTGAAGGAAATATGAGAAAGGTGGTTTCACCGAGATAAGACTGGGCCACTAAGGGTTAATCGGATCAGATGGCAGTTCACGGCATTTACTTTCGCAAGTTTCACCGTAAATTCATCAGTGTCCATTACGCGATTATTAATTCCCCGAGTGGCGAGGGGGCCGTGGGTCATTTTCCTCGGGTGTCCCAGGCAGGAAGTCATCGTGCTACTGGATAGCCCGGGTTCCAGTCGCCGCGCAGGCTGGTGTCATGAATATTTAAATCGCCGTAATTCCGTTCGCTCGACTAAGGCTCTGAGCCGCGATAATAATGTTTTGTGACGCAGAAATTTGCCGAAAGCTGCGCTGCTACGTGCCCAGAAGCACAGAGAGGGATGGAGGATATATGTGTCTGGGGAGAGTAAAAGAGAGGTCGCGTCGTGGGAGCGAGAATAGGGAGGAAGAGACGCCAGCCTGAGTGGTGGAGAGCCCTCGACGAAAAAGGAGGCGCATTCCACGAGTGCCGGCATTTTTCGCATTACAAAAATACCGCACACACGCTCCCTTTGTGTTGGCTTGGCTGAGCTGGCGCGAAAATTCGCCACGTGACTCATCTTCGTCCTCTCGGCCACCCGAGGGAAACTTCTCTCGCCAACTTTGACGGTGAATCTTTGCGGTGCTCCCTCGAGTGAATCACCCTTCATGAAAAAGGCAAGATACCCCGCTCACCGACCTTCGGCATTTTCTATCTGATTAAAAATGCATCATCACTTGGATAGAAAAGTATGAGAGATTTCAGTGGGGCTGATGGCTGCTGGAACCATCAGTTGCCATGACTCCCGAGAAGAGCGACTATCTCGGTGTGCTGGAGAGTAGTACCAGCGGGAGTCCGGGTAAACGCAACGGGTGTACGTTTAACTTATCCGATGGAATTTGCATGACGGCTACTAGCGGTAGGAGGATAGGAACGGCAACGACAACAAGTACTACAGAGTTTATAGCAGACTTCACATCCCTTTCATACATTTGCTTTTTCCTTGCGTAAAATCTTTTCAACAAAGTCTGACTTAATGCAAATTACTTTTCTGCAAACTTCGAGTCTTGCCCCCGGAAAGGAGAAACTATAGAATTTTGGAGCAGCAGTCATATGGGAGAGTACATCAGGATATACTGTGGATGGAGCTTAAGGAATACGGAGGCAGTAAGAGCACAGGAGGACGTAGGATGAGATAGAGTGTAGTGCAGGATCAGTCTCCTAGCCAGAGAAGTAAGGAGACGTTGCGTTTCGCTCGGCGGCTAAACAGATTCAGTGGCCCCGATCTTACTTCCTTGTATCTTAAGATAACGAGCCACCATTGAACCCTTTACCTTCCTAGACTCCCGAAGGACCTACCACACGATTTTATTCTCCAGCCTGTTGGCACTGTTCGCTTCAGGCCGTACTCCCATTTTTCCATGGTGAATCCTAAGTAAGAATGGCGTATGCTAGATCTGTCGGCAGAGTCGAGACATGCTAGTAGAAAGGAGTGACCATGCACTTTCCTCTTGCCTCGAATGGGCTTCGAACCTAATGGAAAGAAATGAGAGCGAGTACTCGCTTTTATACATAAAGAAGGGCTTGCGAATATCCCGACTTGATTCTTGTTTGCGACTCCCAATGTCTCTCCTTGATTCACTTAGGGAAATGGGTGTCGCGTTCCACTTGGACCAGCCCCCTTTGTCAAGTTTCTTGAAGCTCGGACCCGACGCCCGCCGGAATTAATTTCATGTATCCCTCGAGCGTAAACAGCTTTCGACAATGCTAGAAAGCCGTTGATTTCTCCTGATCAATAGAGGAAAACTTGTTTCCTTCTGCTCTAACAGTGGAGAGATTTGCGTGTGTCACTGGAGGAAAGGACACTGGTGAATCCAATCGTAGCCGTGGAATCCTTGTGGAAACGCGATCTTATTCCGCGCGGCTGCTCTTCTCCACTGGAGATAGTTACCGTTAGAAAGGTCACTGCTGAAATTACTACTTACTCCTGCCGACTGAAAAAGTGGAAAATTAACTTGCGCCATGTTGCTGGTGCTCTTTATCTCAATGCAGTACGTAATCTACCCTCGGCCTCTTTCAGAGCTTGTTTGTCCCCCTTGAATTAGGATCTAATTCGATGAAATCTGATTCTCTCTTTTCTCTCAAGGAAATTTCGGACTAGAATTCTCCGAATATTTTCGATCTGGCCGGCACTCGTATCGAAAAGGAGAGAGGACATTGCCAAGCACGCTTACTCGGATTGCCAGCCTCTGGAATGCCGGTATTTCGGATAGTGAGATTGGCTATAGCGAGATTGGACCTTGCGAGCAGCCGTTGGCCAAACCCGTTCTCCATTCTGGACCCAACTCGGATAGAGTGAAGACTGCACATTTTTTCTCTGATACATGCCTGATTCTCAGTAGCTGACATTGCAGAGATGGAAGATGATACATTCTTGGGGATGCTGGTCTTTTGAATAACTAGCCCTGTCAGACAGTCTGACTTTCTACCTCGCTCAGTGCGAGAGCCTGCCACTCTCCAACACGTATCCCATTTTCCCTTATTCTTCTTCAAAAAGGCGTATGTGTATTAGATTTGGAGATGGAACGGCGAGAGCATGCGTTTCTTGGCGCTCCTTTACACTCGCTTATAGGACGATGAGTTTTCAGGTTTAACGAAGCAGCGCCACGCGAACCAGCTCTCATCAGCACGTTCTCAGGGGCTTATTACGTTTCGCCTTTGTAATCTTGCTTTTTAGCCGATGAAGTGGAACACGCCGGAAAGCCACCTAGTGGTAATGGACTTACTTATGTAAATAGGGGGCGAGCTCCTCCAATTATGACAATTCGACGTCACAGTGACCTCTTCCTCTCTCCTCTCCCCTCCTCTCCCCTCCTCAACCGTAGAGTGTAAAGGGTTAATGACCTTGGGGCAAAAGTAACTATTTCTTCAATTAATGAAGTTGTTGTTGAACTCATTGGTCGCAAGGGTTCGAGGTAGTTCCTGTGAGTTCTGTACTATAGTACGTTCTACTGTACTTATTTGCGATCTCTGGATACGAAAACACACAAACGCGCGCGCGCACACACACACACACACACACACACACACACATCACTCGTTCGAGAGGGCGCGCAATCATCGCGAGTTTTGATTCCTTCGAGAAAGTTTCGAGTGCACCTGGCAAACTTGTTGTTGCAGTGGTTGGTGAGAACCTACGAGTGGATTGCAATGGTGAAAAGCCGACGAGCTGAGGAATAAAAATACCAGGCGTCGCTGAAGGATCGTATGTATCCGTTTGGTCGACGTCGACGATGGGCGAATGTCTTGGCTATCCTGGGATCAGTTTTTCATGCTTTCTTATATGCGAAGCCAGGCAGTATTGCACGATATTACCGCGGAGTGGTTTATTACCAGCTTGGCAATATTGCGCCCACTTAGCCACCCCTGGCTCCTCTCACTCTCCCCCTCTCTCTCTCTGTATGTGTGTGTCTCGATCCGGTGCAACCCTTTCAGCCAGGTTATGAGCTTTCGCGCAAGGTACGCGTTTTCAGAGCCACCTTAAGCTTCCCCGTTTCCGATGATAGAACGACTTTAGATTCGCAGAACCCTGAGAATGTATTGTGCTATATTTGAGACAGGAATCTTAGTAGAAAGAGCTCGGATCAGAAATAACAGTAAGAAATCCAGAAGGTAGAGATAAGAGAAAAAGAGATCAATTGACACCTTGACGTCATTGCGCGGTCCATTAAAGAATGGTGTCCTCCTTCGCATCGTCTGCCAGTGAAAGTGTAGTTACTGTTACGAGCCAATTAAGACGTAACTCGATGGGAAGTTTCACCATAAAAGTTGTAAATCCGTAACGAGGACGAGCGGAATCGATTTCATTGTGAGGAAGCCACTCCCTGATTTTTCAAACTAGAAATTACGCGTCCCGGGGGTGGCGAGGGCGGAGGGGGCGGAGGGTGGCAGGAGCACCGCATAAACTGGAGGCTTTAGAGATCCAAGGATATCAGGTTTCGCTCATAAAAATATTCAGCAGGCTGGTGAGAGCGCGTGCTATTTTGCTGTACTCGAGCACGCTGAATTACAAGATACGATAGTGGCGGTGTAATGCAGGGATAATAACGCGACGAGCGTTAAAACTCTTATCCCAGAACAGCACGCAGGACTTTCGGCCGCACGAACGATTAGCCTCGCATGCTGTTAGCTGTGTTAAACGGCCGAGCACAGCTTTCAAGCCCTTGCTACATTATCGCGGCGAGCTTCGATTCTAACAACTTCCGCTTTGATAATTGCGACGCTTCCTATGTGAGAAAGCATGCTTTTCCAAAGTAATACGCGAGGTGTAGGATTTATAACCAGGGGGTCAGGCGCGCCTGTTGCACCCTTTCATTAGTCGAGGATCACACTTTCACGATGGAAGTTTATTACTCTTTTTTTCGACCTCCTAGATCCTTCCCGGCCTGGTGCAGCACCGCCTCGTAGTAAAACACTTTCCTGGCCAAAGGCGTTCCCTCTAATCTCGCCTTTTCCTATTTATTTCTCTCGGAATCTACACTTACTTGATGCGTAGAAGGCCGAGATGATTCTGTTTGGCCGCGGCCGCAGTTGGGGGCACTTTAAGCGTGATTTATGTGTGGCTTTCGAGACTTTGAAATTACGATCGTGTGGGAGCAAGCTGCATCGAGAGGAGATCTGACGTCGATGCAGGAGGATCTTGGCATTCGTGCTTGCTACTACTGATAAACCGGCGGTGTTAGGTAAGGCGCGCTCTCTCTGCGCATCCAGGTGGCTCGCGCAGTTTTGTTCGAGGTCGCACGTTTGTTCGGCGGCCGCATCGGCCGGCTATAAGCAAACGCAGCCCGCGCGTGCCTCGCATTTCCGAAGACTGCATCTACTCTCTCCGATGGGAACTCTTCCTTCCCTTCCCTTCCCTTCCCTTCCCTTCCCTTCCACCTTTGTTCATCGATGCTCCCATCATCGAGCGTTCCAACCCAATTATCTCTGGCCTATCGCGTGTTTCCCGATAGGAAGAGTTGCCGAAGGTTGCGAATCACCAGCTAGATAAGATAGATGCTAATGAGAGAGCGAACCAAGTCATCTGTGAGGGAACGAGCATGTGCTATAATTTGCATGAGGGTCGACAGCGAAAGCGAGAGAGTTTCACTGTACCCGGCGCTCGCTCGCCAATGTAAATAGCCGGAAAATAGTCGGTTGACTCCAATTTCCCATTAAATATCTTCCACTCTCCCACTCGATATCGCCAGGAAATTCTGCGCGGTCGCGTACAATTTATGATAAAGGAGATGCGAGATTTATTAAAAAAATTGGACGCGTTCCCTAATGGCGGCCTGGCGCGTCATTAAAGTTTCGTACTTCCGTTGCTTTCTTGTGGGTAAAAATGAGATTTCTTGGCTGCCATTCTTCGTGCTCTCGAATCTCTTAAGCTATGACATTGGGCGTGGAAGAGCGAGGCCCTCGTTATTGTTTCTTGGCGAATCTCGAGTGCTCGCGAATACTGGAGCCAGTGCAATTTTATTGGGTCTGTCAAGCCGGTAAATTAAAGCTGTGCCGTGGTGACGCATGATTTTATATGACGTCGCGATGGCTCGTCGGGAATGCAGTCTCAATTGTGTGCGAGTGTATACGTATGCGTTTATATGTGCTTAACCATTGAATCCGATCGGCTCTCAGCGCTTTTTCAAAAGCAAGTATCCCGGACAAATCGCGAAGGTATTTCTATAACGTCGAGTCACTCGGGGTTCTTCCTCCTGTAAATTCCAAGAAGTATTGCCGGCAATTTCCCCAAGTCGACGGCTATAAATTCTTGCGGTGAAATTTTGGTGTTACGCTAAGGGGTGTGCGTTAAGCCAGAAGTGGCTTTAAGCTCGGACTTAAATAAGGGTTGAATTTTCATATGGTTCTGGGAAGCTAGATTCGCTGGTGTAGATAACCTGCAGAGGAACTAGCACGCCTACTTTATCCTCATATTTATCCTCGAAATCGCTGGAATCCCCGTCCAACTGCTTGTCCTCTCTGACGAATTATGTTTACCCCAAACTTAATAAAACAGCCGGCAGTAGCGGCATAGTTGCCATCCCATTTTCCCTGACCGTCTCCCTCAGGATTAATAATAAATAAGTTCGCCAGTAAGTATCAATGAATGTAACGTACAATTCCCAAGCGTGCTATTTCCTCCTTTATATTTTACAAGCCCTGCTGTGGCCATTGGGCTGAAAAGGATTAATCAGATTTGGTGAAAACAGTGGTCTTTCATTAGTCGCGTACAAATTCGTGGAAGGCCTCGCCGGTTCATTGTGCAAACAGAATCCTGGGAGTTAGGGTTTCACGCTCGTACAACCCTCAAGATTCACGTACTTCGATTGTCCATCCACCCTTGCGACTCGGTACCTCACCCTTCGTCAGGCTTTTTGTATCGCCTATCGATAGACTTTCCAATCAGAATCGGGACTGATTCCTTTTTCTCATTGACTGTTCGGTGTACTGAAAAGTGAGGGAGTGCGGAGTGCGGGGGGCGAAAGGTTGATCGAGTGGTGGGGCAATCACGGCTAACGGGGAAGTGTCAAACGAACCGAGATACTTATCAAGCCGTGCGTTAATTTAGATCTCAGTGTATACACCTGTAATGAACTTTGCGCACCAGCGACAACCTTGCCAGGCAGCAGTTCCAAGGCTGGAAGGATGGGTGAGAAGATATGCTGTAGTAAATCGCAGCCAATTGGTGCTAGTTGAAGTGCGAACCCGTTAAAAGGGTGGAACCTTGGCAATTTGAATGAAAGCTGTAATTCTACCTTAATGGAGGCTAGCTGTGTGCTACTGGGAAAAAGTTTCACGGCTAACTCGACGCGACGAGTAAGTTCGAGGTTCGAGGGCTCGGAGAAAGCCCGGTCGAGAGTAGCCCGGTCTGTTCTCGCGACGTTAGCCAATTTTCGCGGCCCATCAGGAATTAAGGACGAACCTTCACCTTTCATCAGAGCGAATTATACCCGTATCGCAAAACCTATTAACGTTGGATGAGCTTAACGAAGGATTCAGTCGAAAATAGTTACGTGACGAGAACATCTTTTAAATCTATTACATATTTTTTAATGCGTAACGTTCCTTGCCATCCTCTAAAAACGTGAGCTTTTTATATTGATTTTATTGAATAAGTTGATTATTCTTCTTACACATTTAGGAGAAATATCCTCTGTTTCCAAGTGGCAGACCCCTCTGGCTTTCGTTAGGGGTTGGCGCCGGGTAAAATAGTTGCCTGCTTTTCCACGAGGGTAGCAGGCGTCGATAAACGCGAGGGTGGTTTCCAGTTACCCTCGCGTTCGTGTTGGATCACCAGTAGCTGGTATAAGAAAACCTACTTTCTGCTCATCGGTATATACTGGCGGATAATATGATAGAAAAAATTCTTTATATCAGTAGCTGATACCAATGATCAAATACTGCGGATAAATTATATTCGAGACTTGCTAATTAATTTGGAAAAGGCGAAAATGTCCGTAACGGATCCGATAAAATCGATATATCAACACGCCATCATCGCCACTCATATGTGGATTATCGTTTGGCAGGAATCCAAGGTGAATGAAATTAGAGCAGACAAATCCGGAGAGCAGAGAGGCGTACGCCTACGTAAAATGCGTGCATTAAGAATTTCAATTACTCAGCGCCCGGGATTCCATTGGATGCAGATTGAGAACAAAAGGCCAAGCCTATTGTCCCGTGATAGTCGCTTTTTAAAGTGATCGCCCGTCATTTTCCAGTTCAGGGTCAGACGCGAGAACGAGGCCTGACGGATGTGCAAATCGACTCGCCATTCTCTCCTGTTTATTGTCAATGCCGGCGGAACATTAATTTCAAGCTAAAGGGGGAATCGTCGTGGAGAAATAAACGATTCCGTCCCGCTGTGAGGTTGGACGCATTACTTGCGTAAGCTTCATCTCAAAGAGAACGCTGGATCATTGCGAGATACTTCCGTATGAATTTTCCGTTTGGCCAACTTCCATTCTACGTTGAAGTTTCCAGCGCGTGTGTACAGGGTGTAACAGATAGCTTGGAATCAGTTTTTTACCATCGAAATATCGGTAATACGGTCATTGCCTGATTGTTTTGGTAGCCGTGTAATGTCCAGCGCAAAGGTTGAATAATTAATTTCATCTGATTCTGACGGTTTCTTCCACGTTTTGCAATCTTGCCGATCTTTTCAGGGGCTGAAATTTGGTGGAGAATGTTTTCTTGGATCAAGGAAGAAGTGATATAAATTCCAGAGTCCCAGCTCAAAATTCATTTTTTCGCAAATTTTTCCATATGTACCCCTTCACAAATTTTCGATTTTTCGAAGGTTCTGGGACTTGGACGAACGCTTGATTTTTCGATTGTTTGTGTATCAAAACGAAAAGAAAACATGAAACCAGTGGCAGAAATGCCAGAATTGTACCGAAAACATATGGAAAACCGATCCTGAATAATTGGTTTCCGTGGTCTTTCCCATGTTTTCCATACTTCCCGACATTTTCCGGAGCTGAAATTTGGTGGGGAATGTTTTCTTGCATCAAGGAAGAAGTGATATAAATTCCAGAGCCCCAGCTCAAAATTCATTTTTTCGCAAATTTTTCCATATGTACCCCTTCACAAATTTTCGATTTTTCGAAGGTTCTCGGATTTTAACGAAACTTCATAAATCGATTGTTTGAGTATCAAAACGGATACAAAACATGAAACCAGTGGCAGGAATGCCGGAATTGTACCGAAAACACATGGAAAACTGATCTTGAATAATTCATTTTCGATGTTTTTCCCATGTTTTTCATACTTCTCGACATTTTCCGGGGCTGAAATTTGGTAGAGAATATTTTCTTGCATCAAGGAAGAAGTGATATAAATTCTAGAGCCCTAGCTCAAAATTAATTTTTTCGCAAATTTTTTTGTCATTTGTGTCGTGTGCTCGCGACACACGACACAAGTAACATTACACGGCTGCCAAAACAATTAAGCAATGTTGGTATTACCGATAAATCAATGGTAAAAAGCCGATCTTATTCTATCTGTTACACCCTGTATTTCCTGAGAATGGGAAAAATTCTTGAAGAATTCTTCCTTTCAATGACTCGAAATCCGCGCGTGAGCGACGACGACTTAATATCGCCTGATTACGCCAGCGGGGAAAAAGAAGATCCAAGGTAGATTATATCGGCCCACTCCGCTTCGTTCCACCGCCATGCCGTCAACGTTGCCGCGCTAGCATATCCCGGGGGCGGAATATTTAAAGAGGAGCGAACAACCGGGATGATCGAGCAACACATACGCTGGTTGATTAAGCGGAGCAGCAGTGGCACTGATGTACTCGTGTTTTGATCGTCGAATTAATGGCACGTGATATTTATTGGGCCGCAACCACCGTGTTTTGCCAAGTGGGGACAGTTTCGGATGACGAGGTACCAATTAACGTGAACGGTGATGGTTGCTCGGGCCACGGCCAACTTTATTGCACTGCCAGTGGGACGCTGGAATGATCGCTTTATTTCCCGCTTTGTTCCAGGATACTCGGCTGCCGCTCTCTTGGCCATCTTTTTCTGCATCCCCTTCGCCCTGAGGGTCCTCATTCACAAAGAGACCGGACGCTGGCATAACTGGCTCCAGGCATTCTACCACGCTCACCTCGAGCTCTTCCTTGGCAACGGCTGCCTAGGTATATCATCTCTTCTTTCCCCCCTTTTCCTGTCTTGGCAAATTATTTTGCCACCATTAACATATCTCCCAGATAGGATATTTTTCACGCGCCAGTTAAAGCCGATTCGCATGATAAAAGGTTGCTGCGACATATTCAAGAGTTCTTTCGCAGTGTGGGCTCATTCGACAGGCAATCACGAGGTTCACTGGTTCGAGGAAGGTAATCACGCGTATGTTACAGGGGTGGGAGTGATGATGCTGCTGGCATTAACGGTAGAGCGTTACGTTAGCGTTTGTCACCCTGGGCAGCACACTCGGCCGCTGTGCGGACCACCGCATCTCACGGTGGTCCTCATCCCACTTGCCACCTTTCTCGTTTATCTACCGAGTGTATTTCGGGGCGAAATTACTACCTGTCTCCAGGCACCTGGCGGACCTCTCATTTATCAGAAGCGGGAGAATCAATCCTTCCTCAACTCCCTCTTCTATCAGGTGCGTTTCGCTAATTACCTTCAACAGTTCGCTTCATTTGGATTCTGGCAGTACCTCAACTTTGGGGCTTCGAGTTCAATCGATCAAGAGTCTCCGATTTATCTACAGGTGTACAAAGTTGTGCTGGAGGTGGTGTTCAAGGTAGCGCCAACAATCCTCTTGGCAGGATTCAATCTGAAGATAATGATCGTCTACAGAAAGTCTTGCGAGCGTCGCAGGCGAATGACGCTTGCCAGGACTGTGAGCAACGACGAGGACCCGAGAACATTCGCCGAAGAACGGAGGCTGATATTACTGCTGGGCAGTACCAGCATGCTCTTCGTTGTCTGCGTCAGTCCTATGGTTATCCTGAACGTCACCCTCAGCGAGAGCAATCTCAGCTACTACCCCTATCAGGTCTGCTATATTCGCCCTCGTTCCTCCGCCGTTTTTCCAACCCTCCGACATTTAGTTCTACCTGGCCGGCATTCCTCACCCAATCGAATTAACAGACGGCAGGATTTCTCTTGGTTCATTGCTCTCTCATTCGGAGAGCGTTAGGTTCGCGTTGCTTGTTCTTTTATGAGGAAGCCGGAGGGCTGAGAGTAATTAGCGGAGTGCGCCCCGGCTGGGCGAAGCTTGTGAAGGCGATCCTTCAGAGTCGCGGTGACAAGTGGAGAGAGGAGAGGTTTTAAAGAAGTTTCTCACCGACAGGTCTTCCGTGCACTGGCCAATCTGCTCGAGGTGATCAATTACTCGATCACCTTCTACATCTACTGCCTGTTCTCCGAGGACTTTCGAAACACCCTGATCCGCACTTTGCAGTGGCCTTGGGCCAAGAGCGGCCCGGGTGCACGTGGGGTTGCTGTGAAACGATCGCCTCTGCCGCGTCCAACAACGACCACCACAACGCCGCCCACCACTGCCACCGCTACCCCCGGCCATTTGGCGCGTGCCAGCGTCTAGCTGCTCAAGCACTCTCGCCTTCGCTCTCGTCCTCGTCCTCGGCCTCGTCCTCGTCCTCCTCCCTGCCATCGCCATCGCCATCGCCATCGCCCACCACCTCCCGGCACCGGCACCGGCATCGGCATCGGCACCAGCCCCGGCGATACCGAAGTCCTAGGGCAGCAGCCTTCCCTCCACTTACACGGTAACGCACACCGCACACCGAAAGATCGATCCAGCCGAGCATCCAGTTCGACTTGAATCTTTCTCTCCTTTTTCAATTCACTTTCATATCCTCCGGCACCACGCCATTTATTTATCCTCCTTTTATCTTCCAGGTGCATGGATTAATATTGCAAGTGCTTAATTGCACTCGACGCTGGGACAGCGGAGTGTCCGTGCCGGTGCAATTTCGTGCTGGGCTGTTGAATGGAAGCGCAATGGTCGCATACTTCGAGTGCACCTTGCTATCGACTCTTGACCGTCCCTTTTATGAGAAGCCCACGCATTCCGCTGAAAGAGGATCGCCGCCCACGAAAGCAACGGCCGATACCTGTGTATCCGAAGCATCGGTTGCTTCCTGCAACTGAACTATTCACGATACGACCATGTTCCCCTAAGGGAACAGTTCAATGCGGACTTGCAAACTATTCGAAATTTCAACTACTCCATCTAACCTTTTGAGAGTGAATAAAAGCGAATATCGGCGTCGGGCGACTCTACGTTACTACCGGTCGCCCGTAGAACCTACTGTAACTAAAGCGACTATTTGAAGATATTATTATTTTCAGTTGCCCCATTACAGTAAAGTGTATATGTAGTACAATGTGCTCTCGAGCGTGAGATGACTGTGAGAAATAAAACGATGAGAATGATTCTGTGAAAGTCACAGAACAATTATCCGATCTTAGGGATTTTATTCTCTACCTTTTTATTTCGTAATAATCGCACGATTAAAATTGAATCTTTGCATCGTGGTATTCGTTTAAATTTGGAGATGCTGAGAGACCGCGCGTACCTTTATTTGAGCAAACGTGAAATATTTGATGGACCGTCAAAATGGTACTTGATGAATATCGACGGGAAGCCGCTTTAAAAATCAAAGAGATCCACGCGCTCAAGTAGCTGAATTTTTTAAATCCTCGTTCGTGTCCAGAACTTTTTCCGCTTTGCGAGGATGCATTAAACATGGGAGTGGTGCGTGATGAGAGTTGGTGGGCGGGCAACTCTGCAGCTGCTCGCGGATCAGAGTGAATTTAATAAGGGACCTTCGCGAAATCTCCAGGAATCTTGGCTATCTTCGCGAATCCTTTGCCTGCACATTTCTTTCCATTCCCAAGCCACCATCCGCCTCCACCATGCTTTCTAAAAATTATCCAATATTCCTGGCAAGTTGAATAGAAAGCTTCTTCGTGGAAGTTCTCGCGTTAAATAATCATTTTAGGTGTGATGGAAGAAAGTCAATTAGAAAAGGTTCGCATATAGTGTTCGGGGCCAATCTAGCTCAAGGGGATGGCAGATAGCTTGACTCCGCAATTTCAGGGGACAATTAAGCAAGGCCTGTTATGAAAGATCAGCTGCAGGTGCTTTTCACTTTATTCTAGTAGCACAAAATGGGTAGGCGGTTACGATGGAAAAGTGAAAAATCCACTCGCGCTTTCCCGAGATACAGTTCTGCAAAAGTGAGGCCTGGTTAAAATAAAGCCGGTCGACTGGTTTAAATCCAAGCTAAATTTTAGATTTTCAACTATATTTCGAATCACGTCCCATTCGTCTATCTTCATTCATTAGTCCCTATTTTATCAGAAGGTATACTTTCGACTTTTTTTTAAACATGACGAACGTCGTTCGCGAATCAACGGAAAAAGCATGCATGCAATTTCAGTCAGCGTGTTTCGCAATTACTGTGTACCAGCAGCAACGAGGGCGAACGCTGTATATGTGTGACACGCGTAATTTTTAACCGCGCAATTTTCTCTCGAGTGCACAATGTGTAACGGAGAGGAGGGGCATATCTCGACAATCACTGTAGAATGTAGAACGTGATAGTATAATAGCAGGATTTATCCATGGAAAGGTACCTTCTCGTTTTGTATTTATCATTTTTTTTCCATCTCTTTTTCTCTGAGGGAAAGCAGTGCGGAAGTCTGTTAAAAAGCCACGTACTCAAGAACCGTATTAACGTACGACTCGTCCTTGAAATGGTGCTTTTAGAAAAACAGGCTAACGCATACACAGACGGCCCCGTGCCGAGTTATTTTGGATAGGAAGATCGCTTTGTTTACATCGCGCATCCCATTCGGCTGCCCTTCGTGTAAGACTCCTGCGTCGATTCCACCTACGTGTTTACTAACATTTCCATCACATTTCCCACCGTATCTCAAAGTACTTTTCTATGCCGTTCCAAGGGCCGAACAGGGAATATTCCCGTTGACGACACAGTAACGAGGTACGCCTGGACAAACTTTGTTGATGCCGAGTAACTAGTGCAGGCTAGTAACGTCAGAGCTATATGGGAGTGATATGTTTGCCGTAATAAAAGCTCCTTGGAATAGTTAAACGTAGAACGACATTTACCGTGATCGCAATGCGAATATTGGGCTTCCACGAGGTATATCGGTTTACCCGATACGCCCCGGCTAGTATTATCCTGCTGAACCAAAGGTCTTTTTGCCCGAGAGACTCGTCTTTTCTGTATTTTTCTTTATTCTCGCAGTAGCAGAGTAACGCTGGAATTATGCTGATTCGAACTTCCGAATCGCTTCATAAAACCAGATCTATTGGCTCAGCGAGTATATACCAAAACCGGAGACATGCCAGTGGGTGAAAAGAGTACCATCTGATGTGATTTCGTCTGGTATGAACGACTAATGAAGCTTATTAGCATTCATGAATTTTTCCTACTGTTTTCCCACTTCAATTGGAAGAGGTACGGTCAAAAGGTACAAGGTTCGTGGGAGGTGACAGGATGCCCAATTAAATTCTACCAGCTGCAAATCGACACCGTTCGTACTAGTACGCACCAGATGCAGCGGATCTCGTAAATCTGGGGATACGAATTACGAGTTGCCGAGAATTTAATCGCCATTGGGTCACAACAAATTCTGCTTGGTTAAACGCTCGCGTAGGCGCGGGTAATTAATCGCTGGTAGTAATTAATCAGGGTGCGATTGCAAAACGGGGATTAATTGTCGGCAAGCCAGTGAATCGTAATATCGTGAAAACGTTTAGTCTTAAAGCTCGAGACAACTGATAGAACTCTGTCGACTTGGAAATACTTGGAGGGCAAGTAGGAAGGGGGTTGTAGCATCAATCTGTTGAGCTGTTAGTTCGCTTGGTATTCAGTGTAAATCTGGGCTACGTGCTTCAGATTTCCGAAGACGAGTCACGTCTTCCTCTCCCTCGCCGTTGCCGACTTTGTGCATGGAATCGTGAGTTAAAGGGTGCCAGCCAATCTCAGAGCTCTCCGATACGACATAATGTTTGAGCTCAGCCGCACGTACCTCGTTCCCGTGCGTGGTATTTATAGTTGTCTATTTATAGAACGAACCGGATGAAATCGCATGCAGCAATGCTCTTTCTTGTCGAGCTCGAAGACGGATGACATCGCTGTGATATCAAGCTGCTTTCACTATCTTCCTCGAGGACTTCAAACATCAAAGCTCTCCCTGCTGCGACGGAGGACCCATTGACACAATGTCTCCGACATTGATGCTTCACTAGAGACCAACCTCGCCACTCTCCCACTCTCATCCCTGTCCTTCCTCACTTACGCCCTTGACAAATTCAAAAGCAGTAACGAAACATCCAACGGCCAGTACACACGTATAATACGTATAACACGTCGGCGAAGTCGATACATCAATTGCGCGTTGACGGGACTGACAGTTTTTTTCCACTCGTCGAGCGTGTGACATCGAGATACGAGGGTGTGATCTCGACTTTCTCTAATTAAATCGCAAGTCGCATTTCCACCACTCCGGGAATTGCGTATCGCCTCGAACACCGAGTGCGAAATTCCTCTAAACTTTGCGGAGTTAACATTTTTGAGTACGGAATTCTTTCTTTCTTGAAGACTCATTAGTTGAAGATGTCGCAGAGGGTGGGTTGAAGAGAGGAATGACGATGCTTGGGGAGGTAGAGTTGGAAAGAAAGGATTGGCGAAGCCTGCTGGAATTTTTGGGTGAACTGGTACGAGATGGTAGCAGACAGGGTCATCCATGGTGGGGGCTTGCTCTTTGGGTGGGCGTTGCTGGGTCGATACAGGGTGGCTGCTTCGCTCTCTCGCGAGGAAAGCACCGCCGCCGCTGCTGCTCAACGAATACCCACTACTGCTTCCTACGGATCTCTCAGGCTCTCCTTACTTCCACTCAGGATTACCTTCCTAGCGGCTCGAGATCTCTTTCTACTACGATCCACTCTTATCTAACCGCCCTCGCCATTAGACTTCATTTGCTCCGCCACTTGACAAGCTTGAAATTCCCCATCCCCTATTGCTATTGGTTTACCCAATAAGTTTGTACGGTTTCGCTCAATGATAACTATACAACTTTCTCACCACCCCAATAGAATCAAATTGGTTATTCAGAACTTTCCAGTCGAAGTCAAATCACATTCGTACACTAACCCGAGAAAAGCGTTAGTTGGTGAAATTGGAAGGAAAATTTGCCAGATATATCCCATTCAGGCGTGATAAACTAAAGTGGATGATACCGAGCATCATCCGAGAGATCGTCGCTGATTTATATCGGACGTGCTCACGACACTAGCGTCGCGCATGAATCCTGCCTGGCACACGGTCACATGTTTGCTAAGGGAGAGGGAGAGGTAGACCAGCGGTATTATTAATTACAGGTTGGCTCCGCCAATTAATCATCGGATTAATTCATGTAAGTACATACTGATACGGCATAACGCTGCTAGCTACTGAATATCAGTCGTTTTTTTTACACACAATGCCAGATTTGCGGAGCATTTCATTAGTCATACCGTGGACCCTCCGATAGAATTATGTAGTAATGGATTATGTTAGGTCGTAAACATTCGGCGACTCCAGGAACACGACTATTGTTTTAGGACCGTTAAATTAATGTGCGCGGCAGCGCACGAGCCAAGACCCTTCATGTCCACACATATTACATAGTATATGTAGACCCAGTTCCAACGTTTGTGTTACATGTTCACAGTTACTAAATTTCGGACGATATGCTTCGACCAACTTGTAGTTTTATTTCACACTTTAGCTGAGCTCGAGATATAATCAATCTTCCGCATCAGTGCCTCGTTTCCTTGGTCAGCTAATCACTTTTATTGGGGTGGCCCAGTGTTTCGAAGCGCGCTGACGATGCTCTCTTAAGGCCCCTCTCACATTTCCCCATCTTTATTCCATCGTTTCTTCGCTGTCCAGTCGGCGTCAACTACTTTTCTTATTACTTTGGAGATAATACCATCTAGCCTCCAAGAATCCGAGGGCTCCGATAAAAGAACGTTCGTGAAAGTCAAGTGGTTCCGTTGAATAAACACTTGGAACATATCGTTCGGTCGACAAGCAGCGTTGGACAGCTTAGATTTTATCTGGAAAAGTTTAGGGACAGGGTCGATGGTAATTGCATGATGCAAAGGTAGAGAGACAGGGAGAGCGTCCAGCGGCCACGAAACGCTGAGTTTCCTCGTAGTTCGCTGGTGGCTGCGCTCTGACCAGCAACTCACTCAACCTTGTTACTTAAACAGCTCCTTACGCTTCCCTAATATGTTTCGGTAAACCGATCGCTTCCTACTCGTTATTCCTAGTCGAAGTCCAGTAAACAATCACAACCAATCAACCATCCAAATATTAATTAGAACATGATTCGCTTTTGAAGTCACGAAGAAGATAGAGTCAGTGAGCGTCTAATGTCCGACTATACGTTTACCTATACTACTGACCGAGCGCGTGCAGAAACTAACTCCGAAGTCCAAGTCTCATTATAGCTACAATAAGATAGCATCTCAATTTAATTGAAAGGTGCACAATAGATCGTGGACCCCATTATTGGCCGTAAGGAGATTCGCGAAAGTCGTAATAGGTTCGTTCTTCGTAAACTTGACCCTCTCTCGAGCCGCCTAGTAACTTCATTGATAAGAGAGCAGAAGGATCTGTTGGTGAAGTATGTCGAGTTGATTGGAAACCGATCGAAGTTGGGATTCTCTTGCAAATTGAAGCATCCCAGTGGCTGTACAAAGGTGACACTTCGACCTGCATAGTTGTAGTACATTCCTCGCGAGAAAGCCCAGGAGTACCTTACGGGCTACGGCTTTATCCAATTATGAAGCCTAATATTTGGTCTCTATTGAACTGGAGTTGGTGCATTGAAACACTGGAATAATTTCGTGCCTGTGCACAATGAGTCGGAAGGAATCGCAACGATGAAAGGAGATGACAGAAACGATCGAGTCTTTTTATTTGAGTCCTCCAGTGCCCCTTCTATCAAGAGCCCTCCTGATCAGCGAAGATGGAAATCGTCCTTCTAGATAAATCTCTCGCAACACAGCGATGCTCCATCTGTCTATTATCCATCCGATAGTCTTCTCATTAAATTACTGACCATGTCAGAATGATGAATCCAACACTCTTTTTATTCTAGAGTAAAACAAGTTGGCGTGCTGGGTTTGAGTGCATTTTGTTGCAAATTATGTTGGCTGTCATCCAGATCCTTATTAATTGGCTTCAGTTATGGAGGAGTTAGTTCGGGCTGAACAGCTCATTATCCCAGGAGATAGCATTATCATCTCGTTGGATATTGTCCAAACTTTTCCCCGTGGCGGGCAATTGCCAATTCATGCCTAATTGAGCTCTTCATAGCGTGTCAGCACTGTCAAACGTGTTCTCGTCTTAATCCGCGGATATGTGCCCGCCCCATTTGGAAGGTGAGCGCGTCGACGTTTATAAGTGCTCATTAAAAAGCAGCCGAAACGAGGATTCGTTGATTGGGTCAGGGTTCTTTGTCCAAATCAGTTTTGACTAGTGTCCTTCGCGGGATACACTGATCGCTGGTTGTTCGTGTCAGACTCGTTCGGTGATTTAATTGTTTGAGAGGGCAGTAGGAGGCGGTGGTGCCGGCAGCGATCCAATGAAATTAAGAAAGTTTCAACCCGCCTCATCGTTTTCGTCGGCCATAGAAGCATTACCTCCCGCATACTAAAATCAGACCGTCCATTCTGAATTTCCCTCGAGCAACTGTGCGCGCGCCTGGCTCGTCTGGCAAAAATCCGGCGAAACTATTTAAGCTGCAAGCCTGCAACAAGAACGCTTTCACGAGTGAAGTGCGAGGCCATTAACATCCTACCCCACACATCCAGTTCGCACAAGTGGTCATCGAAAAATGAAAGCACTCTTACATAATAGCACGTAACAATTTAACCAGGCCTAGAAAATCGACCAAGGGTCAAATAGAATTTCATTGGCGTTTAACCTCGTCGAAGGCATTACCAGTGGTGGTGGTGGTGGTGGTGGTGGTAGTGGTCCGCTCGTTTTAAGCATATCGTCGTTCAAGCACAGCAATATCTCACTTTTCTCTCTTGGGACACGCGATAAAAGAGAGGCCGGGTCGTGTTGGAATTGATAGTAATCGTCGATCGCAGGGATTAGACGGGAAATACGAGGCAATGGAGCCAACGACAGGGTGCCGATGATGCCCGATACCTCGTAGCCCGGCCAACTTGCCCTCAAGTCGAACTTACTTCATTTCATAATGGATGTGTAGGCGAGTACCTTATCTACAAAAGGGAACACGGGAGGCCCTTATTAGCCGCTGGAATTGCCATTCCAGATTGGGGCTGCGCCCTTTTTCCACGGTAGGCTTTTTAGCTTCGAAGAATTCGCGGTCAATCCGTAGCCTATACTTATAGTCAAGCTTCTCTTCTCATCAACTATAATTCTCTCTTAGTGACATTCCATCCTGGGATGAGACTCTCAGAATTTAATGGTTTGACCGCATTACTGCCAGCATAACCTGATATATCGACAGCCTTAACACCACTTTCTGCGGTCTGCGACCTAGACCATGGGTCATATCTTGTCCGTGTACATAGAGCAGGATTTATTTCGTGACTACAACAAGTGCTCTGGTATCCTCGAAAATCCTATCGAACAATCTAAATTCTCCCATAGAAACTTGATACGCGTATGGTGTACAATTATATTTTTATGCAAATTATTTTATATTTCTCTGCGATGAAAAAATAATAGTAATATTTGGGAACCGCTGTATTATGCGAGGGAGGAAGATAGGGAGGAAGAGAGGGAGATGGCGCGAAAGTTTGGTGGTGTCGAAAAGAGAGGGAGAACGCACGGCTGGGGAGGATAGAAGAGTGGTTTAGGTGTGGGTGGTGGTGGTGTGAGTGGGTGAGATGGAGTGCTCGACGGTCAGAGGGGTGGCACGCTTGCGCATCTGGGAATATTAGGGTTGGAAAGCCAGGACTATACCTTACGCGAGCACAGAGAGAGCCAGTCTGACGCCAGACGCCGCGGCATTATGACGTCAGTGGTGCACGCTGCCTCGACAATAGTTCCTCGCAAGTGGTGAGAGAGACACATCGCATGAATGAAATCCACCGCCGCTGCCGTGAGTTCTCCTATCGTTCGGCTACAGAGCCGTTCGCTACCAGGCCAAACTACACGTCGTGATCGAACTGGAACCAAGAGAACGTCCCATCCTCAGATCGATCTTTCCTCTTCGAGAGAACAGACCGCTCTGGTGGCACTGCTCGCTGGAAGGGACCAGATCTCTGCATAGTCACAGAAAAGGGGTACCAGAACTCCAATTGACCAAGCGAATCTGACTATCAGATTTCATCCGTTCCTTCCGTTCTATTTTTCTCTTCCTTTAAATCATACTAGCATTTTCCATCCACTCGCTTATCGGTGACTGGTGCGATCTTTCCTACCAGCTATGTAACCCCGAGATTGATCCTGTGCGGTATCTCCTTCCACCAAGTGACACTGGATATTATGGTGTATGAAAGGATTTGCAGAATACCGTGACTCGAATGCAAGCTCCGGAGAGTCCTCTTGAAATCGTTCGTATCGTATTCATCTAATGGAGCATCATGCTTTTTCTCTAGCCCTTTTTGCCGTTCGCCCTGCGCATCTGATACTTCCTATCGTTCATTAGTTGCGTGCTTAGTCTAATATAATGCGCGCTTTCTGCACTAGTTTCGGTGTAAACATCTCGAAATGCGAATGCTGTTGCTTTCGGGGAATACTTTTTGCTAGTGTAAGTATCTTTGCCTATTGTTCCTGCAAGATCTTCATTTTTACATCGTGTTTACTCTATCTTCACGAGCGAACCTACTACTCTCAAAATTTGCGGCGAATTGTCTGGCTCTTTGACTGGCGATAAAATTCTGACAGATATCGGTTCTGTGTAGATTCAATCTCCGGCTTTTATTGACTATCAAAAGCACCGATCGCATTTTCACTCTTTCATCGTTGGATATTCCTGACGATAAGGGACGTCGCAGTCTGGTGTTCATTCGTCTATGATATATCCGATCGCTCCTAAGGGACAATGAAGTTCGCCAGACTTTTTTGGAACAATGATTCTGTAATAGTACAAAAATCTGGTATCATTCCGTGGACTGGAATCTTCTTCGAACTTGATCAAATAGTTCTGCTTCTGATATCGAAAGTATCTCCATTTCCTGACTACATGCAATAGACTGTGGGAGATATTGTAATAGCGAGATGCGTCCATTTGCCCACTGGTGTGTCTTCCGCCGCCCACACAACCGGGAATCCCATTACCGAACGTCACTCATGCTGCAAGTAATACGTGAAAGCAGAGGGTGCATCGTTGACACATGCACATAATGCAGCAGTGGAGTATATCATTTCCATGCGGGATAGTGAAAGTTATTGGGGTGCGCGTGATACAAGAAAACACTGGTGGAACGGACGCGTCGGGTGCAGATAAGCTCCTGGGCAGCTTACATTTAGCTTTCAAGCTCCGAGCGACTCATGTGCCAAGCCTAATTTATTTTTTCATTCTCCTTTTTCTTTCCTTCCATTTTTAATCTCGGCTCCGTAGAAAATAGGAACAAGTCCTGCTATTCACTCCGGGCTTATCTCATGAATAACGCGCGCACACGTACTCATCGAAGTATTCCATAATGGAATTTCCAAGGCGGAAAGGAGGGAAGGCTTGCGAGCGGAATGAAGAATTACTTTCAAAGAATCGTGAATGACGACGACTCTCTTTCCATGACAGCCTACAAGCCGCCCCGCCTTCTCTTTGAATTTCTTTCAAGCTGCTTTTCTTGCCTCTATTTCTCTGATAGACTGAGAGAACGAGAGGGTGAGCTGGCCAATTTCTCTTTTAAAGAGTCATCTTCCAGTCGAGTTGAAAAGCTTATGCTTCCTATTAGTCAGGCGGCAACGGGCCAATCCTCTTCATGCATTCTTGCATCTCTCCTTTTGCAATTAGTCGAGGATGAATAAATAAATTTGTTAGTTATTAGAATGGCTACCCCATCTAGGTTGATGGAGCTTCTCGTCAAACTAGAAGTTCATCATTAGTACGTCGGCTATTTTTTGGCACTCCGTTTTCTCTTGGTGCTAAATGATTTAATCATCAGGAGAGACACGAGTCTCCATTGTCCCCGTCATTGAAGTCGCGTTTGTCCGTGATGAATGGTTTCGCAGTCGCGTATACACGTGAATCTGGTACCGGCGATTCTAACTCCAACTACTGTTTTTAATTGCTCCGTTCTTGGCAGACTTCCCTGCAAAACGGGCAGCCTTGTCTCCCTCTAATTTCTTGGCTGGTTCACTCGGCATTCTCTCTGATCGTACGTACGGTCAGGGAACCTTGCGGAAGAATGGTTCTTGCATCCTCGGAGGTTTTGTGAAAATCGTATAATTCTCGAGGCAAGCAAATAGCACGAACATAGTTGACACGGGCCGTGTGCGTGACAATTGACACACTTCCGCTCGCTCTCTCTCTCTCTCTCTCCTAAGCTCGACTTTTCTCTTCCCCACCAACGATTCTAGGTCAAGTGAATGTCGCGTAACTGTCTTCGACTTACAGGAACGTGACATTTACTAGCCGAACTGATATGTTTACAACCCTGCCGAATTCCCGGCCGTTCGTCTCCGGTTTCCACGCAGAAACACCTCTCTCATTCCCTTTATTGGAATGATCCATCGAAAGTCAATCAATTTCCAATAATGTTGTTATTACAGTATAAGAGATTGAACGTTACTTGTATTATTTGCATTGCCTCCGGCGCCTTTATGAGAGGGAAAATACACGGTATAAATCATACATTACGGAATAATACCCGTTAGCCAGTGGAGTGGTTCTCTTGAATAATGCAACCGGTAACCGAGCAATTATACGTAGGAAAAGACGTATGCTGGTGCGGGTGAACGGCGGAAAAATAATCACATTCAGCAGAGACATAGTGCCGGAAGTTATTGCGAGGAAAACTCGATAGCACAGGTGGCGGGAAAAAGGGTGGATTCCCGCTGGTTTCAATATTTCGGTGCTTGTTTTTATCGGTGAAGAATAAATGGTAGTGTGGCCGTGGAATTTTCCTATCCGATAATGCGCTCTCTGCCCGAGATATAATTTCAGTTATTCAATTTGTTCTGGAATGCCGTAGTAACAAAATCGCGAGCAGTGATACATTTTTCCGGGACTTGCAAACGCTGCCTTTTTGCCGCGTGTCGTTAATTGCGGGTGCAGTTAACTCTATAAATATTTTCCCGTAGGGTTTCTTCGGCTCGACAACCACCGCGCTTTAGCTTGCCCTCTCGGCTGCCGGTTCTGGCTAACTAACTTTAGCTACTTAGATTTCATTTGCACAACGGCGCGGCGGTCGGAAAGGCGGTAAGGACGGAAGGGCGGCGGCGACGCCTGAGATAATCCATTAACTCTGCGTTAAATGAAATTCTCAGAGGGGCCGTTTGTTCCGATCTGATAGGAATTCCCCCGCGAAATTCTGAATTGAGAAGCTTCGGATGATGAGGGGCGTCGTTTCTTTAATAACAAGGAAATCACCGGCTGCACTTGGCCCTCGGACATCTTAATGCTGATCCTTTAAAAGCACCTTATATCTTGTACAAAATTTCTTTCAACTTACGACATAATCTGTATATTATTATTCCTGGAACTAAAGAAAACAAGGGATGGTTTAGGAAAAGAGGGATCTGCTTGAATGTCTAAGTTGAACTCAATGGGATAGTGGTAAAGTTCTTCTAATGAGATGGCCGACCTTTAAATCTATCGCAGTCATTTAAAAAGGATCCTATGACCATTCGGACTACGACGTATTTATGTCTCTGTGCATGTGACCGCATGTATACAACCTGCTTACCTTGCATCCTTTGACATTCAACACTCGAATTGGCTAGCTAGTATATGACCTACTGGAAGCAACCAACTTTGATGTAGTTGGACTCCGTCAAATTTGATCTTGGCTTAGTAGAGAGGCTTTCATAAAATTTATTTCCAAGAAAATACGTTCGATCTGTAAAGTGGAGGAGATTTTAGTCCGTTGCCACGAGAGGTTCCGAGGGATCGATGAGTGTATCCTCTCGGATTCCAACAGATTTCAATATCGCCAGCGAGGATAACGCGGATCACGAATGTAGTGCACGGTCGAGAAGAGAGACTTACGGCGGTGGATTGTTCGGAGATATATCCGAGTAGAAATCGCGATTACGGCGGTGGAACTCGGTCTCAAGGGGACTAAAGGGAACTTTTCCAGATGTCTATCGGGGAGACGGACCGACGGTCGCGCGAGAGATCTTCCAGTGAAATTCTGTAAGGTGCGACTCTCTCCACTTTGGCAGCAGCGGAATAGCGATTTTCAGTTCGATTTGGATTCAATCCATCGAAGGGACTCTTGTTAAAGGAAGCGAGACCTTGGCAAATAAACTTGCCAGGGTTGCCGCAACCTTGTACAACCTTGGACGGTAAGGTCCAGAGAAGAAGAGCCAGCACGCAAACAGCATCGGCTCTCTATCGAGAAATGCCTCAATAGATAGATAACCAAGGACAATCTTAGTGGTAGTTCAAAGGAAAAGTTTCCAGCTCGTATATCCGACGCGACGAGGCCCTTGGCTTCCGCCGATACTTCTAGAGCTGACGTTGCTTCGAGTTAAGTCAGTGACGCTTGAATAAAATAGGAAATCGAAGGATAGGAAGGCTGAAATATCGACAAGATAGAAGAGGCACGGGGTTAGATAGAAGTCTCGAAATCAAAGAAGAGAGCGATGCCGCGTGAACGGTGAGTTCGGTCGGCTCGCCGAAATCCTCGGGATCTTCGATCTTCGATCAAGGATCGTTTTCACGAGAGAGGGACAGGAAGGACCGGTTGACACTTGAACGCCGGAGGGAAGCTTGCTGGCAAGATGGGTAAGAAGAACAGCAAGCTCAAGCAGGATACCATCGACCGCCTGACGACTGACACTTATTGTGAGTACCAGACCGGCTTTTCGAACTTTAAGCCAATACTGCTATCAATTTCCCCAATGCTAAACCCATCCAACATCATTTTTCATCTTCCCTCATAATTCCCAACATTCCCTTTGTCATTGAATTTCAGCAGCAAATGGTACATTACTATCGATTGATTGCGTTGAAATGTGCATGCCGACACGCGTTCCAGAAACGTTACAGGGGGAAAGCGGGTTGGAATTCAGATTGAAGCGGCGAGGGCTTTTCAGCAGGCTATCGCTATCCCTCACTAGCGTTCTTCCTCTCGAGCTTATGAGGGGAGTTAAACGATAACGCGTGCTGGGTTACGTCCATAGTTACAAGTTGTTCCGTGCTGGGCGCCAGCGAGAATATCGCTGCTTCCAGTTGAGAAGGGAGCCGCGTGTGCCTAATTATCGCGATTCCCATAAATTCTAGGTCTGCCTGCCGACACGAAGAGGTGGCAGTGAAGTCTCTCTCGTGCCCACCATATCCTTTATGATCAAGATCGCGAGCCACCGTGGAATTAAATTTTCTTTACGCCTGTATCGCCAAAATGTGCTACATAGTCCGTTTATACTTTTATCAAGCGTCGTTGCGGTCAGATCTTGCTCCCAGATTGCATTATACTAGCATATTCCTCTTATTATTACATTCTTTCCCTCGGCTGTTAAAATTTCCTGGACACACAAAACATGAAATTTCCTGCTCTTTAACACAGACGTGCTTGGCATTTTTTAATTTGCTCGACAAACAATAAAATCGTCAGAGGAATGTGGAAAACATTCTGTTTGCTTGTAATTAATACGGTGGATATTCAGTGGGAATTATTCTATGAGTAAAAATACGAATATTGTTGATGGCAGAGTTCACATTAGCCAGAGCTTGCTGCGTGGCTGACCATGCGTTTACTTCTTCTACTGAACCGCTGAGTGCAACGCATCTCTGCTAACTGCTATCATTATTTCTTTGAAATTTTTGTAAATTAAATATTTATTTAATAGTCAGAGCAGGGCGTATATTTGAAAATCATTAGAACGCTACTTTATATTAATGTAAAGATTATTTGCATGTCACTGGCGATCTGTGTGTGCAGGATGGAGGGAGAAATTTTCCGCCTGACCTGCGTCGACCAATGCACCCAGAATCACGAATAACTCTCGGTCCAGATACTACGGAATAAACCACTACAAGATCTGCCAACCAATCTTATGGATCTTTCCATTTCCGAGATATTTTCACGAATATTCTTATAGCGAAATTAACGTCTTTCATACGCTAAGATTGTTTTGCTAGAAATTTGATACCGGAGTGATCGAAATAGCGCTAGCTCATGATTCAGCCTGATCTTCGCGGCACGCAGGCCTCATTTTCACTCCTATGAAACACCTGTGGCAGCTGAACTTACATGCAATTCACGACGAACCCCTTTTGCACGCCCGCTTTCTATTAGCTATTACGTGCCCCGATTTTTAGATCTTGGAAATCGCAAAGTGATACTATATCATCAAAATTAGGCTGCCAATAAAAAGCAGACCTGTCGATAAAGAGTAGAAAATACCAGATTTAAGAAATCAATCATTTAGAGTTAGTATCGCGATCGGAATTTGTCTGATATTCTTGATTCCCTGAGGGCATTGATTTTCCCGTTTCTCGCTATGGAAACCCAAGCTCGTCGGTGTATTAAACTTGAGGATGTGTCAGTCATCAATCACTGGCATCCACGATCGACCACCCGTTGTATTGTTCAACGTTGAATTTTCGAGCGAGCTTCTTTTACTAGTGATCGCTCACCTTTTCAATTGAACTCATTATACGAACCTACACTTGAAAATAATTGTATTCTAACGCTTTGCCAAATAAGGGGAAAAGCTGGTGGTAAATCTAGTTTGAAAAATGGCAGAAAATTGAGTAGAACATCCACAGGGAAATACCTCATCACTTCGCTTCTTTTGTTCTAAATTCTGAAACACTTTTACGCCAGAACGGCTAGGTTCTTTGTACCTCGTTTAAAAGCCTGGTACTTTTATCCTCTTACATTGTAGTAAGGGATTATGATATACGCGTGCGTACACTTTGTTACTACTACATAAAAGAGCTCTATTACGACCTAATAGCAGATGAAACTTTGTTTCTCCGTCAACTCGAAATTCCATTGCAATATTTCGAAATTTATCGTCCTTGGTTAACGCGAAATAAGAAAATATCTTGCCGTGTATAGATTAATAGTCTGTAGGCTTTCAATAAAACTCGCAAAATGAGACTCGTGAAATTCAATATCCCGATTCCGGGGGCAGTGAGGCATTAAATATCCAATAACGTCGCCTTCGACCGGCCGAGATTAAGAAGAACGATTGGCAGGGGGGCTGTTGCCGAGCAATTTGTATCTTCGCTGAGGAATCTCTCGGAAGTTCTAGCAAAATCTCTCTTGCAAAAGCAGAATCTCGAGCAGTTTCCAGTCGAGGATCTCATCGATCGGGAGATTAGGAGAGCGTGAGTGAAAGAGCATTTCTCAATAGACAAGGCTTTTCCCGAAATTCGCGCCTTTCCCCTCAGGAATCCGAGAGCACGGATGCTGGACAGGCAATATCGGAGTAGAAAGCATGATCCGTGATTAGAAAGCAACTCGTATTCCCTACTAACTTATCGATGAAAAAGTGTTCTATCATCGACGCTCTACAGAGAACCGAATATTCCTGAACTCATGATTCGCAAACTAATAGCTTATTGACCAATCCCGATATTCCCGAGTAATCTCGGGGTGACCTTTAAGCGGCATTCCGAGAGGAGATAGGCTTCCGAAATCTGACATTTGATACTTTGTCGCTCGCGCCGTGATCGCTCACTGTGCTCCTCTCGATTCGACGATATTTGCTCTCCATTCTCCGATAAACCGAGGCTTAACCGCACCACGTCTCCTCGTGTGCACTTTCACATACACGTAAATCGAAATACTCTTCACTCTCATTCTTCGTTATTCCACCTTTGGGTAAATTACCCAAAACCCAAACATTCTTTTGATATAACCAGTTAAACCTCCTTGAATTGTGAAATTTGTTCCATTGGAAGAGTTAAGGTAGAGTTCATATATTCCTGTGTAGATGTGGTCCAGTTTGAAAAAGTGGCCATCAGAAGCACCGTCAGAGAAGGCGATGTGTTCTCGTAGCTTGCCTTTAGTCGAGCGTGTCAGGGTGAAAGTACTAAGCGGATACGTGTTTCAGCGTGTTTCTAAGTCTACACTTCCCGGTGAACGCTTTAGCTTTTTCAGTCTCGGGTCACCGCCGATCGATAGGCCTGACTGGTGAAAAAATATCGGAGTCCGCGAATATCAAGATAGATGAGCGCCACATTCGTTTGGTATGCGAACTCCGACTTCATAAATACTAATAAACTTGGGGAAAAAATAATGAAACGACGTCAAAGAGAACACTCTCAAAAAGACGCTGTATAAATCATATTATATATACGAAATAAAAAAAATTGGTTACCCTAGATTTCTAGTATGTCTACGAAGAGTCGAGATGGTCGTGATGAAAGCGACAAACTGTCGTGTACCACCACATTTCCTTATCAATGGAAATTGCTTGTCTCAAATGGGAATTTCCGAGTATTAAAAGCTCGTACCGAGTACTTTTCCATCATAATGGAGAACACGAGAAAGAACTTAGCACTCGCATGATTAAGTTGTTTCTGTTATCTGGGAGGCCGCATATTAGTTTATATCCCAAGCAGATCTTCCCATTAAGTAATATCGCGATCAGCTCTCCCTTGGCTTTATCTGGCACATAGCCTTGATTTACAGCAGTGCTTTCGTGAGATTGCTCGGTACCAGCAATACTCCCTACAGCCTTAAACCCTCCAGTCTTAGACATAACGCGACCACCGCGCCTGGCCTTCTTATCGTCGCCCCTCGATCTTTCATTCCTAAAGTCATACTCTTTCACTGGCAGGCACTGCTCGCAGTCATTTCAGAGCGAATTAAAAAGAAGTTGCGGCCTGACCTGATTCCGTAACGGCGCTCACCGTCACCCTAGCCGGAAAGGAATTCAAATGCACGCCCCTACATTCCGATTACCTTGCCTTCTTCACAACCCTCTGACTTTCACGCCAACTTTTCAAACCTTTTCATTCGCTTTTTACTTGAAAGCTCTAGGACGGGATACTCCTCTTGGGAATTGAGAATATCAGGCCGTATCGGGAACAATAGAGCTATAACGGAGTCACGATATTTCAAATAAAAGTCTTGCTGACTTTATCTGGATTTCCGAGTTTCACATACTCACTGCGACAGTTGGTGGGGAAATTCATTAGAGTATAGAAACTAAATAGTAGACCTTCGGCTACTGTTGGCATTATTTACTTGGGTAGGGAATAATCGTATCACATTGATTGACGAGTGAGTAGTGCGAGGATCCGGTATATACATTAGGAGGGTGCGAGCTTAAGGCAGAGAGCGTGTATTCTCGGCGAAGAACAATTTGTGCTAGACCGCCCTGGCATTTGTCCGGTTGATGTACGAGGTACGTTTAACCGGGGAACCCTCTGACATAAAGTATTCCTGATTCAGCGAAGCGTGAGCGCTGCCGGGCATTGATGCCATTGTACATTGACCCTGGCGACGCCGGAGCCGTGGCATGCCGAGCCAACCAACCTCTCCGGCCAATATTCGTCAAATCGCAAGTCTCCCGTCCACGAAATACCAACCGCTTGAGCCTCTCTCTTGTCACGTGACATTATGTCTCGAGTGCAACGGCCCCCGGAACTCCTCGGGTTTTCCTACCATTATCAGATACACCAGCATGCTCGGCGAATCAAATCCAATCGTGAATGCTGACCCCCTAGAATCTCAATGGCTAGTAAATCCCTGATTCCTTTTAATCGGAGTAAAAGTGGCATTTGCACAAATGGAGCACGAGTCCAAATAGGGATGGAAGCCTGGAGAGAATGGAACGAGAACGATTTTTCGGTGCGTTAGCTTCACGGATGCTAGGGAAAAATGGGACAGAGGAGTGCGGCATGCTCCGACATCACGAATACTTTTTTCTAACGGAACCGACGACAGCGTCGCGACGGCATCCGGTGTAGCGATGCTCCTGACGTGGCTTCTTTCCGGTGAATCCAGCCAGTTGACGATTGCGAGCCGCAGAAGCACGTGGAAAAGCTTTTCCGTTCGTTCTCGCGCTGGGTACTGCTAGCATAGTGGCTCTCCTTGGCTATAGACACTCGATTTCACTTATTATTCATTGGATTCGCTCTAACCGAGACAGAGAACGAACACACGTAGGCGAGCCTTTCGAAGGCTTGGTGCGCGCGGGCTGAGCAGAAAGGGGGATCGGCCGGAAGGGGATGGGGCGACGGGGGCGACGGGGGCGACAGGGGGCGACAGGAGGCGACAGGGGGCGGGGGTGGAGGCGGCTCGCGATCGATTCCCGATGCCTTTTACACGCTACCACCAGACACATATCCACTTGCATGAGACTGCCTTTTGTCCCCAACCACCCTTCACCGCCACACTACCCCCCTCGCGCTCCTTCTCTTCCTCCTGTCTTTTTGTGCGACAAGTTTTTTCGCCAGGCAAACTTGATGCGAGCTGCTGGTCTGCTGATCATAAGGCCTGATACACGAGAACCTTTAAAAGTGAATTCGCTTTTATCACACGACAGTGTGTAGTGTTTGACTTACGGATTTGTCTACGAGGGCCAATGCTATTAAATAGGAAAACGGAAATATTTCCTTCGGTTAGATTGAATTGGCAGTTGGACATGAATATTATTGGTAGGGATGGATATGTAAATTATGAGGAAATGGAATTAGATTGTAGATGGAAAAGGGGCAAAAGAAAAATTCCAAAGAGCCCCAGTCACGAAAACATTTGTCTCCGCTATTGTTTTTAGCGACGACCACTTCTGTGAACCGTTGCTAGTTGTACAATCGATTTGCCTGATCGGCTACGTAACAGGTAATCTTTGGGAAATGTTCCATTTACTACCAATATATCCGGGATTGATCTTATTAATCTATACCTCGCTTTGCTTGGAAATTTAACATTCGAGGATGCGTAGTTCTATTAGAGACTTCGTGTTTTATTGGTAAGCTGAAATCTTGGAGTTGGAAATATTGGCGGATAGAAGCTAGTATCATCAATTTATGCCGTCCCATTTTCGCAAGTTGTATCCGCTCGAATCAACGGCAACTGGCGAATATGCAATCGATGGGTCCATTCGACTTCTCCTATCGGCATTTCTGCTACTCGCCTTTCGCCCGTGCTGGCTCTCTTGCGCCGTCAGCACTTCCCTCATGCATTCCCTCGAATTCCTTTGCCGCCCCGGCGATCCTTTAACCTTTCTTTAGCTTCATTTCCTCCCTGTGACCTCCGGGCTACGGGCTATCCCCCTTTCTTCCTCTCTCTTTCTCTCTCTCTCTCTCACCCTATTGTCTCTTCTCTACCTAGCAGCATAGCTTTGGCTGGCCTCCCAAATGTATCGTCGGTTTGTGTCTACCGCCGGTCTCTCGGGAAGTCTCTCCATTTTGCGTAGTAAAATATATGATGATAGAATGAATATAAATTTTATTGAGCGATGCTGTATAGTTCCTGGCAAGTTTGGCCGAAGTCGTGGCAAACAAATAAATAACTAGACGGACGAATAAATATAATACATCATGTATGTCTGAACAGTTTCTCCCTTTCCTCAACCTGTGTTAGAAGTTTCATCGTATAAACTTTCCGTTAAAAATCACTCGAAGATTATCCGATATTTCGAGCAAATCTCCTACTATTGGTTCATTACTCCGACGAAATCTTCTCAACTCTGATTACTGCGGCAGATGAATAGGGAAGTACTCGAGAGCTTAGACTTCGTGCCGAAATACGATTTATTGTTGGTGCCTCGGAATTCGACTGGCAATGTACGTGTGTATCGTGTTCTAGAAGTGGGTTGCAATTATCTTGCCGAAGATGAAATGTCCGTCGCCCGAGATAACGTTGGAATCAGCCGGCTGGAAATAAGCGACGAAACGAACGGGACGATTTATCGCTCGGCGATCCAGTTAATGGTCTGTAATTGACTCGAATTATACCGGGCCTTCGGCATTTTCGATCCACGCCCGTTCAATTAGCACCCTTAATACTATAATACTCTCGACAATTACATTCTCTCATTACAAATTGTTCTAGTGATATTTCGAGAAAGTGGGCGGCAAAATTGATCGCAGAACATATCAGTCGCTGATATGAAAGTTTTCAACTTAAGCAAAATCAGTCGGATCTAAGTAATATAAGTCAGTTTTCGCAGAAAGCTTGGCCTCTCGTAAAGCCTTCTCTATTGACAAGCAGTCAGCCTGATGGTATACGAAATTCGTTCTACTTCTCGAATAAAAGGGGCATCATAAGTTTTTCGTTGACTATTGCGTTTCATCGAGGGAGATCCGAAGGCCTCGGATAAAGTTCACAGACTGTCTCTGAAAACCCATTTGGCAGGACTTATCTGATTGCCTTCGGTCTCGTGAATTTAAATTATGTTACTGGCAACCTTTAATAATCGGGCAGGGAAATAGGTGGTATTTCCGACACTGCCTGTTGCAGTAGTCACTTGAATGCTAGCTAAACGGCGTCGCCTGGTGACGTCAATATTTGATATTCGCTCGTCTGCAGTACATCTGGAAATATTCACACGGCAACCGGTCGCTGAAATTAGCTCCCTCACTCTTGACTTCCAAGTACCGGAAAGGAGCGATGACTTATTTACGCGTCAATTATTAAATCTGCATTACGAAGACCTCCACACCTGCTTATGATTTGAGTACTCTTCCGGATTCAAAAAAATGGATCTTCTGGAACTTGAGAACTGAGTGTAGAAGATTCTTGTTGATCACAGGTTCTAGAGAACTTGTCCTTGCAATAACCAGTTCGAACCTTCATCGGAATAATGCGTCCCCTTTGCAAATAAAGCATCTTCCACCCTCCCGAAGTTTTATTAGCCAGTGTGTTGGCGAGGAGGACACGATGTAAACAATTTCCGAAGTAACTCCGCCGTAATAACTTCTCCCCGTCCTTCTTTCTTTCGGGACTTTCCCTAGCGTCCACGATAGCCGGCGTCTATGAGGGGTGCTGCTAGTTTTTCGGAAGATTGGCAATTTTCTACTTTAGAACCCAAGAACTCACTTTAACCAAGGATTTCCTTGCAAAGAGGGTGCTTTGGTAATAGTTCTGCGGACGGTAGTGAATGGAATTATAACGATGCAATGGTAAGAGCGTTCACCGTGCAAATCTGTCTCGAGCTATCTCGGAACTTTGGTGGATATCCTTTAATTAAAATAACTCCTCGACAACTATATTGTCAGTGACCGGAGGACTTCTCTGAGGCCGAGAGTATACATGGCATTCAGCGAAATGAGAAAACTTTTGAGGGTTTCCTGCTGGTCTGCTTACTCGGGAAGCCGTCAACCAGGTGAAATTGTCTGACGAACACACACCATCCTTTATACTACACACTTCACCTAACCAGATCCTCAAATTACGCTATTTGACCAAAAAGTCCCTAAACCCAATACCCGCGTTAATTACAATGGAACCGCCGTCTCTTCCAATCTACAATTAAGTCTACAAACCTCTCCTCGCTGAAAATGAATCGCTAGATTTAACAAAGTGGTTTCAATCGGTCCAATTGATGGGAAACATCCCTCGGTATTTTCTGGTATCGCCGACTCTGGGCTATTGGGAATATCCATTTGGCAAGGGATGCTGTAACCCTCGGGGAAGAATGCGTAGCGTGATCAAGAGGATTCGCGTAAACTTGGGAAGGAGGTCTGCCGCTGGATGGAAAACGTGCAACGAGCAGGTTGCTCGGCCTCGGCATACATTTGCTCCAAATAACGATGTATAAACAACCACCTCTCTCGTTATAGCGAAAGCAGCCTCGATGCGTCTTTCAACGACTGCGCAAACACGGGGAGGCCAGATACACCCGATATGCCCGAACACCCTGTGTACTTCCAGCCCGAAAAATGGGCTCCAAGGCCTTCGCGCCACCGAAATGTATCTACTGGCGCCATTGTCATGGTCAACAGAGATAGATCTCCCTTTACGGATATTACATAAATCCTCCCATTACATAACCCTCCGGGATAACCTAAGGGGAATCTATTACACAGAATGTGTAGGAAAGTATATTGGTGTAGACTTTGGTGACTAAGCAACTGCATTATATTGCGAAACACTTGCTACTCCTGCGAAAAAAGATACAGCGGAAAGTAAATATTGCCTGGACAATCTATGGAGTATCTAAAATACATGATCTTATAGTGAAGTTCTTGGAATTGTACCGAAAACACTCGGGAAAGCCACCTGGAATAATTGATGTCGTCTAATTTGGATGGTTTCTTCCATGTTTTATAATCTTCCTGACCTTTCCAGGGGCTGAAATTTGGTGGGGAATGTTTTCTTGCATCAAGGAAGAAGTGATATAAATTCCAGAGCCCCAGCTCAAAATTCATTTTTTCGCAAATTTTTCCATATGTACCCCTTCACAAATTTTCGATTTTTCGAAGGTTCTCGGACTTGGGCGAACGCTTGATTTTTCGATTGTTTGAGTATCAAAACGGATAGAAAACATCAAACCAGTGGCAGAAATGCCGGAATTGTACCGAAAACACATGGAGAACCGATCTTGAATAATTAAGTTTCGTGGTTTTTCCCATGTTTTCAAATCTTCCTGACCTTTCCAGGGGCTGAAATTTGGTGGGGAATGTTTTCTTGCATCAAGGAAGAAGTGATATAAATTCCAGAGCCCCAGCTCAAAATTCATTTTTTCGCAAATTTTTGCATATGTACCCCTTCACAAATTTTCGATTTTTCGAAAGTTCCCGGACTTTGATGAATGCTTGATAAATCGATTGTTTAAGTATCAAAACGGATAGAAAACATAAAACTAGTGGCAGAAATGCCGGAATTCTATCGAAAACACAAGGGAAGGCCATCACGAATAATGAATTACGTCTAATTCTGACAATTTTGGCCGTGTTTCCCATACTTTCCGACATTTTCCGGGACTGAAATTTGGTAGAGAATGTTTTCTTGTATCAAGGAAGAAGTGGTATAAATTCCAGAGCCTTCGACCAGAGAAATTCAACTTTGCTACTCCTCTCTTTTCTTTGGCAATGCATCTCTGCCATTGTCATTATTAAGAGAAATAACGTACAGTATGAACCTATGGGTGGGCAGAGTGCTGAAGTTAAAGGCTCGATAATAGCCTTCCTGTGGAACACAGATAGACCAGGAGATTAGGTATTAACCATCTATGGAGCCGAGAGCGTGCTTCAAATATAGTTACGTGGAAAAGTTACGGGGTACGCGCGATAGTAAGCCCGCCTATGAACGTACGCTCGGCCTGGAAATTTTGCAAATGGAATTGCTAGGACATGCTGTCCCGTTAATGAAGTGAATCCTACTAAATCTATGCCCCGTCCCATCCTGCACACTGACTGAGATATGAATGTGTGCCAGTTACTGGCACTCCACTGGGAATTAAACTCGCCGATGTTCCTGGAGCCAAAAAAATAAGGGGTGACTTGAAAGAGATCCAATTCCATACTGCTAATGGATAAATGATGCTTCATTAAAGCTTATTAAAGTGCCGAAGGGAGAAAATTAAAGTAGCTGGAGCTGAAAATTGTCAGATAATGCATAGATGTATCGGATAGGCAGAGTACGATTCGTGCCTCATTGATTAAAGTAGCGAGAGATCATTTCAACGACCCGAACGCGTGCAGTTCCATTTACTCGATTGATTTGTCCCACTCTCGATTACCGGCGTATTCTCAATAATTAGCTTTCAGTTTATGTGTCTCATTGTCCCCAGGAAATTACTGCTATCGTATAGCAGATACATTAGAAGGCCCTCTACCACGAATATTCAAATATGTGGAAACGAATAACGCCGGTGGACGAATTTTCGAGGTTAATCAACTAAATTTCGATACTTGCGCACCCATTTAAAGCTAGAGCAATAATAAGATGACATAATTCAAATGTGAACAATGGAATGTTTATATTACGAAATCGTAGATATCATCCCCATTCAAATGCAAACCTTGTTATGGTTTGCGGTAGTCGGTGACGTCGAAGATTGATATTACCATATGGAAATCGGTTAGCAGCACTGACGCCAACGTCGGCTTTATGCTAAGCTATACTACTAGCAGCAGTGATCCAGGCTGATCGGCCCACACATTCTGTGGACTAAATGACTTAAGCTCATTCTGCTTTCATGTGACACAACTGAAACGTAATCGATACTTGTTCAGCAACTGTCTGATTCTTAATCTCTCACATTATGAAGAGCCCATGAGAAAATGAAGGGTCCAAAAGAAAAACGTTTCATGTTGTGACTTTATGGGACAAGTATCGTCTCCTGATTGAACTCAAAGTTGATACCAAGGCTTAACCTGGCTCCAGTTTATCAGAATATAGGGAACATAAATTGATATTGGCAGGGGCTTTGGCCGGCCTGTCCATTGTTCGGGTAATAATGCGAAGTATTTAAGAAAGGACGGTGACGGGACAATGGCCGCGTTGGCATGAACGGAATCATGCAATCGGAGCTAAAAGATTCGGCAAAAAAGCACGGGGGCAATTGAGATAGACCGAAACAGAATGCTTTCACGCATACTACTGATAACTGACACTGACACTGCTTGAAAGGTAGATGGGACAGAGGGAAAAAGAGGAGGGTGGAAACATGTGCGCGGCACAATTGCATTTCGTGCGACGCATCGAGCATCAAATCGTGTTTGAATCCCGACCGTTTTTCCGGGACATTGGCGGTCACGTTTGAAAGATTGGACTGCAAACGGGATAACGCATATTTAATATAAGGCTCGACCGCTTTCGACGAGGACGATGGTAAAACCGATGACCGGGCGGATGGCCTGATTCTCTTACGATCAACTGCTCCTTGAATACTGAGGAGACCCTTTTGCATTTCTACCCTTGCCTAGATACTTTAGTCGATGCTAGCAAAGAGCCAGAATTTTCTGCTATCTCGAGAATCCTAACGCACTAGTTATTTCCGGTGGAAATGTTAACAATTTCTGGAAAATGTGGTGGCAGAAATGCCTGAGGTGTAACTTGCTCGGCAGATGCTTGCAATAACGGGAGAAAGCCGCTGCGAAGAGAACGCGTTACTCTAAAAGTTTGATTGCATATTTCCCGATAATTTACTTTCGTCGAACAATCTTTCTCTCGCGCCGATGCTAAACTTCATATCGAAGGATGTTCCATTAAGTTACGAGCGCAGTGGCAGCGAGAAAAAATGCTTTTTTATTTACACTACGCCGCCACTCCTCCACTTTTTCCTCGAGTGAAACAACAGAGCTGCTTTCAGGATGACATTTGTCTTCCGTGAAACTCGTGTTTTTTGACGCAGCCTTTCCGCCTCGGTTTGTTTACTGCTTCCCGAGTCTTGGAGGAAAATATTACCGAATGATAACTGCAAATAATAGTGCGAACATATTTTCCTTTCTCACAAAGAAACCTTCGCGTTGGGAAGATAGCTCCTTCAAGATTTGTTGCACCAAGATAAACACGGCTAACTTGGATAAAAAAGTGAGTGCCGATAGAACAACACGCTGAGCTAAGGCTTGTCGACAGCATTGTTTCACCTTTTCAGTTGAACAGCCGATAAAGAGTTGGTCCATTGTGCTCGAAAGTGAAGCAAACTCTCCGTGGCAACAGCAAACAAACCTATGTCAAGATCTCCGTGCTGATCACTTTTCTCACACTACTCTTTTATCGAAAGCTGCTTCGAAATCACAACGATCACAAAATGAGCAAAAGGAGCTTAGATACTCAACATAAATGTGAAGGAAAAGCAAAGAATAAATAGTTGGAATGAATAGTTCTCTAGGTTTAGTAATTCGCGAGCGTTCCCTTAAAAAAGTCAAGCTCTTGACATTTCTTTCTTGGCGATGAATTTCTCAGCTCGTCTCTGACGATTTGTCTCCCCCTTGTCCTTTCTTGCCTCGTGGAATTTATGATAAAGGAAGGCATCATATTCAGTAGGGTCGCTACTCTCCTCTCTCACATCGACCCATCATCGAAATTATTCTAATTGATCCGGGCCTCTCCTTTCCTTTTTTTTTCTTTCACTCGAGTATTGTGCAGATGCCTCCTAACCTTTCTACTGAATAATGAACATGGTAGAAGTGGCTTCGCATTCTCGGGAATATTAGTAAAGAAGAGAACAAGATGGGGGCGTGTTCGTGTTGCTACTCTTAAGAGAAGCGTAATTCAGACACTCTTCAAGGGAATTCTCACCGAGTAGTACTCCATTCTTCTTTCCCCTTACTCGCACCAATCTTTCCGCCTTTCAGGTCCAGGAAAAAGAAGGAAAACAGAGTGGCTATTTTCTGTGGAACCTTGTGCTGATACATTAACCGCAATACACTTCTTGATTTCCAGACGTTCACCCAGACCGACCAACTTATAATTAAACTTGTTGGAATTTTCTTAGCATTAACCACTTTTCATAGGTTTTGTGTATCGAACGCAAATGCAATCTATTCGGAGAGTTCCGAATATATCAAGATTAGTGCCTTTCCAACAAGAGTTGGCAGTTTCACTGATAGTTTGCGGAGTTCATCATCTATTTCGTGGGAAGCGGCCTCCCCTTTGAGGGAACTAATAGTGAAAGTTGAAAATCAAATCTTAGATGCTCAGGACTACCAAAGCCAGCCTCAAGATATGCTTTCTAAGGGTTTCGAATTCGGCGTCGGAACATCAGCGGAGGAAATCATGTGAAAAAGGAACTGTCGGAGTAGATGCTAAGCCGACGTCGAAAAACAAGAGTTTGAGTGTCGGTAAACACGGTCGGGACTGGCGAGCCAGAAAAACAGTGCTCTTAGAATATGAGAGAGCTGCATAGAGTAGCATGTTTTGCAGAGAAACATTGGGTGAATTGACCGTCCAAGCAGCTGGCAAAGGGAACTTGCTAGCCGTGAATTCCAATCGAGATAATCCGTATAAGAGAAATTGTACGCGCGTGTGTTCATTGCCTAGATTGGACCGCAACCTATTCCGTTAAGCAATGTATCCGATATTCACAAACAAAATAATGGTATCCGGTACCCAGCGAAATGTTCCGGTTAAATTACACGCTTCCTTATTTACTGCCAGCCTTGTTTCACGCGGACAACACTGTTACTGTCCCGGCTAACGAAACATGAAACGAATCTGCTGCTGCATCGATCCAGTAGCCCCAGCAATGATCCACTGGATTCTGTAACTACATTCCTACAGCATTGAATTCAAAAAGTGCAAAGAATAAAGATTACGAAACGAAAAAAGTGACGCCATGTCAGAACCTGTTTCAAGTCGGAAATAAAGAGGAATCTCAGCTACAAGCTTTTTCAGTGCAAAGCTTAATAGAATATTACAAGAAGAACCATGTGGAAATGAGAGAAAGATAACGGTCTGCTAATCAAAGAACACAAGCATGAAGTGTCGCTGGCAAGTTGGAAATGAAGAAGAGTCTCCTGAACTGTTCCTTAAGTGGACACACTCGTCCACGAAATCCTGGTATAACAGGATCAAGTATGCAAATCAGGCAAAAAGAGGCAGAGTTAATTAGAATGGATCAGATCTTCATGAGAATTTGCGCGGATGACGAAAACAGAGTGATTAAAACTGTTTACTCCGAGTGCAATTAGAGGGCAAATAACTATGGACTGGGAGTGAAGATGGTAAAAAGAACAAAGACAAGGAGGGTGGAAAAAGTGAAGGGAAACATGCCGATAGATCGTTTAGGCGGTCAAATAGTGGCCCGTTCTCGTTAAGTGTCCATTTATTTATCGCCCTCTAGGCTCAAACAGTCCTGTACGAGCACGTCTTCCCAACGAGGGTTAAACGTAACGCCCTGTCTGCCCAACCAGTAAGAAATAATGGGAGTACAAGTGTTGCTTGTAACTCACCGTGAACATTCGGGATGCCAAGTTAATTCTGGAGATGAACTGGCTTTCCTTTGATAAATGGCCAGTTTGTTCTATAAATATTCATATAGTTTGAAGACCCCAACTAATTACTGGGATACGTGTATCATTTTCTTCGTCCGAATCTCGCAAATTGTACTTTAGCTCTTCATTGTCGTCGTTCGGTGTCATTTTACGGGGCGCAGCCAAAGGTAGAAGGTGAGAGGGAAGGAGTTAAGGGTGCCGGAGGGTGTGATCATGGCATCATGAAACTTTGAGAATGCTGGATTCGAATAAAAAGCTATTAAGGGAGTCACGAAAAGCCCGAAGCTCGTTTGCGCGCACTCCGTTTTGCCGCGTTAAAGCTCACATTCTCCGATTCAGCGCAAGTAGAAAGAGAGATAAAGGTTCTCTCACGTGGGAAACCGCAATTCCCACGTAGGACGGTTAACGCAATAATACAAATTCACACTTTATGAATAACTTATCCGAAACCATTATCACTTCGGCCGGTGAAGCGTATTATTAACCTGGGAAATAAAAGTTGCCTGTGGAGCAAGTGGACTGCTGACATATGCTATCTTATATCGGTGTCAATTAAGAGGGATCACTGGTTTCTAATGGAAAAACACAGAACCTGATACCACGATAATTGAATCGATTTATTATTTGTTTCTCAGTGGAAGTTGGATCTCGGTTCTTGCAAAGTTCTCGCCCATTTGTACGACGGACTTAGGGTTCTTAGGTGACTCATGTGGGGAATCTCTCTAGTAGAGTCAATTCGACTTTCCCATTGGTCGTAAATTGGTCGATAGCAGATGACACATTTTTCATATCAAAGTTCCTTGAAACTACGTCGGTGGTGAGCATCGCATGCCGCACCAAAATTCGATTTCACGGATGCAATATTTCACATGCGTCGAATGTCACGAGTTCGCACCGTAAAAATGTTCCATCGAGAATGCGCCGTACAGTGCAGAGCGAACGCTTTTCCCGGAAAATGCATGCATTAACCCTCACCCCTGCTGTCCTCTAATATAACATACCCTACCCTAACCCGTGCCAACCCCCTGTTACTCTGACGTGGGTGTGTCACACGGTTAAACTATGTGAAAATCAGGATTTATGGTGGGTTGGCCGTTTTTCATTTTTGCCCATTTAATGAAAAGGTGGCTAGGGAGGCGGGTTACGATTACAGCATTACAGCAACACCGGCAAGAGAGTGCTATATTTGTCAGGGTTACTTAATAATAAGGTAGCGCGATCAATTATTCTCACAAAGTGACCAAAGGCACGGTGAATGGATTACAGGGCGAGGTAGACGCGTGCTTCTGGCTCGGTGGAAAAGTCGGAAAAGTGCTGAATCCTGTTGGCACGACACGCGCAATATGAAGTCGAGTGGTTAATGGCCTGATTCGCGGTGCATAAAGTCACGCCGTGAAAGTCCGCCGTAAACTCCCTCGGCTTAACTCGCTCTCGCGTGGCGTGCATACGCGCCCCCGCTATAAATTATTCTCCTTGCCTTCTGGGTGTAGCCGATATACATGACGCACACCACCCACCGCGATACACGTAGCTCTCGTCCAATAAAGCCTCTACTAGCCACGTGGTGGAAATGACCGCTGTCTCGCCCCGGTCATTTTAACAATTCGCCACGCTACGCCATGCAACCCACCCCCCATTAACACTCCGTCTTAATGCTTCACTGTTTCTCGTCATGCCTCCATTTGCTTTTGCGTAATTGCTCGCGACCAACACATTTTCTAACGGCACAAAGCTTGCACCGTTCGACAAATTAACACATTGTTAACACGCGTTGCATCTTCCAACTTCTTGTATACTGCCAATGACGATTACACTGTACCTTATCGTTTGGCATTGAGTCCTCCGACTATAGTGAAGCTATTGAGAGCTTAGATAGACCTTTAGTGGCATGCCATACGCGCATCGATGTGCACGGTACATTTCTATTCGAGACACAACCAATGGCAATAGCTCGGCATCGATCGAGAGTGTGCGGTCTAAGAAAAGAAGTCGCATAAAGGGGAGCGGTGTTTGCACGCGAGTGTATGAACTTGCTAGGAACATCGAATGTTGTTTTAGTAAGACAGGTAAGTGGCGACAAGGTGGATCTTTCAACAGGACATTCCGCGACATAGTAAACGTGTTCTCTTCGTCGGCGTGATCGATAGACTTTGAACTGTACAGGAATTCCCTGCGGCGACGGGTGATTAGGAGGCTTGACTAACCAACCGCGTGAAGTTTATCGCTCCGGGCACAGTCTCGTCTTACCTTCTTAATCTTCGAAGACCGGAATATTAGATTCCTGGGAAATTGGATATCGCGCCAATTCAATTTCCGGGAATGTTCCCTCTTTCTTGGGATGGTATCTTTCTGCATAATTACACGGCTCTTTGCACGTACAAACGTGAGAATATTTATGACAGGTTTATAAGATGCTAATTGTCTTGTTGCTATTGGCACTGTGGTAAATTGTTATTTTAATGAGAAATGCGCGCCGAATAGAAAAGGTAGATGGTCGCCGTGGAAAAGGAAGAACAGTGGATGTCAGCTCTTCGAAGCAGGAGAAAGCGGATTCGTAAATTTCATGCAAATTCCGCGGCAGTCCATTCTCGATGCTCTCGTTCGTGTACGAGGATATTCGCAGTGGGGTCGTTACAAGTAAATTGTATACCCGAGACGGTGGCTCGGCATTATCATATAAACCACGCGAGTCCTCCCCAACGCGAAAACGTCCTTTCCCTCTCGCTCGCTTTTATATCCACCTCTCTCTGCCCTTTCTTTCCGATCGCCTCGCGCGCTCCAAAGAGCTCACGGAATTATCGGAATTACTCGGGAATACTGGGGAAAAGAGCACCTTCCCTTCGTTCGGGAAACAGCGCAACCCTCCAAAGCAACCCTTGGGCCTTGCCCCAATAATTTCTATTCATCCAGCGAATTCGTCATCCACTGAAAATGCCGAGTGCCACCAGATACTCTAGTATTCCATGCTTCAATAGAAAATTTAAAATACCCCACTAAAATGTAACGCACTTTGAAATAATCTCAATAAATAAAACTTCGCACGTACAACATTACGATACATCATTTGTGCGCACCTCTCACTGTGTTCCAAACAAAAGACAGAGAGGCAGAGTAGGAATGTATACTGGCTTTGTTTACATTCGACGGCATTTATTCCGCCACATTTTCAACTGCAGTTCGTGTTTACCTTCAGCAAATGTGACCTTCTCAATTTTGTCCGGAATGCCTATATTGTTTCTACCCTGCGAAAGTAATTTTCCCTTTTTTGCACGTGCGTACGCGAACAGGAAGACTCGACGAATTCCATTACCACGCGCGTAATTAATGCCTCGCTATTGAATCGATCGATTTTCCATTGACACAATTAATGTTACTGGGGTATTTCCTCAGGTGGAAATGCGTTCTTTTGCAACATTTATTCGCCGCCAGAGGAAATCCGATATATTCTTTACCGTCAAAATGTACCTGCTACTGTAGATAATATTCCATGATATTTACGTTCCTCTACCACAAGCGTATCTTTAGTCTGATTATATGTTTCCCCAGGGGAACTATAATCAAGCCGTGTTCTTTTAACTGCAAGTACATATTACGATTTAACGTATTGCCTTATTTAGTCTGCAGTTGAAAACGATGATATTATCATAGATAAGGAGATTACCTACTTGCAATGTAACCACGAGAGAATGGAATATATTAGGGCGATTAGGTTTAACGGACTTAACATCGATAACTCATCGATCCTTTCACCTTCGAATCGCCTAGCAACTCAAAGGTGAATTCAATCATGTTTTATTGATAGAGTAAATGAGCAGGGAAGTAGTTGGCTGGGGAGGGATGGCATGTGGTTTGCCTGGGCGAAAAACAGTGAGAAATCGAATGACAATCGCGGAGTGGCAACAGCCATTGGACTTCCCCAGAGCACTTTCCTCGATGACAATCGCACCGAAATCGATCTCCGCTCGGAATCAAGCTGAATGCATCTCGCTGTTCGGCTCAAATTGAATTCTACCGATGAAAACATAGCGGGATCACTCCCTTTCAGCTTGGTACCGCCCGCCCTATCCGTTTCTCATGGTTTTCATACAGAAGCCAATCGATTTCTCGTTTCGCCATCATTCGCCTTTTCCATCGCTATTGGAAAACAATTTAATTGGGAAGAGAGCTCATTAATTATGGTAATCCTGGCCGTAAAGCACACAAATTTATTGCTCTATATCAAAAGCATTCTGCCAATCTGATGATCGGACTAATTATATCTGGAGACTTCCTCCGTGGACCTAATTGTATTAGATTTCTAATATGCAGTTAGTAAAAACACTAGTCAGATAAATAAGCCTGCTAGTGATCCTTGAATATGTAGTATATACTGCTGGGTTATCCAGTTCTCTACCGATAAAGTGTCGCGCCTATGGGACTTATGGATATCTGTCGAACTATAAATCAGCTGAACCTGCTCGCTTTACAAGTTACTGCTATATAAATCGTTGGGAACATTTGTCAATTCTTTCTCGTCAGATATCGCTGCGATTACAGTTCACTCTTCGTGCTTTGTCGGGATGAAACTACCGATTCAAAGATTTATTGTAATACTTTATTCGCCTTAAACAGTAACACACTTATCTGAATTTGTCGTCTTGATTTCTGTTACAGTTACCGAAAAGGAAATCCGGCAATGGTGAGTCTGGAAAATCGACTTTCTTCGACACGAGAGAATTTGCTAACAATTTCAGTCGTCCCAGAGGCATTTAATATTGCCACAGTCAGGCATAGCTATCTCCAAACAATTCGTGTTTGCAGAGTCGAAATTATTGGCTAATTTTCATTAAATCCTACTATTCCATCACATTGCTTTCTAATTTTAAGTTGATAATTGGCGAAGCAATGCGGCGGAGTACTCGCATTACCTATAATTATCGACATTTTAATTAGGCACAAAGGCTTCCTGAAAGACTGCCCCGATGGCCTGCTCACCGAACAGGTAGGTCCATTAAATGAATCATTACCCCTGAATCAATAATGAACTCGTTATTCGACGTTGAAAGATCGAATTCGCGACAAGGAAAAAGCCAATAAAAAATAAATCGATATACAATAGAATTGGTAAGACGAGAAATGGTCATGGTGTTCGATAAGAGAAGTTTGCTCGAATTTCTGTTGAAGCGAGTATTGGTTGAGGGTTAACTAAAGCGGTGAGTTAAGTTGAAAGAAGGACTTCTGAAGGATTACGTGATTTCAGGGTTTTATAAGGATCTACAAGCAGTTCTTTCCCCAGGGTGACCCTTCGAAGTTCGCCTCCCTTGTGTTTCGAGTGTTCGACGAGAATAGTGTAAGTGTCGACCTGTGTTTACATGTTTCCATCTTTCGCCTTAAGTGATTTTCAGCTTGCTCGGCAATATTATTGGTATTATGCGCACGGCAACTCTCGTTCTTTTACTATCGTATGCGCACGCTATACGCAGACTTCGTATTTACTTCTCCCGGGACTTTGCCTCGCCGGAACTTGCCTAGAATATTTTTGCACTTCGCCGGTGCAAACTGGAACGCGATGCAGTATGTCGCGAGAATGGATTAAGCCGTCGAATGCCGAGGGATTTTGTAGAGGAATACTCCCTCGAAATTTCCCAAGCCCGGAAGTAACAGCTTATAAAATGTGCTCCGATTTTCTTGGTCCTCTTATTCCCAGGATTTAGCCGAGCTCGCGCGCCGGACATTGCGAGCTAAACAGAGTGCTTTCAAGCACAGAATTCCTCGGATTACTTTTGCCAAGTGAACATTATTTCTGATCCCCGACGCTCTCGACTTTCGATGATTAATTTTCCTAGACTAAAGATTTCTATTCGCAACTCTCAATGTACCAGAGTCCAGTACCGGAAATATCTATCGTTAAAAATTCTAATTGTAACAATTCGTTCTACTTTTCCTTTTTTTTTTTTACTTTATTCGAACACGGTGTTCCATTTTTTGAGGTGTGCTGCAACATTTGCAGAAATGTTTCGAATTCCGGGAGTGTGTCGAAGAATTATCGGGCGGAAAACTGGTGGAATAATCCAGCTGGCGGTGTAACATAAAAGAGTTCGCTTTAACTCCCACGGGAGAAGAGTGTGTGTGCCTCGGTGTGCTTGAAGCCGCAAACATATGGGACTCTATACGTATTTACCGCGAAACTCGAGCGTACCGTGTGGATTCCCGGGCGGTCAATAAAACTCATACGAGCGAACTGAACAGTGCAACAGAAGGCAGTAGACGGAAGCTTGGAGTCTGGTGAAAATACCAGGAGGGGATTGATTCTCATTGCAGGATGGATCGATAGAATTCGAGGAGTTCATAAGAGCGCTCTCGGTCACGTCGCGTGGCAATTTGGACGAGAAGCTTCATTGTAAGTATACTTAGATTTGATGTTATAGTATTGGGTATCACTAGGGGGAAAAATGGATTAAAGGAAAAAGATACGCCTTTAACTTTTCGGTAGTCTTTGCAATTCTATTAAAGCACCGAGCACTTTAGTAATTAGAAGATCGAAAAAGTCATTAATTGTCGAGGGAGCCATTGTCAGATCAATTTGTCCGTCTTCCCGCTCGGCTACGGATCGCGACTCGAAAGGATCTCTTTATCCATTTACAGGGGCCTTTCGTCTCTACGATGTGGACAACGACGGTTTCATCACAAGGGAGGAGATGTACAATATCGTCGATGCGATATATCAGATGGTGGTGAGTCCATTTCAACTCCGGCCTTCCTTTTCACCGGGAAACTCGCTACTTCCGGCTTCCTTTAAATCCTTTTATCCATCTTCCCTTATATGCTCACCGTTTTTGTGCCAGTAGCAACTTCATTTTGCGGCTTCCCACGAGGGGATTCGGAGTTGTCGCAACATTTGCAGTAGTACCGTTTTCAATGGGTCGCTCGATTGACCGTGAGTTATGGGGAAATGTCGCGCGATCTATTTTAATTTTCATTTTTCCCCTTCGCATACACGCCAAGCCAATTAGTCGAGGGGATCCTTGGGGTAGAAGAAGCGGAGGGATGATTGCATCTGTTCGTGGAAGTTGTAAGGGTGGGTGGTAGCAGTACAGGGCCTGCGAAGAGGGCAACAACCTAAGCAATTACCCAGGTCAAGCGTATTAACCCCGAAGAGGTCACATATAGAGAATAGAGGAACTAGCCGTAGAATTCATTAATCCAACGGGAAAGAAGCAGTTAAACTTCATGGAGAAAAGAACAAGTTACATTCAAAGGAATTCCTTGTTTCGCTGCAACTTCCTGGAAAAATCCAGGAAGGAAAAATGCGAATATACTTTTGACCGGTGAGCAATTTGTTAAAGTTATTCGGAGTAATAATTTCCATCCGGGAAGAAAGAGAGCAGCTCTGCAAATTCCTCGTATTCGCGCCCGGTTTTCGCCATACTTACACGGAACACAAGTGATACCAAAGAAGCACCTTCCAGGGTGCTTCGAAACTTTTTCAAGGAGCGCGTCAAGATAAAAAGTTTTCGCGAAGAAGTTGCAAGTATTCTGAAAGCAGTTGGTGCTAAAATGCCAAGAGATACGACGAGATAGCGACATGCAAAGAGAATCGTGTTGGTAGTCTTTCAATTACAGTTCTCTCCAGCCCCAA